>SJXQ01003822.1:34805-84096 GCA_006408695.1 Aepyceros melampus | reverse complement strand
GAGAACTGAAGCCCCTAGGCCTGATTCTTATTAACCTCATGCACCCTCCTCCTCATTCTTCAAATTCTGAAGGCAGGACCCAGTGACTCAAACTGAAAACTCAGCGGTGATCCTTGACCCCTGTCCCCCGAGACCCTCCAGGCCAATCAGTCACCAAACTCTGACTCTGTCTCCAAAATATGCCCCCCATCACCTGTCCCGCTCCCCGGAAAGTCCGTGCTCAAGCTGCCCCCAGGATAAGCTGTCTCCACAGGAGTCTGATCAGCCCCTGCCCAACCTCCCAAAGCTGGCTCCCTCCGCCGCCTACAATGGGCGTCCTGACCCCTCTCCTGAAACATGTGGCTGGGCTGTGCCCTCCGCACTCCACCTCCAGGAAGACTGTGCCACCAGCTCCGCGGCCTCGGAGGCACCATCGGCTCGAGTGTCAGATGCCACCGCTCACTTCTGCTTGCCTGGTGCCTGATTCATAAACGTGGTGGGCTTTCAACACCCTGGAGCCTCATGTTGATCTCCAGGCCCCTGGCCCAGCTCTGACACACGAGCGCGTGACAGAAAAGCAGGGCCTCTGAAGCACCTGCACTTCCCACCAGGTTGTTTGCCCTGCCGGCGGCCTCAGCCAAAGGCTCAGCCTCCTATTCCCATCTGTAAAATGGGGCTTTTAAAAGCCCTCCCACCTAAGGCTGACCTGAGGACCAAGCACATCCCAGGTACGTGCCTAGCTGTGCGTCTGAAACACGCGATCAGCAAAGGCGGTCAGCACAGGACTGCTCTGAGCATTTTCAAAACTGCCGCTGAGGCTTCCTTCCCTCCTTCCAAGGTGAGGGCAGGTGGTCCAGTGTCTGGGCACCTCCCCCCGACAGCCCCGGTCACCTCTCTCCTCATCCACGCCTCTGCGCAGAGACAGGCCTGAGCAGGCCCACGCTGGGTCCTCTCCGGACCGGCACGGTGCGCTGACTCAGCCGCAGCCTCCTGTCCGGGGGCAGCACGCCCGGCCTGCCGGCAGCCTGCACTCCCTACAGGGAAGCGGGCACAGGCTGAACTTGGCCGAGGCGGGACGGAGCACCGTGGGTCCCCTGGAGCAACTCACACACTGGGGCATCAAAGGAAACGTCCAAGGACTTATATATCTCAGCTACCCCAATAAAATAATTTTTTTTTCAACACAACAGATGTTTTCTGAACATTTCCTGTGAATAAGACACTGAGTTCCCCAGTGCCTGAGACAAGAGATACATAAAACAAGTCCCTGATGGCAAACCAAGGGAAACAAACAGATGCATGGCCAAGTCTAACCCTGAGGAACAGCAGGAGAGAGGTGTGCAGAGGAGAGAGGTGGGCAGAGCAGTGCTGGGGTCGAGGAGGCTGGGGGGGCCGAGCGGCATGGAGATATGGGTGTGGCTGCAGAGCCCGGAGGGCTTCTCAGAGGAGGCAGCATCTGTCATGGAGAAGAGGTTTCTAAGCAAAGCGCACAGCACCCACAGAGGCATGGAGGTCTGGAAGACGCGAGACCACTAAGTCAGAGAAAGTTAGCAACGAAAGACCACAATCAGAAACTACTGGAAAGTATCCAGCACATTTGAATTTAACAACTTAGAAAACCAGTCTACTTTGCAATTAAATCTTTATAACATCCTGCTGCTGCTGCTGCTAAGTCGCTTCAGTCATGTCTGACTCTGTGTGACCCCACAGATGGCAGCCCACCAGGCTCCCCCGTCCCTGGGATTCTCCAGGCAAGAACACTGGAGTGGGTTGCCATTTCCTTCTCCAATGCAGGAAAGTGAAAAGTGAAAGTGAAGTCACTCAGTCGTGTCCGACACTTAGCGACCCCATGGACTGCAGCCCACCAGGCCCCTCCGTCCATGGGATTTTCCAGGCAAGAGTACTGGAGTGGGTGCCAGTGCCTTCTCCACTCTAACATCCTAGTGACTTGTATTTTTCCTCTCTCATACACACAGTGTGAAGAAAACCTAGGGAAGACATTGACATGTCCAAGCTTTCCATTTTTAAAAACAGAAATCATTCCCGCCAGAAACATTTTCTGAGCGAGAGTCTCTGTGCTTCCAACAGAAGGCATAGATTAGGGGCCTCCCCAGTGGCCCAGTGGCTAAGACTCTGAGCTCCCAATGCAGGGACCCCTGGTCGGGGAACGAGATCCCACATGCCTCAACTAAGACCCACAGCAGCAAATAAATAAATATTAAAAAAAAAAAAAACAGAGGGTTAGAACAGAGAGAGGTCACCAGAGGATCACACCTCCCAGCACCAACAGGCGGGTGCCATCTCTGCCCCACTCCTGGCGGAGCACAGCACCCACGCCCACCGCACCCAGCACTCCACTCCTCACCTGCCCCACCCATGACTACGAGCACACCTGTCCCCCGGGGCCCACCCTCCGAGGAGCCGACCTGCTGGACCAACCCTGCCACCACCTTCCTCCCAGCCTCCCGACACAGGAGGCCCAAGGGCCCCTGTCATTCAAGGCACTTAGGCTGAGACGCTTGTTCCTTGCAGTCCAGAGTATTCCAAAGGCACTCCTGTTTCTGGGGGGCTGAAAGCCCCTATGCGAGGCAGCGACCAGCAAGCTGAAACCACAGATGTGGCCTGACACACCTCCTGGGCCAGACTCGCGTTAGACCTAAGCCCGAAAATCAAAATCACACGTTCCGGAATACAGAAATTTTGTAATGACCACGTGAACTACGCCTCACAAGCAATTAGCCTCTGCTCCATCTGCCTGACAAAGGCATCTTGAAGGTAAGCTGTACAGAGGGGTGGGCAGGGGTGGGGCTGAAGACTGGGAGGTAGGGCGCTTTCTCTCACCCTCTGTGTAACTGGCATGAATCACTGTTAACAGAGATGACGGGACACCTTCCTCTCCTATCTCCTGCCATTTTAGACTGAAGATGTCAAAAACTGAGGTAGGTGAGTCACGGTTACAGGCTACTGGGTGACCGCATCTCCCATCAGACGCACGGTTTCTACCGACCTGATCGTACAGAGATCCACGGGCAGCAACATTGCAATGTGTACAGCTCGTCAGAACCTCTCCGTGATTCTGACCTTCCATCAAGACTCAGAACTGCTTCAGACACTAATCACTCGACATCACACTTTCAGAACAGAAATGGAGAGTATAATGACTGAATAATCAGGACCAGAATTATAACGGGCACACTCCTAGGATAAAACCAGCGCTCATCTTCTCTCCTGAAGGTAAAAAATGCAGCCCCACGAAACGGGCACCACTAATCTTCTTTGAAAGATTATGCGTGAATAAGCACATTAATATTTGGTGACCTAATTCTTAAAATGGTATTTCAGCTGAGCGCTCTTTTTCTAAACAACTGCAAAAAGAACCCAGAGCAGACATAACTCGTGGCCCCTCAGGGGGCTTTCGGCGCCCATGATGTGGTCTCTGCGTGTGTGACCCTGAGGAAGGTTGGTCCGGCAGTTAGGGATACCGGCTAGACCGTTTCGGTCTGACCCCCGAGCTCTGCTGTCTACCAGCTGTGTGACTTTAGCAAGGTAAGTCATCTGTCTGTGCCCCGGGTGTCCTAGGGAGCATAATAAAGCTATTTACATAAAAGAGCTTCCTAGATGGGGCCAGTGGCAAAGAATCTCCCTGCCAACGCAGGAGATGCAGGACACACGTGTTCGATCCTGGGTTGGGAAGATCCCCTGGAAGAGGAAATGGCACCCCACTCCAGTATTCTTGCCTCGATAATCCCATGGACAGAGGAGTCTGGTGGGCTGTAGTCCATGGGGTAGCAAAGAGTCAGACACGACTGAGCATGCGTGCATTTATGTAAAAGGAAGTTAGGTCTCTGTGAAGACTGAACAAGTTCATCATGGGAACTGTTTAGGCAAAATGCGGTCCAGGGCCCATTGCTCAAAAAATGTCTGCTGTCTTTATTATAATTATTGGTGTCCAGGCTTCCGCGCCTAAATCCCGGGTCTCGTAAACACTTTGCCACACCCTAACTCAAGGATTTACCAGTTTCTATGCCACTATACGCCCTTTCTGGTCCTCTCAAACCAGGGAAGGCTCTGCCAGCCCCCCAGCTGATAAAACCAAAAACCTGCATTCAACATCAGCGGTCCTGCTGACCTTACCCCCAGTATAAATCTCGTTACTCACTGCTACCACCCTGCTCCAAGCCCCCATTGTTCTCCAGGTCTCTGCTTCTGTGAACCTTTCTCCCTCCAGATTAAACTCTCACCAGCCGGCACAAACCAGAACTCTATGGGCTTACATCTGCCATACTTTCCATTTGTGGGGAAAAAAAAAATCCGAAATCACCAAGGTGTCTGAGACCCAACACACACTAACCCCACCAGCAACTTCACCTTTATTTCCCCCACCCACCTCCCAACACACGAGCTACTCTGACCTTCCTTCCGCCCACAAACACCTCGAACTCATCCAGAACCTTTGCAAGGACCTCCTCACTGCCCACACAGCTGCCTCACCATTCCAGGGCAAAGGTCAGCTCCTGGGAGAGGCCTTCTCGGAATAAACAGAAACCTCTCCACCATGCTTGATGGCATTTCCCTGTTTGGTTTGCTTTATAGCTCTGATCACTATCTGAAATTATTATCTGCTCTTCCATTTACTGGCGGACTCCCTTACCTGGAACGGAAGCTCCGTTAGGACAAGGCAAGGCACCCACCTTGCTGGGCAGAATGAAGCCTGGAACGCAGACAGCACTCAATAAAGATGCTGAGTGCACAGCGGAGTAGGAGGAAGGGTCTGCCGGGGCCCAGTAGATAAGCTGCCCCCAAAGCCCACTCCTGAACCACACTGCCTGGGAAGCCTGACACCAGCATCTAGTCAGGAGAGCAACCACAGCGGAAGAGCAGAAGGCTGCAACTTCTGATCCTAAAATACTCCTCAAAAAGCCACCTCAGTCTGATATTAACCCACAGACATTCCTTAACAGTTCCCAACGTGAGTTTCCCAAAGTACAATCTCTTGGGTGGATGCTCAAACCAACCCAGAATGAAGTTTCAAGCAACCTCCTCTGCACCGCTCGAGTTCATCTCAAAAGGAGACAAACTGCCTCAGCTAATTGGCCTGTCTTACGTCACTTCTAAAAGCTGGGAGAATGCACTTACACAGGGGAAAAAATTTGGTGTTCAAAGGTTGCTGGAGGGTGTGTGTGTGTATGTGTTTTAACCAAAGAAAATCTGCTGATCTTTTTCCCTTAATTGGTTCTGGGAATCAACAACTGACCACAGGAGGGTAAGCGTTTGGAACAGCTTCTCCTTATTATCGAATCCTTGATTATAATGATTAAGCCTCGACTTGTGGTTCTACTAAACCTCATTGAGCAACCTCACAGGTCACGTGCACAACTGGGGCCCACTCCCCTCAGGTTAAAGCTGCGGCATGGAGTCATAAAATGCCATAAAACTAGCAGGGAGGTCAGAGCACAGAGAGACCTTCAACGTCACTGATAGCACCGCTTCATGACTCAGACAGGGAAATTGAGATTATGCACACTGCCCGAGGTCAGTGCTAGGGTCCGTGAGAGCAACCACCCGAGTCCAGGGCTGTGTAATTGTGAGATCAGGGCCACCACCCAGACACCACCCATAGAGGCAAGGCTGTGAGAACGCCCAGCGCTTCGTGAAGTAACCACTGGTAAGTTTGATTTACGAACCCATTTCCAAAGCCACTCCCCAAAAGGGCTGAAAACATCCACAAGAATGCTGCTCGAATATGTCTTAAAAGCCTGCTTTGTGGGGCAGCAGGAATGCAAAGAAGACAAGGTGTGTAGCTTTGGTGGCAGACAGAGGTCATTACAAGGAGGTCAAAGTAATGACACAGGGGTCCCCGGAAACCAGGCAGCAGGGAAGGGAAGGCTGCCCAGGGGAACAGGAGCTTCTGAACTGCGTCCCATAGGAGGAAGACTGGGAGGCAGACAAAGAAGCTGAGAAAGAGGAACTCCCAGGAGACAGAGCACAAAAATGAAGACTTGGAACCGTGAAATGACGGGTACCCCAGGGCAGCGAAGGGCTGCCAAAACGCACAGTTCAGGCTGGGAAGAGACGGGAGATGAGGTGGAAGACAGAGCCAGGCTGTGCTCTGCCAGGGAGCAGCCACTGCAGCGGGCAGCCACCCCTTACATCGATCTCTCCCACCAGGAACTGAGACAGGATTCGAAGGAGACAGGGCAGAGGTGTTTGGGCCTCTCCCACAGAATAGCCAAGAATGATGACAACACCCAGCAGATTCGACTGGGTGCTGTCTACGGAACAGACACTGTTCCCAGCACTTTATACACAGTAACCCATCACATCTTCGCACACATGAGGTGGGGACTGTTAGTCCCTTTGTACAGATGAGCAAACTGAGGTCCAGTAAGGCTGAAGAACTTGTCCCAGGCGTCACAGCTAAGAGGTGTATCTCCTAACCACCCTACACACTTTTCCATCAAGCAGGAGATCCAAGCCGGCACCGATACACCAACAGGAGGGGCAGCGGGAGGCGGGGACCCACGTGGGCTTCCTGGGCCCCACACCCTGCTCGCCACCTGCCCTCCTGCTCCAGAAACCAAGTCAGCTCACATCTGGAATTCTATGACGCCAACCTCTCTGCCCAACTACAGATGGAGGCAGGCTCTTGAATGCAAGCATCAGACCTCAGTCTTTCGAAGACCCAGAGCAAACATCTGACTGACTGATGGAAAACCAAGGGTCCTCCCAGGTCTCTGGGAAAGAGCCCAGCCAAGGGGAGAGGGGGCAGAGATGACAGTATCCGTCTCCCCGTGTGTTTTTCCAGCCCCAGAAGGACCACCGGACCTGGAATTGGGGAGTGGGAGAAGACAGCCCACGTTCTCCGCTCTGACCCATCGCTTTGCCTCTCTCGTCTTGCATTTCTTTAGCTGTAAAGTGGGTAGACTTCTCCAATCCAACCTGAATTCAAAAATAGCAATCCTTGGACTTCCCTGGTGGTGCAGAGGACAAGAATCCACCTGCCAGTGCAGGGAACAAGCGATCAATCCCTAGTCGGGGAAGAGTCCAGGTGCTGAGAGGCAACTAAGCCTGTGTGCCCCTGTGCTAAAGCCCACGCCTAGAGCCCACAGTCCGGAACAAGAGACGAGCCCACTCGTGACAAATAGAGAAGGCCGAGCAGCAATGAAGACCCAACGAACTAAAAATAAATAAATAAAATTTTAAAGTAACAATCTCTGACAACCTAGCAACACCTATTGAACTCCATAACGTATACATCCTTTCATCTAACAATTATGCACCTTGAACTTTATCTTAAAGAAATGTCTGCACAGGTGTACAAAGTAATATGGACAAGGATATTCAATCTAACACGAATCAGTGCGTCAAAAAACTGGAACAATTTAAATGTCCAGCGAAAGGAGAATGGTGAAATAAATACATCATGGTGTATCCAGTACGAGGGAACCCAAGGCACCAGTACCGATGCTAAAATACATCTACACGTATTGACTCTGCAGCCGTCCAGGGCAGGGTGTTAAGTGCAGAAAACGCAATGGGTGAAGCAATTTATACAGTAATTTACATAGAAGTAATTTATGTAGGAGCCATCTTTCCAAGAATGATAAACAGATGCTGGTATGGGAAGAGAAAAAGTAAGAACAACTTAAAACTGTTCATGTGGGGGCTTCCCCGGGGGTCCAGTGGTTGGGACTCCGAGCTTGCACTGCAGGGGACACAGGCTCAACCCCTGGTGTGGGAACTAAGATCTCACTAGTTGCATGGATGTGGCTAAATAAATAAACATACCAAAAAAATAAATAAATAAAATTGTTCATGTCTGGTATTACCTGGAAGGAATTAAGGAAAAGTCACATTTTTCATTCTTAGAGTTCTTCTACATATTCAACACGTAACAGACAGACAAAGCAAGGCCGTGTCGTGGTCAAAGTCAGGTAGGTTGCACTAAAGGCACGAGCCTCAGAGGCCTCCCTAGCTTCCGTTTCAGGTCAGGCAGTCAAGAGCCCGCGTCACATCCTCAGAGTTTCAGCAGCTCCTTTCCAGCCTTCACCGTTGCTCGTCTGACTCAAGCTCCCCACGTCCACCCCAAGTCAGCTGACAGCCCCTCCAACTATCCATCTCCCAGAAATGGGTATGGATTGTGGAAAGACAGGTGATGAGAGCCATCAGGCTGTAGAAGCCACACTTCCAGGAATCATCTGGAATGTACTGCAACTAGGCGTAACACCGTCCGCCTGCTACATGACAAATTCATGCCCTGTGGTTCTTGGAAACAGAAATACCGAATCTCTCCCAACTGAGTCAAATTCTTTGGGATCCAGAAGTTACAGCCTAGATAAGGAAATTCTTCTAAACTGTGATAAGAAAAAAATTCATATCCCATCTGACTTCTAGAAATTCAGAATATTTCACACTAAGACACACACACACACACATAAACACATACACAAGATCAGATCTGCTGAAATCCCACATGCAACGGTAAATTACCACCCCTGTCCTCTAAATCACACCCAAGAAAGTAAATGGACATCCAGCAGTGTCTCCTCGCATTAACTGAGACCTGGCCCATGAACTCACTGCCCCCATAACTACCACAGGTAGCAGAAGACAAACGTCTAGCCCCGGGTTCCCGGGGAAACCGTGAAGCGGCAAAATTCCTTCACACTTCTGTGAGCAGAGAAGCCCTCAGCCTCACTGGATCCACGCCCGCATAAGCCATGGCTTGGCGGGACCAGGGTTGGGATTTTTGTCATCACTGCTAAGAACTGTTGACACTGTCATTTCTGACCCTCTTGTGTAAATATCAGCTACCCTTTACACCTCCCCAAAATTCAAGCCTGTGTAAAGGGTCTTTTTTGAGGAAATCCCAAGTACCTTGGGTTGGGAAGATCCCCTAGAGAAAAAAAAATGGCAACCCACTTCAATATTCTTGCCTGGAGAATTCCACAGACAGAGAAGCCTGGCAGGCTACAGTCCATGGGGGTTGCAAAGAGTCGGACATGAGTGAGCGACTGAATACCACCAAGTACCCAAGTACCACAGTTACAGCAGCCACAATTTCTGGTAGAAGTGATAACGCTCTGGGAGATATGAGGAGGGACCAGGGTGCCCCCTTCTCCCCAAAAGCCCCTGGGAAGAAGGAAGGGGGGCTGTGGAAATGGGCTTATTTTGCCATGTTACCAGCAAGACTCAACTCTGTCAATGCTGGGACAGGTTGTTCATGGAACAGCTTTACTTTTCTCAGAGAACTGAGCTGTTTTTGAAAAAAGAGAGTTCAGCAACGAGTTCACTTCAAGTGACTCTGGAAGTCGAAATGCTGCAAGCATCAGTGCTGCAAAGCATCAGCAGAGGAGGATGAAACTGAATTCCCTGGTGAGGTACAGGCATAGCAAAGCTCATGTCACTGGGGAAAAAAGAACCCACAGGGTCTCCAGCGTCACTGTGGCTACAATATTATCAACTCGATAACCACATTCACTGAAACCCAAAAGAAAGTCAGCACCTCGGGCCTTCCATCTTTCTCCTGAGTTAATGTCCAGTATGCTGTTTAGCGAGCAATTGACAAATTCAGTGCCAACATGCCCCACGCAGGAGGAAAACACATCCACGCGTCGGATGTTCTGCGCGCTGTGACTCCCAGCACTGACGAGGGGCTTGGGCGGTCAGCAGGCACGGCAAGGGGAGCGGGAGGAAGCGCGCTGGATCAGAGCCCGAGCGTCCCTGAGGGCACGGCCCACCCTGGGGCGCCAGACCGCCGCCTCACTGCCTCCTCTTCTCCGCTCCGGAACCACTCTCCAGAACTGAGGCCCACCTGCTCAGATCTGGCCCGGCCCCGCTCCAGTCCTGCTCGGCCATCCAGGCACCCCTTGCTGTGGCTACCCGGGAAGGACAGGCTCTGGGGAGCGCGACGGGTCTTCTCCTTCCTTCTAAGGTGAGCATCAGCCCCTGAAGCCTCCCCTCCGCCCCCCAGAGAGCGAGCCGCCTCCAAACGTGGACAGGGCCAGGCCCCGCCCCCGGTGCAAGAGACAGGGGCCTGGAGGCGGGGCCTGGCTCCACGGCTACCGGCTACCGTGGCCAAGTTCCCTGCACGAGCCTCGGGGACCACTCCTTAAATACGTCTCGGTGCCCGCACAGGCAAAACTGGAATTATAAGGGCTAAAATGAGTGGTGATTCCATTTAAGGGAAATAATTTCTAGAGAGCGCTTAATGCAGTGTTTGGCGCTCATTCAAATATCAGAATTATTATTAATAAGTGGCAGATACTGAATGTTTCTAATCAAAGACCCTCCAGGGTCCACCAACCTAGGGCAAATTACAACCCCCCCACCAGGCCTCAGTTTCCTCGCCTGTAAAGTGGCCGGGGGCGGGGTGCGTGGAGGGAGGGAAGATTGGAGGGGCTGGGCTAATACAGAACAGAGTCAGGAAACAGCTAAGTGCTCAGCTGGGTAACAGAACAGGCTCTCTGCAAAAGAACTGGCTCCCTAAGGAGAAACGTGTCAAGCTCTAAGGGGCAAGCGCGCTCTTGGACGCCCTTCCTCCTGAGCTTGCCTTAAATTATTCTCATTGTAATGTTACTTGCTGTGCTGTACTTAGGCGCTCAGTCATGTCCGACTCTTTGCGACCCCGTGGACTGCAGCCCACCAGGTTCCTCAGTTCACGGGGATTCTCCAGGCAAGAATACTGGAGTGGGTTGCCATGCCCTCCTCCAGGATAATGTTACTTAAAGTCTGTCCAAATATAACGTTTTATATGCTTTAGCCCTTATAAAACTATAAGGTGAGACAATGTAAAAATCAGATTTTAAAAAAAGCAACAAAAAGAGAACTCAGCATGTACTGGGCACGACAGGCAGTGACGACGCGACTGTGTACCATGCACGGCTGCACGCGTGCGAACTACACCACCGCCTCGGAGCGGGCTCCCAGGGGCCCTGCCTGGCCGCCCACCACGGGGTAGGGGGCCCTCAGCCGTCCATCTGCCGCTCTCCTCTAGCGGACTGCCCTGAAACCCCGTCCACCAGCTCCCAGCCCTCATCTGATCCCAAGAGATGACTTCGGCACTAAGTCCACAGCTGTCCTTTCCCCCCTGGCTACAAGTGAAAGAGTGCACAAGGGAGCATCCGCAGGAGATCCTTACGGCACAACGCACTTGTGAGGGCACCTACACTTTACAGAATCTATGATTCCTTTAATTATTACTTAAAAGGATATTAAAATTTTAATTTTTTTTCAAATTCCCAGTAAATTGCCTTTAAACTCCGTTTAGAAGACATCGTTTCCTCAAAAATCAAGAGAATATTAATATTTTGGTGAAAGAAGAGAACAATTGTATAGATATTACAAATTTGTTATATGAAAAAAAAAAACACTGTTTCCTAATAAAAGTGCCTTACCATAATATCCAGAAATCTTAAACATCGCAGACTAACTGTAAGTGCTCTGCACACATCCTCTGTCATCCCCAGAAACCACCCTAATAGGCAGATGGCCCCGTGACACAGGAGGAAGCCAGGCTCAGGAGAGAATGCAGGTGATGAAAGAAGAGCCCCCCGAGCTGATGCCAGCAGCCCCACCCCTGCTGCTTCACGGTGGGGCCCACGACAGGAGGGACGGAGACAGGCTGAGTCCCTGAACCTGTGAGCCCAGACAAACCACAGCCCGGCCTCCAGCAAAGGAACTGCTGGCGAGAGGAACTGCTGCACATTCAAACACAGCGGGTTGAAGACAAGGCAGACTAATTCTCAACAGATCACAGCTGAAGAGCCTGCAGTCACATTCATAGAAATTATGTTTATGACGCATGAAGATGACTTCAGAAAGACAAGACAGTCAAAGTGTCCACCGTGGGGGAACTCCCTGGCGGTCCAGTGGTTAGGACTCAGCGTTTTCACTGTTGGGGGCTCAGGTTCAATGCCTGGGGCTTGGGGGTTGGGGGGATAAGATCTTGCAAACCTCCCGGCAAAAAAAAAAAAATAAACCGTCTGGCACAGAAGAGACAGAAACCAAAAGCAGGCAGGATGAGACCCTGGACTTGGAACGTCTTTTCCAGTCCCGACAGACCAGTGCACAGGAGAAGCTGGGTGTAGGAAGCGCAATCACAATGGTGAAGAAACAGCACGGTGTCCCTGCAACAGCATGTAAGGACACATCCAGGCAACAGGTGTGCCCACGGTGTCCCAGACACTGTCCTCCGTTCAGCCACGAACTGAAACTCCCCTGCCCACGTGGAGCTTAAGCTCTGGTTGAGGAGACAAAGAATGAGTAAGTGAGGACCCAGTCTGGGTTAGGGGGTGATAAGTGCTCTAAGGGCTAGGAAAAGAATAAAGCAGGATCCCAGAGAAAAGGAAGGGTGAGAGCAGATGGCATCTGGCAATCGTGGAACCATCAGCTGAGCTCTAAGCGGAGGGGAAATGATGAAACTCAACTCTTTAACCTAGAAAGGCTTGAGAGCACTCGCTGCAAGTGTCTGCTGCCTGGTATGCCAGGCCCTGCGACGGTCCAAAGAGACCACGGCAAACACACGTTTGAAGGCATCTGAGAATCGTGCACACCGAGGGGAAAACTGATGGTGTCAGGAACGCAGAGAGGCAGGCAGGAGAGGCAGACCAGACCACTGCACCATGTGGGCGACCGTCACTTCTGAAGACCTGAGTGTTCTCTGACTGCATTAGAGAAGGCCAGAGGCCACAGCAGTGATGAGCTTCAAGGGACAAGAAGCAGAGGAGGATCTGCACCAGACTTGGCAACCTTCATTCAACAGAAGAACAGGGGTTTATGAGCAGGACCCACAACTCATGCTCCCAAGGGCGCACCTCAAGGTGTCTCGTTAACATACATCCCAAAGGGATGGGGCCGGGCAAGGGGACCAGCCAGAGGAGGGGACGGGGTGAGGAGGCTGAAGGTGAGGACTGAGTCCCCTGCGGCCATGAGAGGCTATCTGTGGGTGTGGCCACTGCTGAGGGCCCTAATGCAGGTTAGCAAGAGGTCAGCAATTAGGTCTGTAACCACCGCTGAGTCTGATGACTGAGGTGCCAGCTCCACCCACACCCACCATACTTGTACTAAAGTCACTGTCTCCCTACAAAGCTGTAAACTGCTCAGAGGACTCACATTTTCTTTAATCTCTGTATCCTCCACAACTAGCAAAATCCTGAAGGGTCAATAAAGGCTCGACTGGGACCAAGCTTTCATGACAAGAATACACCAGAGGGGCTGAATAACTGAGGGTCTGATGGGGGTGAGAAGCCCACAAGGCCAGCTTCCTGTTCAGTTGGCAGATGCATGGCAGGGGAGGCAGGTGGGGGGGCCAGAGCGATCAGATCTCACTGGCTGAATAGCCCTGAAAATCACCTCAATCCTGAGTCTCGCTTTGGAAAATAAGGGGACTGGAGCAAATCAGAGGTTGCAGACCTTTTAGGGGGAGGAGATGCTTTTCATGATGCTGAAGGCCAAGGCGTGTGTGAACCTTTGCTGTTGGGGTGGTGGACCAAGGCTGCAAACAAACTGCAAAGGGGAGAAGGCACCACAGGTATGGCCACCACCCCAAGGACCCTGGAAGTGTGTGAGCAAAAGGGGCCCCCTGGTGATATGGCGGGTAAGGGGACAACGGGCTGGGGGAGGTCAGGCCAGCGGTGAGCAGCACCAAGGAGCCACTCGGGTCTCAAAGACTGTGAATGAAACACCGGTGTTTTCAAGGCTGTTGCTTGAGTCTGGCTTGCACACACCCAGGCACACAAGAAGGCAGGGAGAAACATTTTACACAACTTGAAAACTATAAAACTACTTTAAGAGCTGTAAGAGCAATTATCCATAAGCAAGATCTCTTATAACCTTTGAAAAGCCTTTTTTTTTTTTTTTTTTACCACATTTACTGAGGCCAATCCAACTGTATTTTGAGCTTCTGAGAAGTTTCCATTTAGAATCAGTAGGAATACCTGACACTTCCAAACCCCATAGTTTCCCATACCAAACTGGGTCCCCAAACATTACAGAAAACCCATAGACGCGGCGGAAGGCAGCAAAAACCAGTCCAGTCACAGGAAACCCTCCAGTGCTACAAAGGAAAACAAACAAACAAGAACACCACAAAGAGCCCTGAAACATTTCTAGTCGAACAGCTTTCCACTCAAGTTTTAATAACTTCATTCTGAAGCCCTTGAAAAGTATTAAATTACATATTCGATATTCCTGACAGTAGTAGAAATGCCTGAAACTTATTACAACTTAAGGCAGTAAGTGAGCTCATGACTTTTAAGTCAAATTTAAGGCAGCTAAAGGCCAGATAAAACCGTATGTTTGAAAATGCCTGCAAAATAATAAATGCCTGGGGTATTGGATGGCTTTTCTGCTTCTAAGCTAAATAAAGCTTGGGGGATGGGGGGAGCTTTGCAAAGATCCTAGCGAGAATAATCCCCCCTCAACAGCACAGAGCAAACCATCCAATCACTTCTAACCGGGGACCAAGGAAAGTTAATCCAGGAATAATAACACTTGAAATATTGAGGAAAAACACAGTTCTGTTTAAAACGCTCTGCCGGGCCAGAGGACGAATCGGGTCATTCTAGCAGGCCAGAACATCGGACTGCCGAGTGTTTTTGTGACCACGTCTCGGCTTTGTGTTAACAAAGGGTCCAGCAGGAGGACGCTCGGGCCTTCAGGTCTGGCCCCGCTGCCAGCAGCCTCCGCACTTCCTGCACACCTTCGGATCGAGCGCCCCGACTTCCTGCAGAGCCCTGGATGCTGGGCTACTAACACTTGAAATATTGAGGAAAAACACAGTTCTGTTTAAAACGCTCTGCCGGGCCAGAGGACGAATCGGGTCATTCTAGCAGGCCAGAACATCGGACTGCCGAGTGTTTTTGTGACCACGTCTCGGCTTTGTGTTAACAAAGGGTCCAGCAGGAGGACGCTCGGGCCTTCAGGTCTGGCCCCGCTGCCAGCAGCCTCCGCACTTCCTGCACACCTTCGGATCGAGCGCCCCGACTTCCTGCAGAGCCCTGGATGCTGGGCTACCTTCCTCCTTCGGGCTCTCTCAAGCTAATTTCCCCAGGCAGGCTCGAAGCGTAAAAGTTTCGCAGTCCCCGAGCGACCCTCCATTAAAGCACAATCAGCAAGTGTCGCTTCGACAGGTCTGGCCGGGTAGGGAGATTAATGTATGGCAAACAACTCAGAAGAGGTAAATGCAACCCCTGCAAAGGCAGCGATCAGGAGGCTGAACGCCGCCGCTCCGGGAGCCCGGCGGCAAGGCTGGCCCGGGCCGGCAGAGGCTCTGGCGGCATTCGCCGCGGTTCCTTTCACGCAACAGGTCCACGCAGAGCCGGGCACCTGCCCACAGCTCAGCCGGGGCAGCCCCCACCAACCCCGCCCCGCTCCGGGCGGCCGGTCCTGGAGCCCGGGCTGGCGGGCCGGCCAGCCACGGCTCTTCCCCCCGACGAGGCTGGGAGCACATTCCTCGGGAGATGCCGAGATAGCACGGCCAGCCCGCGCGCTGCCCGCCTCCTCCTCCGGGCCCTGCCCGGGCCGGAGGGGAACCGCGCCCCGGCCGGCGATCGCGGCATGGCGGGACCGAGGGGACCGGCTGCGGGAGCCGGACGCCGGGCCGGGCTCTCCCAGCCAGGCACCGTCCTGGGCCGCCTGGCTCCGCACTCGCCCGCTCACAGGTGCCNCTCCCGCCCCACACCCTCTCTCTGGATTATCCCCGTGCATCAGTCCCGAGCATCCTGCATCCTGCATCAAACCTGGACTGGCTACTTATTCTTAATTACTAACCTGTTGGATTAGAAGTAGGTTGCAGACATAGCATGTTAGTGTTTAAATAATTACACAATAGAGTCTTATAAATTTTGCCATTTATTAGATATAGAAATATTAACCAGACATAAGTACATTTGTGTGCATGTTAGTCACTCAGTCATGTCCAACTCTTTGTGACCCCATGGACTGAAGCCCCTTAGTCCATGGGACTCTCCCGGCAAGAATACTGGAGTGAGTTACCATTTCCTTCTCCAAAGGATCTTCCCAACCTAGGGATTGAACCCACATCTTCTGTGACTCCTACATTGGCAGGTGGATTCTTTACAACTGAGTCTAATTGTTGAATATGTTACAATGTATGTGTTCTTATTAAAAATCAATTAGGTCAAGGTGACTAGTGGTATACCGTGGCTCACTATCTACTGCATTAAAGCCAAATGTTAGGAAATCTATAAAGTAGCTAGATGCTCATCAATCCTATTTGCTCTTCCTGAAAATAAATAGGAAGACCAAAATTTTTCAGTTTCCCTTTAAACTGGTTTCAGTGTGTCTGAACGGGTTCTGATACATATATATATGCTGGGCCTACCACCTCTCTATCATCATCCATGCTGTCTCTCTTCCCCTTTGGCATGCATTATGGGAGCCACATCTTGCAGAAGGCATCATCACAAGATGAGAGGACGTGGGATTCCTGAGTCACAACTTGGAGGACATCTATGCAGGGGCATGATTTGACCTGTTTTCACCTGTAGCATGAGCCAGAAATAAGATTTTATGTATATTAAGCCTCAGTCATTAACAGATTGTTTTCATAACAGCCACTATTACTTATCCAGACTAATGCAGATAATTAATACCATATTTTGGCTGGTAGATCCTGTGTCTCAGAGATCTCAGCAGAGTGAGACTATAGAGTCAAAGTACTGCAAAGGATACAATTCCAACTTTCAACACGAAATAACAATCTATACAGTTCTAGACTGAGGTGTGATTAGATTCATAGTCCGTATAGAAAAATATATATGAAGAATAGAGCTATTCAATAGTGATATTATGATTGCAAAAATTATTGCAATCACTGTCACCAGAGGTACCCAGCTAAATGCTACACACACCATCACTTTCTAAGAAGTCAGTAAATAGAATTTATGCCTCAGTTTGGAGTTGAATTACCCGTGGGGGCCTTTTTAGATTTGATAGTCTATGATTCTAGGGAATGTAATGGGTAGTGTGGAAGATCTGAGTAGTTGAGTAAGAGACAATATTAAACTATGAAAAGCACCCTAAATTTTTCACTGCCTCACAAAAGAGAAATTTCCATTTCTCACTCACCTTACATCTCCTTTATAGGTAAATTTTGGCTTGCTCTAGGATCCTGTCATTCAGAGTCTCAGGTTGAAGGAACAGCCCTCTTCCTGAGGCATGTATGTCTTGCTTCAGGGCAAAAAGAGCAATGGCAGAACCACTCAATGTCTCATCACTTCTTCTTGGATGGGCCATATATTCCTTCCACTCACATTCTGTTAGCCTAAGCAAGTCACATGAATAAGCCAGAGAACAGGATAATAAGAATGATACTCTTCCCATCAGGCCAAACCCCAAGGAGATAGTGGTGGACCTTGTATAGAGAGGTGGGGAACAATTTGAACTAATAATACAATCTACCACAATAGCATATGATAATTCCACCCAGGACTCATCATTTTATATGTACAGTAGACCTGTGTGGTAAGCTTTTGTAGAGCCAGCCTCAACTATCTCCTCTCAGTTTACCAGTGATTCTACCCTCCAGTGAATTGAGTTCCTCTGCAACATCAATGGCACAGAAGAAATGGCAATATTTTTTTGAGGAAGGAAGGTTAGAAAAAGCTCTCAGCTTTTTTCAATCGCAGATCCACAGAGTGAGAAGACTTTAAGTGCACTTTAAGGCAAATTCCTGGAGAAAGCAATGGCACCCTACTTCAGTGCTTTGCCTGGAAAATCCCATGGATAGAAGAGCCTGGTGGGTTGCAGTCCATGGGGTCGCGAAGAGTTGGACACAACTCAGTGACTTCACTTTCACTTTTCACTTTCATGCATTGGAGAAGGAAATAGCAACCCACTCAAGTGTCCTTGCCTGGAGAATCCCAGGGACAGGGGAGCCTGATGGGCTGCCGCCTATGGGGTCGCACAGAGTCAGACATGACTGAAGCGACTTAGCAGCAGCAGCAGCATCAAGGCAAATTCCTATCCCTGAGCCGTCACAAAAAGAGAATCTCATTTCATATAATTAGATTTTTTATTTGCCAAACAGCTTTTTTTTTTTTTTTACTGATTAACAACTTCAAGTCCCTTTTTTTCTGGTTTAAACTAGGTTTCATACTACAGTTTTTGTACTATTCAGTCTTGGTTTTGTCCTGTGGCTGACTGGCTCTTTATCCAGTTCTGGCTCCTTAAACATTTGATTTTCTCTCTGTCATGTCACTAATACTCTTAACTTAAACATTTTCTTAGTGTTGCTTTATTGCTTATATAGCGTGGACTGGCTTTGCTTTTGTCTTCAGTTCCCCAGTACCTGCTTCATTCTGATTAAATAGTTCAACTGGTGCCTCTACAGAACCCCACCTCCATTATTTCTCAGCCACTAGTTTAGACACTAGGTGGTGCTATGCTTTAGTTGCTGGTCTAGGTTTCATTCCCTGAAATAATGTCCCTGGTTCTGACAAATGGGATGATTCTGGAGAATACAGACCCTCAGGAGAAGGGGAAAGACTTGGAAACCAGGGAGTAGCCGAAAATAATTTGAATACACAGATGAAAGTGGACATTAGTAATAGAGGTAGGGACTGGAAGAGACTGAGGGTGAGGGAACCTGCTGGAAATGTCATAATGTCATCCTTAGAGAGAATAAATGAAAACTCCAAAGGAAGGAATGAGAAAGGAATGGGTGCTCTTATAAGCAGGTATAAGATCTACGATATAACAACCAAAGGACTCAATCATGATAGCCTCCTTTTCTCTACGGAGAAGGCTGAGAGTGAGGAATAGATGAAGGACAACTGATTTAGCTAAATGAATATTATTTGGAATAACAACTTTAGGAATTGCTTGAGCTGCTGTCTAAAACCAGGCATATATTAAGAATATAGAGAATTAATCTGTGATTAAGTGATATTTTAGGATCAAGAAATAAATCACAGAAAGCAAAAAGGCTCCACCATCAATGTATGCAATATTTTGTGTACTATGAAACTGAAATTAGGACCTGCATTTAAGTTTACCTAATGTTAATCCTATAATATTCCCTGGTTTGTCTATTTATTTTTAAACACTGGCTGTGCATGGAAATGGAAACCTGAGAACTATTTCCATGACATTTTTAATATTCTAAAGCAAAAGACAGCCATTTAAATGAATGGAAGGGGTACAACGTCACAGCTAGAAACTGGATTTGACAGTGAGTACCAGTGATAGACTATTTCCTGTGGAGGGTATCACAAAGTAATACAGTAGCAGTTGAAACAACACTCTTTGTAACACATTGTACTGGCTTCATTTATCTGTTCAATGAATAGGAAATCTACTTAAGTCACAGTGCCAAGATATGCTATTTCTTTCCCCTTGAATGCATTTTTCACATTGCCTTCTTGATAATGGAAAAAAGTGTTATAAACAAAAAGAATGTCTTTTATTCCATAGAACACTTAATTCATGCAGTGAAGCTACTATCAGAGGTTTGTTTGGGTTTTAAGAAATTGAATAATGTAAAATTCATGTCAACAATGAAGCATTTAGAAAATGGATTTATAATCTCAATGGTTAAATCTATACACTAGATAGTTTTACATGAAATATGAAAATGTAGGGAAATATGGAAAATGTTTTATATAGTAAGAGCATAAGTAAAATACTTCTATGTGATGACAAACATTATAATGAATTTTTTCTGTTCCTCTCAGATTTATGATGTCAACAGAAAGTTTTGTGTGAAATGTAAAGTTTTATTTCATTTTCAAATTTCTATTGTCCTCTGAAAGCCATTGGTACAATATTCTATAAAGTTGTTTGATGTCAAAAGTAATAAAAATAAAGTAGAATGATCTAAAAGCTGGGAATATAATTTATATCAAGAAGTGCTAATCTGGATCCTTGGTTGGAGAGAATGATGAGGGGATAGTCATTGTTACAGTTTTAATGTCACTGTAACATCTCATCATTATGTCACGTAGCATAGTTATCCATGTTTTATCAGATACATTACATGATTTGACCCTTTGTGTGCATCTAGAGTATATAGGACATTAAGTAAAAGAGCGGAAGTGGATTGCAACATTTTCATGTTGAATTCAGCATCATATAACTTTTTTCAAGATCAAGGGCCACTCATAATCTAAAGGATGAACCAAACATTTTAAAAGATGGATGCAACCAGAAGCTATCCATTTTCACTGAAACTGATAAAAATTTTATTTCACTGCTGCTTTTTCAAACTACTGAGAAATATGCATAAATATAGTAGAAAAACATACTTTGTTGTTGTTCAGTCATGTCCAACTCTTTGTGACCCCATGGACTGCAGCACATCAGGCTTCCCTATACTTCACTGTCTTCTTCACTAGAAAAACATGCTAGTTCTATAAAATAAAAAATAACTATCCCTAACATCCAGAGAAAAATAATGTACTGGTAGAAAATTGTGTTCATGGGGCTAGATCTACACTGGAAGTTTCTCCCTGACATGTTTGTTTTTATGTGATGGTTATGAAATGCCAATCTATTTAAATGCGTATGTACTTACAAACTCAATCAAATTTTTGGATGTGAATTGGTTATTCTTTGATAGTTTGCTTAGATGATAAGATAGTTATAAGAACACTTGATCACAACTCCCAGATTACTGATATTAGCATTTTGTAAGTCTAGGCAAAAATACATATTTACAAAATAGAAAGAGAATTATCTGTTACCTATGTAAAAGTCACAAGGGAAAAAAGGTAGATAATATGTATATGAAAGGTAACTAGTAGGAAAGCCTTTAGTAAGTTATAAGAACAATACAATTTTATAGGTGGACTCCTTTTCAGTACAGACATGCTCTGGAAAAGTGCTTAAGAACCCTTTTTCAAAAATGTTGCAGGATTTCTATTGGAAATTAAAAGGTAAAAAGGGATCGAAGAGATAATTATCTAAGGCAACTATGTGGTAAGGAATTTTGAAAGTGAATAAAACACATTGGAATGTGAAATATTACCCTTTTTAAATGAAGCTTTAGATTTTTTTCACCAATTACCATTAATGTTTGGGATTGTCATAATGTTAATATTTGAAAAAGGTTTTGTTCAAAAGGGAAAAAAATAACAAGACTCTGATGGTAAATATCCACAGATCTCTTATGTATATTAGATTATTAGCAATAACATGTCACTAATGTTTTTGCCTCACAAACTTTGCATTCACTCTTCCCAATCCTAGAAATATTCTTTCCTCAAATATCTACATGAAATAATTTTATTCATGTGCTGTGTTGTGCTGTGCTTAGCCACTCATTCATGTTCTACTCTGTAACCCGCCAGGCTCCTGTGTCCATGGGGATTCTCCAGGCAAGAATGCTGGAATGGGTTGCCATGCCCTCCTCCAGGGGATCTTCCCAACCAAAGGATCGAACCCAGATCTCCTGCCCTGAAGGCAGATTCTTTCCCATCTGAGCCACCCAGGAAGCCCAAGAATACAGCAGTGGGTAGCCTATCCCTTCTCCAGGAGATCTTCCTGACCTAGGGATCGAACCAGGGTTTCCTGCATTGCAGACAGATTCTATACCAGCTGAGCTACCCAGGAAGCCCAATTTTATTCATTTGTGTGCTCAAATGTCTCATTATCCGAGACAACTTCTCAGACAGCATAAATATGCATATATATTATACATATACATAAATATATCTGGAGAAGGAAATGGCAACCCACTCCAGTATTCTTGCCTGGAGAATCCCATGGACAGAGGAGCCTGGTGGGCTACAGGCCATGGGGTCGCAAAGAGTCAGATACAACTGAACAACTTCACACATACATAAATATATACAATGTGTATATATTCATATGTATGTATGCATATATATCAAATCAGTGCACACACACCCGTGTATTTCCTGTATCTATTTGCTTCTCTTTTCTCCACTGAATTTATTACTGACATAATACATAGTTGTATGTTTGACTCGTTCAAACTAGAATGTAGGTTCTAAAACAACAAAGATATATGTGTATGCACAGTAATGGAAGTTCATTATCTTTATTTCAGTTTACCATCTATTTTATCTGCCTATTCTCATCTCTCTACCTATACTTATTGATATCTTTGACTCTAATTCAGCACCAAAGGATTTATTCTAGCCTTTCATCTTGCTTATTGTAACTTCTTTCTGAGACTCTCACTATGCAAAATATATTTATTTGTTCATCCACAGTGTAGTTGTAAGAAAATCCATAATCAGTTGCTGATACCCCTGTGAGGCCAGGGTGTACAGAGAATGACTAAAGAAAAAACGTGTTTACAACTCCTTTTGTCTTTAGGTTTTACAGTATTCAATCAAAGCTGAAGAGTCCATCTCCCTCACAAATTTCCTTGTGCAACCCTTTGTAACTAATTGCTCTTTCAACGCCAGACCATGGCTGTTACTGATGTGCTCTGTTAGTATATGTTTACCTTTTTTAAAATGACATACAAATGAAATCATATAATATGTCACCTTTTGACTGATTTCTTTCACTAAGTGAAATGCACATGGGAGTCACTGATGTTGCCACATCAACAGTTCATTCCTCTTTATTGCTGAGTCATATTCCATTTTATGGATGTCTGACGATGTGGACATCTATTCAGAGTTTGAAGGACATTTGAGTTGTTTCCAGTTTTTGGCAAACATGAATAAAACAGCTATATGCAACTACATAAAAACTTTGTGTAAAAATTTTCATTTCCCCCTAGGTAATTGCTGAAGAGTGGGAGGGTTGAGTCATATGGCAAATATATGATTACCTTTATTAAAAGCTGCCAAACTATCTTCCAAAGTAGCTATTCCATTTTGCATTCCCACCAGCAGATAGAGAGTTTCAGTTGCTAAAATTCTTATACTTTTAAGCATATAGATAATGCATGTATCTTGTGAGATTCATACAGAATCATTTCATTTTTGGTATTTTTGTTAATGATGCTTGATTAATTTTGAATTATAAGTTGATCACAAAGGTATAGAAATGCATTTTGTTCCTATTGATCTTGTTGCTTTGGCCTTGCTAAACTCGTTTCTTTTAGTATCTTAAGGGTAGACTTTCTGAAGATTTTCTGTGTAAACATTTGTACCATCTGCAAACAGAGACAATTATTTTCCTTTTCAACTTATGTGCCTTCATTTCCTTTTCTTATTGCATTGCAAGTGCTTAATAGATGTTGTTGAATAGCAGGGGTGTAGTGAACATCCTCATATTATTCTCAATGTTATGGGGAAAGAATTTACATTTTCAGCATTTAATATGATGTTAACTGTAAGCATTTTGTTGCTCCCTTTGGGTTAAGCACCCTTCTATTCCTAGTTTGCAGGATTTATTTTTGTTTTGTTTTAAATCAGAAAAGGATGTTTTCTTTTCCTCTGCCTCTACTGAGATGGTCTTATGGTTTCTCTTCTTTAGTCTGTTAACATTGTGATCTATCTTGATTGATTTTAAGTACTGAAACAGCTTCACATTTGTCAAGGTTATCCTTGTTTGTATGTTGCTAGATTTACTTTTCTAATATTAAGTTGAGGATTTTCCCATCTATGTTTATTAGGGATATTAGTTGGTGGTTTTTCTTTTCTTGTAATATCTTTGAGTAGTTTGCTACTAAGATAATGCTGGTCTCATAAAATGAGTTGGGAAATAGTTTCTCCTCTTCTATTTCCTGGAAGAATCATGTACAGTTGGCGTTATTTCTTAATTATTTGGTAGAATTCAACTGGGCCTCTAGTTTTATTTGTGGGAAGGTTTTAGACTACAAATTCAATTTATTTAATAAATATAAGTTTAAAAGAGTATCTATGTCCACTTATGTAAACTTGGCATTATGTCTTTTAAAGAATCTTTCCATTTCTCTATGTTGTCAAATTTATGGGGATAGAACAGTATTTAGTATATTCTTACTACCCTTTAAATATTTATATGTTTTGTAGTAAAGTCCTTCCTTAATTAAGTCCCGATATTGGTAATTTGTATCCTGTCTTGCACGCATGCTCTCTGTCTCTTTCTCAGTAAGTAAGGCAATTTACAAAGGTTTTTTTTTTCTTTTTTCCAAGGATCTAGCTTTAGGCTTCATTGCTTTTGTCTGTTTTTGTTTTTAGTTTAACTGATTTCAGTTCTCATGTTATTTCCTTTCTTTTGTCTCCTTTGGGTTAAAAATGTTCTTTTTTTTTTTTTTTTTGTTTTTTAATCTCTGAAGTTGAGGGGTTAGTTTACTGATTTAAGGGCTAGTACTCCTTTTAGTATAACCATTTAATGCTATAAATTTCCTTCTTAGTACTGTTTTAATTGCATTCCACAAGTTTGGATATGTTATGCTTTTGTTTTTATTTAGTTCAAAGTAATTTGCTAACATTCTTGGAGACTTCCTTTTTGACACATGGGTTATATTTAGAAGTGTGTTGTTTATTTTCAAGATATATGGGCATTTTCAGATATCTTCCTTCTATTGATTGATTTCTATTTCACTCTTTTGTCAGAGAGCATGCTCTCTATGATTTCTGTTCTTTTAAAAACTTATGCTCTATTTTGTTCAATGTTACATGTGCAGTTGAAAAAAAAATATTTTCTGCTATTGTTGGAATGAGTGTTCTATAAATGTCTAGGTCATGTTGGTTGAAAATGTTTTTCAGATCTTTATCCTGACTGATTTTCCACTTGGTCTATCAATTACTAAGAGAAGAGTGTTGATGGCTCCAACTTTAATTGTAGATTTTTCTTTTTCTCCTTTCAGTTTTTTCACTTTTTGCTTCATGTATTTTAAAACTTGTTTAAGTGCACACACAGAATTGTTGTGTCTTCTCAGAAAATGGGCCTCTTTGCTATTATTATACAATGTCCTTCTTTTCCACGATAACATTATTTGCTCTGAAGTGTCTTTGTCTGACGTTAATAAGGATGTTCTAGCTTTATTTTTTAAATTTAAATTTATTTATTTTAATTGGAGGCTAATTACTTTACAATATTGTATCAGTTTTGCCATACATCAACATGAATCTGCCACGGGTGTACACTTGTTCCCCATCCTGAACCCCCCTCCCTCCTCCTTCCCCATACCATCCCTCTGGATCCTCCCAGTACACCAGCCCCAAGCATCCTGTATCCTCTAACAAACCTGGACTGGCAGTTTGTTTCTTATATGATATTATACATGTTTCAATGCCATTCTCCCAAATCATCCCACCCTCTCCCTCTTCCACAGAGTCCAAAACACTGTTCTATACATCTGTGTCTCTTTTGCTGTCTCGAATACAGGGTTATCGTTACCATCTTTCTAAATTCCATGTATATACATGAGTATACTGTATTGGTGTTTTTCTTTCTGGCTTACTTCACTCTGTATAATCGGCTTCAGTTTCATCCACCTCACTAGAACTGATTCAAATGCATTCTTTTTAATGGCTGAGTAATACTCCATTGTGTATATGTACCACGGCTTTCTTATCCATTCATCTGCTGATGGACATCTAGGTTGCTTCCATGTCCTGGCTATTACAAACAGTGCTCTGATGAGCACTGGTGTACACATGTCTCTTTCAATTCTGGTGTCCTCAATGTGTATGCCCAGCAGTAGGATTGCTGGATCATAAGGCTTTGATAAGGCTTTCTGGTTTTGATCAGTGTTTGAAGTGTGAATAGTTTTGTTCCTCTCTTTAAATCTGTCTATGTACCTATATATTGTCTATCGATTTTCAGGATTTAGATTGACAGGATAGACAAGATTCAGATTGGCCTTGAATTTTTTTAAACCAATATGGCAATCTCTTTTAATTCCCATATTTGGAGAACTTACCTTTAATGTGATTATTGATGTGGTTTGATTAAAATTGACCATATTGCTAGCTGTTTTCCATTTGTTCCATATATTTTCCTCTTTTCCACCTTCATTTGGATTAATTAGCACTTTTGTGATTTCATTTTATTTCTGTAATTCTATCTTATCTCCATTATTGACTTATTCTGTCTGTTAAAAAAAAGGTTATCCTAGAGATTAAAATATATATTTTCAATTAATTAGAGTCCACTTTAAATAATATACTACTTCATGTGTATTGCAAGGTCCTTACAATTATATGTTCCAAATTCTTTCCTGCTTTCTTCTGTACTATTTTTGTAATAATTTTCATTTTACATATATTTTAAAAACACAGTGCTTTGGTATTATTTTTGCTTTAAATAAGTGACACAAAATAGATGTAATTAAAGCAGTTAGAATTCAGACAAAAATAACTTTTTGCTTTCATTTTTTTCAACTTCCAGTGGTCTTTATTCCTTGTGTAGATTCAGATTTATTCCTAGTATCATATTCCTTTTGCTTAAAGAATGTCCTTTAACATTTCTTGTAATGTAGGTATGTAGGAATACATTCACTCTTTTGTTTTCAGGGAAATTATTTCTTCCTCATTTTTGAAATTCATTTTCACTAGGTATGGAACTTGAGTTGAATTTTTTTTTAATTCAACATTTTATAAGTGTCATTTCAATACAGTGTTGTGTGGTTTCTGACAATATTCTGTAATTCTCATCATTTTTCTTCCATATATCACATGTCCTTTATTTCTAAATGACTTATATTTTTACCTGTCTGAATGTAAGTCTAGTTTTTGTGTGTGTGTACATGTGTACATGCTTGTGTGTTATCAATTATTCTACTTGGCTTTCTCTGAGCTTCTGCACTCTGTGGTTTGTTGTGTGACATTAATTTTTACAGATTGGTAAAAGCTGAATATGGCTATCCCTGGGGGCACAGGCATAAAGGGAGAACACACTTATTACAGACTCCTAATGGGCATCACAGGACACTCAGAACAAAGATTGGTGAGTTGCTGAAAAAGCATTCCTTGTAGTGCAAGTCTGAGTAAGAGGAATAGCAGCAGCAAATTCAATATTTCTCCAAATATTTTTTAGCTCCCTGGTCTCTTTTTCCTTTATGGATTTCAGTACTCACATGGTAGAGCATTTGATGTTGTCCTTCAGTTTTTGGCTGCTCTGTATATTTTCACCCTTTTTTTCTCTTTGTGTCTCTGTTTGGATAATTTCTATGGGCATATGTTCAAGTTCACTGGTTCTTTCCTCAGCTGTGTCCAATCTACTGATGAGCCCATCAAAGGTATTGTGTATCACATCTACTGTGATTTTCATTTTTAACATTTTACTTGATTATTTCATATAATTTGCATTTTTCTGCTGAATTTGCCATCTGACTCTCTTTATCTATGAGAACCCCTAACATATTCATTATAGTTATTTTAAATATTCTTTCAAATAGTTCCAACATCTGTTTCATATCTAATTCTGATTCTGTTGACCACTTTGTCTCTTGGCAGTAAGTTGTTTTTTATTGATTCTTTAATACATCTTTTGTATTTTTATTGCTGTTGTTAAAACCTGGACATCTTATGTAAGACGATAGAGGCTAAGTGAATAGTTCTTATGTCAAGAAATGGGCATGTCTTTGTTTTTAGTAAGTTTTTAGAGTGTGTGTATGTGTGTCATTCTAGTCAAGAGTAGTGCAGAGTATGGAGTTTCTTGCTGCTATTGTTAGTCTTGTTAACAAGGTGTGTAAGACTTTAAATTCCTCAAGTGATATGTTGGTTTAGGGTGGCTTTTGGTTGCCTCGCAGTTTTATCAATGTCTGTTCCACAGCTTTAGATCTTCCTTTGGGCTGTGTCTCAGGGAGAGTTTTCATTCAGGCTCTTAATACACTTTCATCATTATTCCACTGTTACTTATCACTTGACTCTGATCAACCTGATGATGGAGTGTTTCCTGTTGTTCTAGTGAATCCTTTATCCTGGCAAGAACTGTATCTCTAAGTCTTGGAGGTGTGGCCCTCTCAGCACTCTTACCTTTCCCCGGATATATTTCTTAGCCCATCCTCTTGCCCTTCCCAGGGTTACACTTTTTTTTTCCTTGTTCCCTTCTACCAGCTGTAGTTCATTTCACCAGTGCTCTAAGGGTGACAGTGTTGCCCTTCCCTCTCACAGTTTAAAGTTTCTGTCCCATAGCTGCAATAAGAGAAATATGTCTGGGTAGGATTTGCTGCTGCTATTCCTCTCACTCAGATGCGTACTTAGAAGGGTGTTTTTATGTCATAGATTGAGGGATGCTTTCTCACAATGTCAGTAGTATGTTTTCAGTGTCCAGTGATGCCCATGGAGAAGAGATTGCAGTGTGTATTTCCCTTATATCTGTGCCCTCAAGGGTTCTATATTCTCTTTCTAGCCACAGTCATTTTTACCAATCTGTCAATAATTTATAGCAGTTTTTTTTTAATTAGATGCTTACAGAAAAATTGCAATCTAGTGGAGTTCCTATATATGTGCCATTCACCCAGTTTCCTTCCATGTTAACATCTTACATAACCATTGAATGTTTATCAAAACTAAAAAATTATTAAATATAAAAAACTATACTAGAGTATTCACTTAAATATTGCTTAATTCCTAACAGTGTCTGGCTACATCCATCTTCACGTAAGTATGTGCATCTTATCTCTTCTTCCCTGTCTTTCCTTAGATTTAAAGTTATTTGGTTGTTTTGTGACCACAGCTTTCTGAGAGGATCAAGAAAATTATGAATTTGCAGAATATCTGACTTTGTTGTTTTTGTTATAAAGGTAGAAATGGTGTTCTGTACGGTTTTATATATTCCAAGTAGAAATTGAGAGTTAACAAAAATGTTTTAAATGAATGAATAGCTGAATGAATGATCTGTTATCCACAGGTAAATTTGAAATACAAGTGAAGACAAAACAATTATTTAAATATTAATATACATCAATCAGGTAAAATATTTTCTGACTTCATGTGTTTATTTACTAATGTAGTAATTCATTTGGAAATCCGTCATAGGCTAAATTTAAATGTTGTATTTAGAAACACTTTACAAAAAATGTATCTGCTTTTTAGGTAACCACCCTTCTCAGAGGACAGTTTTTTGTTTTTGTTTTTTTTTTCAAATTTAGATCACCTCTCTCCCTCCCTCACTGCACTGGATCCATCTACAGAATGAAAATATAGAAAGCCATACCTCTAGATCCTTGGGCTCTAATTTGGAAATCTTTTGATAAAAGTTCAGATATACTTCAGATTAGTCACAGTATTTAAATTGTATTTAAAAAGTATTTAAATTGAAAAGTTTCTCTCCTTATACAGTCAGCAAATTATATAGATATGAACTGTGGTGATGTATTGGTAAATCTGACCTTGTTACCTGTCAACCACAATGCACAGTTTTGAGTCTTTCTATTTAGGCAAAGAGGAAGTGGATGTTTTAAAATAGTAAAACACTTAACTGTCATTGTTATCACTTAAAACATTCAGGGGCATAACTGAGTAGATGGATTATTTTTTTGAAGGCTGAAGAAATTGTACCTGAATTAAACATCTTTCATAAATATGAGCTATAATTCTAAAAAATAAATAGTTTTGTGATTTTTACAAATGAAATGGATTTTAGAGATTATTTCATTCAATACTGAGGGAATGAAAATCCACAAAAGCAAAAATATCATAAAAGATCATATGTTCAGTTAGGAGGGAATCAGTTCAACTTTGAATCTCTCACTGTATGCCCAGGGTACTTTATATCACATGCATTGCTGTTTTGTTTAAGCGCTTGCTTTAAAAAAGCCTATCAGAATTTTTATATAAAACATCTTTTAACATCTTTTAGAACTGTCTATAGATTTATTTAGTAGTCACGCAAGAAAACAAGTCTCATTACTTTCAAGTCATGCCTCATACACTTAAATTGTTGGTAGAAAATATATATAAAGAGAGATTTATATCAGCCAAATGTTCACTACCCCCCCAAATTTGTCTTTCTCTCTCTCATCTATCTATCTCTATCTCTCTGCATTGTTGGCACAAATGACAAGCATCTACCAAGCATAGTTATTTTACATTCTATCAGATTTCTTGCTCATTAAACTTAAAGGGTATGCAGGATGGTAATTGCCACTTAATGCACTCTGTTTTGGAGGAAGAAACTAGCATATATTTATTTTGCAAATACAGCAGTGCCTAAAATTGAACTGATTTCACAAAAGATATTTTTCCTTATTTTAATGCAAATAACAGTGACAAATTTTAATATAGCTCAAAAACTCTTAGAAAGAAAATACATTGTACAGTGATATTTTCCATTTTCTACCTGTTGTTTAAAGGAAACTATTCCTATTTCTTGCAATGTTAGGCCTCAGATAACAGTATATAATTTTAAAATATCAAGTTTTTTTAAAAAATGAAGACACACTATCTTTTGTTTACAAATAAAATATAAAAACTCAATTACTTCTAATGATATAATGTACAGTTTTATTCAACAAGTTTATTTTTTAAATACAATCTACAAATCTAGGTAGGAGTTTGTAATTGTGAAGAAAAAAAGGTAAAAATCCATCCCATGTATTATTGCCACTGGGCATTTGGTTGGATGTGGCTGAATCATTCAATTAAGACAGAGTTTGAAAGGAGGAGCTTGGTCAAGCTGCTGTGTAAAGCAGGCAGTGAAATTGCTGATATAAATTGTTGAAATTGTTGATCTGTAAATACTTACAGATCATCATCAGGAGGAATGAGAATGAGTGTGGCTCTCTTACTATACAGTGATCAGGTATAATAGCTGTCATGAGGGTGATACAGGCATCTAATTAACTTCCCTACAACTGCCCTGTCACCCAGGGTTAATGGGTGATGCTTCCCTTGGATGGATACCTTACAGAGGAACACTTAGAACTGTGGTAGACTGCCAGAAGTGTCTGCTCATTTGGAGAGATTTTAGTGGATGTGATTCGCACACTTACCTGCCTATTGATGTGGACTACCATGTGCTCCACTGGTACCTACATACTGGCTAATCCTGCCCAGTCGATCCAGGTGTCAAATCCATAAGACATTAGCAAGGTTTCCTCTACTAGCAAACCAGTGACCATTGATCAGATGGCTACAAAAGAAAAATGCATAAATAAATAAATAACCTTTTTTCTGTTGCTTGGCAATCTGAATCTTTATTTGAAAATTCTCAATGGAATATGGCAAAAATAATATACTCACAAAAAGAAAAGCCAATGGCACATTGTAATGCTTTTTGTTACCATTTCCATTCATTTGATAGATAGGAGTAAAAGGACTGGGGCTGTGAGAGAGGAGAACCTACATGCCTGATATACAAGCTAGTCAGATTTGGGATAACAGTACAATTTTTCAAGAAGGAAAAGGAAAAACCAGCACAATGTTGATGCTGAAGGGGAAGTAAGGGGGAAAAAACTGAATAGATTAAAAGGACACACAGAAGAACCAAATGCAATACCACTGTAGGTCCTTCAAAGAATTCTCCATCATATTCATGATGAAGAAGTCCTATTAATGCTACCAGAAAGAAACTCAGTAAAGAAGTCATTGCATGGAAATGAAATTCCAGAGTAGTATAAAGTGATCAGACATGAGAACAATTTCTTATGCACAATTCTGGTGCTCAAGATAAGGAAAGAATTCTTATTCACACAACTTTGACAATATTCAGTATTTAAATGACAGTACATATTACAGGAATGAAAAGGTCAGTGTTTCATTCCAATCTCAAAGAAAGGCAATGCCAAAGAAAGTTCAGACTACCACACAAATGCACTCATCTCACACACTAGCAGAGTAAGGCTCAAAATTCTGCAAGCTACTTCAACAGTACATGAACTGGTAATATTCAGATGTTCAAGCTGGATTTAGAAAAGGCAGAGGAACCAGAGATCAAATTGCCAACATCTGTTGGATCATAGAAAAAGCAAGAGAATTCGAGAAAAACATCTGCTTCTGCTTCACTGATAATGCAAAACCTTTGACTGTGTGCATTACAACAAACTGGAAAATTCTTAAAGAGATGGGTATACCAGACCACCCTACCTGCCTCCTGTGAAACCTGTATGCAAGTCAAGAAGCAACAGTTAGAACTGGACCAGGAACAATGGACTGGTTCCAAACTAGGAAAACAGTACATCAAGGCTGTATATTGTCACCCTGCTTATTTAACTTTATGCAGAGTCCATCATGTGAAATGCTGGGCTGAATGAAGCACAAGCTGGAATCAAGATTGCTGGGAGAAATATCAATAACCTCAGGTATACAGATGACAGCAACCTTATGGCAAAAATCGAAGAACTAAAGAACCTTTCGATGAAAGTGAAAGAAAAGAGTGAAAAAGTTGGCTTAAAACTCAACATTCAAAAAACTTAAGATCATGGCATCTGGTCCCATCACTTCATGGCAAATAGATGGGGAAGCAATGGAAATAGTGAGAGATTTTATTTTCTTGGGTTCCAAAATCACTGCAGATGGTGACTGCATCCATGAAATTAAAAGATGCTTGCTCCTTGAAAGAAAAGCTATGACAAACCTAGACAGCGTATTAAAAAACAGAGATGTTACTTTGCCAACAAAGGTCCATATAATCAAAGCTATAGTTTTTCCAGTAGTCGTGGATGGATGTGAGAGTTGTACCATAAAGAAGGCTGAGCACTGAAGAATTGATGCTTTTGAACTGTGGTGTTGGAGAATATTCTTGAGAGTCCTTTGGACAACCAGGGGATCAAACCAGTCAATCACTAAGGAACTCAGTCCTGAATATTCATTGGAAAGACTGATGCTGAAGCTGAAATTCCAATACTTTGGCCACCTAATGTGGAAAGCTGACTCATTACAAAAGACCTTGATACTGAGAATGATTGAAGGCAGGAGAAGAAGGGGATGACAGAGGATGAGATTGTTGGATGGCATCACCGAGTCAATGGACATGAGTTTGAGCAGGCTCCAAGAGATGGTGAAGTACAGGGAAGCCTGGTGTGCTACAGTCCATGGGGTCACAAAGAGTCAGACACGACTGGTAGACTGAACAACAACCATATTATTCAATGATAGCACCTTCAAGGTGGGGCAGTACAGTTATTTTCTGTGCGTAGTGTCATGTTAGGTGATATTGTGTCATTGATTTATGCACTAACAATGAAAAAGCATGAGGAAACTTGCATATATATGTATGTATGTATGAAAATACATTTCATGGAAAAGAAATCTTGAGATTAACCTTTCATTGTGTATGATAGATTTTGAGATTGCAAATATGAATTCAATTCAATTACTCTTACCAAATTCACAAGCAAAAGGATGCTTATTTCAGGTTTCTTAGTCACTGTGGTGAATAACATATTCTTTGGGTCTAATACATGAGTCTAAAACAATTAGAGTGACACCAGTAAGTGACCATCCATGTTGCTTAAGTAAGTAAGTAAAGTCACTCAGTCGTGTCCGACTCTTTGTGACCCCATGGACTGCAGCCCACCAGGCTCCTCAGTCCATGAGATTCTCCAAGCAAGAATACTGGAGTGGGTTGCCATTTCCTTCTCCAGGGGATCTTCCCGACCCAGGGATCGAACCCAGGTCTCCCGCATTGGAGGCAGACGCTTTAACCTCTGGAGGTTAAATGAAACTTTGAGTAAAATGTGGAGAATACAAAAAAAAATTCAGATGACCTGAAGGATTACATCCATGGAAGTCATTTTAAGTAAGTAAGTAAAGTCACTCAGTCGTGTCCGACTCTTTGTGACCCCATGGACTGCAGCCCACCAGGCTCCTCAGTCCATGAGATTCTCCAAGCAAGAATACTGGAGTGGGTTGCCATTTCCTTCTCCAGGGGATCTTCCCGACCCAGGGATCGAACCCAGGTCTCCCGCATTGGAGGCAGACGCTTTAACCTCTGGAGGTTAAATGAAACTTTGAGTAAAATGTGGAGAATACAAAAAAAAATTCAGATGACCTGAAGGATTACATCCATGGAAGTCATGGAGAAGGCAGAGGAAGAACAGAAGCTCCAAGATTTCTGCCAGAAACTTGGAATGTTTATATATGAGTAGTAAATAACAAGCACAGGATAAACAATGCTGTGAAAAACTAGCATAGCACATTTCAAAGACTAATGGCAGTGCATCATCCTTAAATTTGGAGATTTATTGGAGTATTAAAAGATGAAGAGCAAATTAACAAGTTATCACCCAGGTTCTTGGTGGTCACACTCAAATACAGCCACCAACTTCATGATGATGCCAATAAAATAAAATTCCTATAACCAGCTACAACAGATACAATGAATATAAAGCCAATAATCAAGTTGTTATAAACTTTAGATCAGTTGCTCATCAACTTAAGACTAACCCTGCTAAACTTCATGATGAGAAAGAACAAAAATAAATGTGAAACCCAAAATTCATAAAGAATGACAATAAAAATAATGTAAATAAAACTTTAATGAAGTTAAATGTTTGTACTATTTAATGAATCATGGACCAAATGTCTCAATGGCCATTTTAGACAGAACTTAATGTGCTGCAAGTTTTCAAATAAATTATCTAAATCTATACTTGCTGTAGTTTAAGTACTATTATTATCATTCCCAATAAGTAAAGTAAGTCCATAAAATTTCAATAGCTTTCTAATAAGCTGCTAAGTATAGGTAATAATTTACATAAGCAAAATTACAAGCTACTATTTGGTGTTTGACCTTCCAGCATGAGTATTGTGACACTGGAGTCCCAGAGTTTCAAGGCTACTGGTTATGTGACTGAGTAACAGGTTTTGAGATTTCAAGTTTCTTTTTATCTTAACTTATACCAGATGCTAGTCAGACTCTGTATTTGAAACTTTCTCATTAACTCTTGTTTCTCAATCACTCAATCATACTTCTTGCTGCTTTTGCATTTAACTTGGAACCCAAGTTACCTCAAGTAGGGAGGAACCTGAAGCAACAACTCCCTATGGCCGATAACAAAAGGTGAATTTTACTGCCAAGTTCCCTTGACAATTTGTATTTCTTATATAACCATACTGTTTGGTCACTTTAGAACCTTCATTACTAAAATCTCTGTCATGTTTCTTTTCACCAGCTATTCTCATTGCATCCTCAAAGCCAATCCTCACTCCTTTGATATTACCTATGAGCCTGTGGCAGAGACTGGCTAACTATTGACCAAAATAGGCTTTCCATTTAGACTGCATCTCTACTAGTTTGCATTTCTCAGCATCTTGTGCAGTTAGGTCTAGCTAAAGTAATGCGGCAGAAGTAGTGTATGCCTCTTCTAGTAGTGTATGCCATATTTGATGTATAAAATCCTCCTTATAGTCTTTCCTTCTTTCCCTTTATGTCCACCCAAAGACCCTGAGAACTTAAGAGAAACACCTGAAATAATGAACTTACATCCATGAATGACTATGAAAGCGTACCTCTCATCCTCTAGTACTTATTAAGCATGCTACAAATGTTATTTATTTTGGTTGTGAAACCAGGCCCTATCTTTAAAGCATTCCCTTTTCTCCTTCTCAGGGCTACTGAAAAAGACATAATTCATAGACAAGTAATGTTTAATTGCTTTGGTTTTAATTAATTTTCCTTTTGGTTCTCTACCACCATTTTATTATATTATCTTGGGGAAGATTTTTTGTGTTGATATCTTATGTTACCTATTACCTATGATCTTCATGAAGGTGGATGTCCAAATCTCTCCCAAGATTTGGAAAGTTTTCAGCCATTATTTCTTTAAAGAAATTTCCCCTTTCTCCTTCTCTTCTCCTTCTGAACTCCAGGAATTCATAGATTGTTTTTCTTGGTGATATCTCATAGTCTATGCAGACTTTCTTTGTTCTTTCTTTCTTCCTTCCTTCCATCCTTCCTTCTTTCTTTTCTTCTCTAACTGGATAATTTCAAAGAAATTGTCACAAATATTGGCATACATTAATAGGTTTGCCAATTCCAATTAACACATATCTCTCACTTCTTTAACTCTAATGCATCTATTGTTTCTATTAATCAAATAGTACCTTATTAAGCAACATTAATTAATAGCAGACACCTTCAAAATAACTGGGCTTCCCTGATAGCTCAGTTGATAAAGAATTGCCTGCCATGCAAGAGACTCTGGTTTGATTCCTGGGTCAGGAAGATCTGCTGGAAAAGGGATAGGCTACCCACTCCAGTATTCTTGAGCTTCCCCTTGTGGCTCAGCTGGTAAAGAATCTGCCTGCAATGAGATCCCTGGGTTGGGAAGATCCCCTGGAGGAAGGGAAAGGCTACCCACTACAGTATTCTGGCCTGAAGAATTCCATGTTCATGGGGTTGCAAAGAGTCGGACATGACCGAGCAACTTTCACTTCAAAATAATTGGTATACATGAAATTAGATTATAAGCAGATGGAAGTGCTTATTTTTTTGTTACTTTAAGTTAGAATAGCACTATTATATTTCCACAGCTCTTAATATATTACTGAGTACATTGTAACAACTCAATCATTGTTGACTGGTTACAAAACAGATTTAAGATCACCACTATGATGAAGGAAATGAGAGAGTTAATTGTGTGTGTCTCCTTGAGAATGACTTTTATATTTAACACAGCACACATGTGTTGCTAAGATATCATGGAGTCTTCAAACATAGAAGAAAAAGAAATATGAAAATAGGAAAAATAGGAAAAGAAAATGGTAAAAATTGCTAGTAAATCTCCCTGACCTAAGGCTTTTGTTAGCTGTACATAGTAGTTTTTCTTGCCAATATTGAAGAATATTAGAGGCCCTTTGCTAGAAACTCCCTGATGTTCAAGCTGGTTTTAGAAAAGGCAGAGGAACCAGAGATCAAATTGCCAACATCTGCTGGATCATGGAAAAAGCAAAAGAGTCCCAGAAAAACATCTATTTCTGCTTTATTGACTATGTCAAAGCCTTTGACTGTGTGGATCACAATCAACTGTGGAAATTTCTGAAAGAGATGGGAATACCAGACCACCTGACCTGCCTCTTGAGAAATCTGTATGCAGGTCAGGAAGCAACAGTTAGAACTGGACATGGAACAACAGACTGGTTCCAAATAGGAAAAGGAGTACATCAAGGCTGTATATTGTCACCCTGCTTATTTAACTTCTATGCAGAATACATCATGAGAAACGCTGGGCTGGAAGAAGCACAAGCTAGAATCAAGATTGCCAGGAGAAATATCAATAACCTCAGATATGCAGATGACACCACCCTTATGGCAGAAAGTGAAGAGGAGCTAAAGAGCTTCTTGTTGAAAGTGAAAGAGTAGAGTGAAAAAGTTGGCTTAAAGCTCAACATTCAGAAAATGAAGATCATGGCATCTGGTCCCATCACTTCATGGGAAATAGATGGGGAAACAATAGAAACAGTGTCAGACTTTTGAATTCCATCACCTCCACTAGCTTTGTTTGTAGTGATGCTTCCTAAGGCCCACTTGACTTCACAATCCAGGATGTCTGACTCTAGGTGAGTGATTACACCTTCATGATTATCTGGGTCATGAAGATCTTTTTTGTACAGTTCTTCTGTGTATTCTTGCCACCTCTTCTTAATATCTTCTGCTTCTGTTAGGTCCATACCATTTCTGTCCTTTATTGAGCCCATCTTTGCATGAAATGTTCTCTTGGTATCTCTAATTTTCTTAAAGAGATCGTTAGTATATGCTTACTCCTTGGAAGAAAAGTTATGACCAACCTAGATAGCATATTCAAAAGCAGAGACATTACTTTGTCAACAAAGGTCCATCTAGTCAAGGCTATGGTTTTTCCTGTGGTCATGTATGGATGTGAGAGTTGGACTGTGAAGACGGCTGAGCACTGAAGAATTGATGCTTTTGAACTGTGGTATTGAAGAAGATTCTTGCAAGTCCCTTGGACTTTGAGGAGATCCAACCAGTCCATCCTAAAGGAGATCAGTCCTGGGTGTTCTTTGGAAGGACTGATGCTGAGGCTGAAACTCCAATACTCTGGCCACCTCATGAGAAGAATTAACTCATTGGAAAAGACTCTGATACTGGGAGGGATTGGGGGCAGGAAGAGAAGGGGACAACAGAGGATGAGATGGCTGGATGTCATCATCAACTCGATGGACGTGAGTCTGAGTGAACTCCGGGAGTTGGTGATGGACAGGGAGGCCTGGCGTGCTGCGATTCATGGGGTCATGAGGAGTCGGACACGACTGAGCGACTGAACTGACTGATAGAAATCCAACCAATTTCTGTATGTTAATTTTATACCCTGCAATTTTTAAAAATTCATTGATGAGTTTTAGTAGGTTTTTGATGATATCTTTAGAATTTTCTATTTATAGTATTATGTCATCTGCAAACAGTGACAATTTTACTTCTCCCTTTCTAATTTGGATTCCTTTTATTTACTGTTCTCATCTGATTGATGTGGCAGGGACTTTCTTTACTATGTTAAAGTATGTTCCCTCTACAGGCTTCCCTGGTGGCTCACATGGTAAAGACTCTGCCTGCAATGCAGGTGACCCAGGTTTAATCCCTGAATTGGGGAGATTCTCTGGAGAAGGGAATGGCTACCCACTCCAGTATTCTTGCCTGGAGAATGAACAGAGTAGCCTGGTGTGCTACAGTCCATGGCGTTGCAAAGAGTTCGACATGACTGAGTGACTAACACAAATACACTATGCTCCCTCTATACCCACTTTATTGAAAGTTTTTATCATGAATTGATGTTGAATTTTATCAAAAACTTTTCCAGCATCTTTTGAGATGATTATATGATTTTTATTCTTTGTTGATATGGTATATCATGTTGATTAACTTTCAGACATTGAATCATCCTTCCATCTCTAGAATAAATTCCATGGTAAAGGATCTTTTGATGTATTTTTCTGGCATGGAATAGGATATTTTGATGCATTGTTGGATTCAGTTTGCTATTATTTTGTTGAGGATTTTTGCATCTATGTTTATCAAAGATTTGGGCCTATAAGTTTCTTTTTTTGTGTGATATCTTTGTCTGGTTTTAGAACCAAATGATGCTGACCTCATAGAAGGAGTTCAGAAGCATTTCTTCCTCTGTAATTATTGGAATATTTTGGTAAGGGTAAATTTTGGTAGTATTTACCTGTAAAGTTTACCCCATGGACTGCAGCCTACTAGGCTCCTCCATCCACGGGATTTTCCAGGCAAGAGTACTGGAGTGGGGTGCCATTGCCTTCTCCGCCATAATCTGTGTGAAGTATGTCAAATCATATGGTAATAATAAAATAATGGTAAGTAGCATACACACTGGCTGCGGTATACCTTTTTGTCTACTTTGATATGGACTGCCCCTAATGACATCTTAGAGAAAGACAAAGCAAAATGATTGTCTTTGGGTATAGAGAGAGGATAAAAGACTTACTGAACATAAGAAATTGTATTGGGGTGTTGTGTATATGTATGTATGACATCAAATATGAAGTAGATCCCAAAATGTATTCCTTTAAAATTAACTTTTTTCATGAACCATTTCAACCTCAACCAACCCTTTGGAAAATCTCCATCTATTTTCACAACCACAATTATCAAAGTTTGAAAAATCACTTTTATAAAGCGTGTATTTTAAAATGACAATAACCAATGTACAAAAAATCTCCAAGGGTAAACAAATTCCATTTAATGACCTGATGTAGTATTAATATTCCTTTTCACCTATTAGACCATTCTAGCAGTTTCTCATGCAAAGTATCAACAGGAATGACTTTTTAAATGCACTACTTTATACAGGGGAGAAATTGTTTTGTGAGTGTTGGTTGGAGCTGTGGCTGAGCCCCAAGCCTTATGGTTAAGCAGTGACGTTTCTGTGGCCTGTGAACATAGCTCACTGTGTGGGCACATTGGTGGATGAGAGAGTCACCCAGAGCGGAGCCTCACTGCCCTGGTTCAAAAGTTCATGGGCCCAGAAAGGGTCGTGGTAGAGTAGAGGCCAGACAGAAATGCTTTCTTTCATACAAGGGAATGCAGAGAAGCAATGCAACTCCTGGTTCATCTGGGTAGACAGTGCCAGGCATGTGTTAATATACATGGGGGTCCTCAGATTTCTTGCTGTGTTAATACAGGTTTATACCCTATACCGCACTCCAGTACTCTTGCCTGGAAAATCCCATGGATGGAGGAGCCTGGTGGGCTGCAGTCCATGGGGTCGCTAAGAGTCGGACACGACTGAGCGACTTCACTTTCACTTTTCACTTTCATGCATTGGAGAAGGAAATGGCAACCCACTCCAGTGTTCTTGCCTGGAGAATCCCAGCGACCGGGGAGCCTGGCGGGCTGCCGTCTATGGGGTTGCACAGAGTCGGACACGACTGAAGTGACTTAGCTGACTTAGCAGATACCCTATACAAATGCTTTCCCCCAACAGAAAAAATTGCATATCATTTGACAGGTATTTTAAAAATCCCTTTGGGGAATATGTATTTAATATTTCCAATGAGCTTAATTCTATTAAGTAAAAGAAGTCATCAGTTCATGAAGTAGCATAGTGTATAGTGTGCATATTCGTTCAGACATTTTCTCTGACATGTGATAAATACTGCAACACAGGTATAAGCTCAAGTCACAAGCTAGGAAATGAGCAAGCACAGAGATAAATCAGATATGCATCCGATCAGAGTGCTTAGCTTAAGACTTTAAAGATAAATGCTTATATAGGGCAGACCATGGCACATGCTACACAGCACAGTTAAAGTTCTTTGCTGTTTCAGAATAAGGAGATTGACTCTCACTGAAGGCAATCAGGAGAGGCTGGCTGGAGAAGGCATCCCTGTACCATGAGGGTGGGGGTGATTTGGACAACACTGGGCTTGGGGGAGGTAGTTTTCCAGGCATAAGACAGAAGATCTAGAGCATATACAGCGAACTTGGCCAGAATATGAAATGTGTGAAGAGGCATTCTGAATCTTCTGGAGGGCCATCTTGGGTACTGAAGCTCTCTGTGCACAGTTTCCTTATCTGTAAGAGGGGGATGAAAATAGCTCCTCCTTCAGAGGGTATGTGAGAAACAAATGAGTTAATGTATGTAATGTATTTAGAACATCCTTTGGTACACAATGTCCTATAAATGTTACAGCATTAAAATGTTAGACCTGTGTTATTATTACTGAGAAGGGTAAAGAGATTCCAAGACCAGATGGCTGTAAGGTCTTTCTGTCTCTAACGACTCAACATGCAAACCCACTAAGAGTTTTGAGTGACCTCTGAAGGAGGATGCCAGCTTCCCAAAGCTATTGCACCACCAAACCTGGGGACAAAGTGTGAGAAGAGGCAGACGCCTTGGGACAAAGAAGGCTCTGAAAACACAGGACTGCTGCACCCAACTGGAGTTGAAAGAAAAGGAAAGGAGCCCTGTTAGGTCATCCCCCTTTCTCCTAGTGGAAAATTTCCTATTTTAAATTTCCTTTGGCTCTTCTTTTGTGTCTTCTTTGGCAAATAAATAATTAAAGAGAGAGAGAGAAACAGTTTTTCTGTGGATAAGAGAAAAAAATAAATAAAACCCACCAAACTAAAATGAAAAAGAAAAACCTATAGAAATCATCATTATAGTCTATAGTCACAGACACATAAGGTGGCCCCAAGAGCCAAAGCTTCATCCATTCCTTTCACGCCCACGGCAGAAGCCCAAGAAGAGTAACTGAGAACCAACAAGGCAGGTTGTCTGGTGCTGGGTAAGAGGCTGTCCCCTCTCCCTCGCTGTTGTCACTTGTTGTTGTAGCTCTCTGCCTTTCCAAGGCGGGTATGGGCTTTCTCAGTCACTCTTGGCCTTTTTACTTCAGGCTTGGGAGTCAGGTTTTAAATGATAAATGAGCTCCCAGGTAAAATTCTCTTTGTTAAATGCTGAAAGAAACACCACCGAGACCCTCCTAGTTCACTGGGCTTGATCCCTTTGGAGTCTGCTCTCCCGTCTGAGTGATGCCAGGCCCTCAGGCTTCGGAGAGGAAGCCCAGAGTCCTGGTCTCCATTTCCGCTTCCGTGGCCCTTCTGATCACCATCATACAGATTCCCAACTATTCTCACCTGCAAAAAAAGAAGCTGTCAGAAGACAAGAAGGCCACAGTCTGAAAACCCCTACACTTTATAACTACAGGTGACATTGTTACTGTTCTAATTTTAATTACAGCACTCTCGGTATTTTTTCCAGAAAAAGCTATAAACAGGAAGCAAATTTGGTTTGTATTTTTTTCCCCTATCTTACCTCAAGGACTTCTTTAAATTGCCAAGGGGGGTGGGTTACTTGAGCATAGACAGAGTTATTATAGTGGATAGCAAAATAAGATATGCTAGAGCATATTCTCACCTGCAAAAAAAGAAGCTGTCAGAAGACAAGAAGGCCACAGTCTGAAAACCCCTACACTTTATAACTACAGGTGACATTGTTACTGTTCTAATTTTAATTACAGCACTCTCGGTATTTTTTCCAGAAAAAGCTATAAACAGGAAGCAAATTTGGTTTGTATTTTTTTCCCCTATCTTACCTCAAGGACTTCTTTAAATTGCCAAGGGGGGTGGGTTACTTGAGCATAGACAGAGTTATTATAGTGGATAGCAAAATAAGATATGCTAGAGCTCAAGGGCTTAATTTTTTGCTTCATTCAGTAACATATTTCAAAAGAGCAGCAGTGATTGGAACATAATTTATTTATCAACAGGGATCTGGATTACTCCCTTGTAGTTGACTCTGAAATACATTTGACTCTTGCAGCGTCCTATAACCAAGGTGAGAAAGGGTAGAAACAGACCTAGAATTACAATTAGCAAAGGGAAAAGAGTTCACCGTGGATATTTATCTTCACTGGCATCTGGCCACCAAACTCTGGGTCTTTCTTCACAGCTTCTGACACATCCATTTGTAAGGCAGGTTAATAATAGCATCATACATACACCCTCACAGTTACAGCTAAATAACCATTTCCATGGTAAGCCTTTATTTTCCGGCAATTTAGAATTTAAGACAGCAATTGTATCTACAATATCTAAGCCCAGAATTTATTTTTGGCTTTCTCAAAGAAAGTTGTACCCATTTAACACTTCCTGAAATGAGAGGAATATGTTTTTTAAAACTATAGAGTTTAATTAGCTCAGCAATTTGCCTTTCTCTAAACCATCAGTGCTCTATGCTATGGGAGATCAGTGGAGAAATAATTCCAGAAATCGGGGCGTGTCCGGGGAGCCCCTTTGAGGGGGCGCGGCGGTCGGCGGGACCACTTCTGCGGTAGCTGCGCGTACCGCGCTCTCCGGCTCCCCTCGCCCCGAAACCGCTTTCCCTTCCGGGGCGGGAGGCGCCGCCCTGGAGCGTACCTTGCGCGCCCTGGGCGCCCCTGAGCTCCAGGTTCCGGGCGCGTGTGAGGCGTCGCCGCCGCGCGACTTTTCCGACGCCCCCCTCCCCGCCCCCGGCGTGCGCGGTGCTCCGGCGGCCCCGCAGGTGAGCGGGCTGCCCCCGGCCCTGCCCTAGGCCCACGGGCACCGCCTGCAGGCCGCCGTAGCGTCCTCGGTAACCTTCGTCTCTCCACGCAGTGAAAGGAGACCCCTTTCACCACACCGCCAAGGACACAGACGTCAGGGAGTCTACGAGACCCTCATAGAGGGGATGGCACCCGGTGGGCAGCCCACAGACACAAACGAGCAGGCAAAGACGGGCTTCTGAGCCCATTGCAGCCCGGCCGGACCTTGGCCCCTGGGGACCAGCCTGGACTGGAGGGAACAGCGGAGGAGGCGGGCAGGGGGCCGCCGGGTGAGCGTCCTCCATCTGGCTCCTGCGTTTCTCCACCAACACCTAGTCTCTTGCAAAGGGTAGATTGCAGCCCCAGAAGGAGTAGCTGGGAGGACTCAGGAGGCTCACTACTGGGTGACCATGACCTTGCCCCTGATTCATAGCAGAGGACTAGGGCCAGCACCCTGAACTTCCCCTCTTCTGTCTCCGAATAACTACACTGGCTCCTTGGCAAAAGGTTGCTGACCAGGTCAAAACCAGTCACACTGATGGGTTGTTTTCTCGGGGTCGACTCACTCCCCACCTGGGCGCCCCTTCTTCCTCATGTCTATCCCCTTCAAGTGAACTTGACCTATGACCTCTAGTACTCAAGCTCTCCCCCTAGGCTCTACCACCCCGCCCCCAAACTGGGGAAGCTAGTCAAGGAGTCCACATTTCTGCAGAAGACTGAGTGCTGAGCGTGCTCTGTGGTCAAAGCAAATTTGGGTCTGAAACTAGTTTTTGCAAGGTATAAGTGGTCTCGGTTCCAACTGTGCATGGGACAGTCTTTGTGGGGTAAGTGGGGAGAACAGTTCATCATTTCAGTCTGCTAGGAGAGCTTTTCACTTCCCAGTCAGTGAGGACTGGTCCAAGTACCATGGCCTTGTCTGTTTCTACCCTGGCATTATCACCTTAACTCTAATTCCAATCAGTCCCTTAACTCCATTGCCCTACCCAGTCCACCTTGTCTTTTGTTTGTCCTGGCTTGATTTCTGCATTCTCAAGGGAGGTTACCTGGACTTTGAACCTCAGTCACCCTTCGTTCATTCTCAAATTCCAGAAACCCACTTTGTGACACCTTTGGTGGGGAGGCTGGTTCCTGCCTGAGAGCCTAGGTCTAAAAAAGTAAGCAAGTCACTGGCCTTCTAAGTTTTCCAACTGCTTAAAAATAATAATAAAAATAAGGGAGATCTGGCCCCCTCATCTTCATCTTCTGTTGATTTCCAGAATTATCACACTAGGTTATTATCATAAACACCAAATGTTTTTAAAATGAAGCTGATCTTTTAAGACTCCAAACCTCAAGAAGCATTCTCCATGTGCCTCTCCATGGCACTTACACTTCCATATATTAGATTATTTTTACTTAATCTCCAAAAGATTGTGACTTCTTAGACCACAGGTAGTACTTCACTTGCTCTGTAGACCCCCAACAACTACCATAGCCCTATATGTACACTGAATGATAAACTGCCTTGAATCTTTGGAAAGCCAGTGGCAGAATTCTTGCATTTCCTCATTTTCAAAGATCTGCCAAGAATCTGAAGTGTTAGTGTGGTAATAGAGAAAAGATTAAAACACTTTGTGGAGAATTAGAAAATCAATTCTTTATCTTCCTGAAGAGTTTGAGGGTTTCCCTACTGACAAAAATTCTAATTTCTTTCCTTCTGTGTAAATGTTTTGACTCAAGTTAAAATGTAAATAACCATAGAAATCTAATTTTGTTTGGAATAATGCAATTCATTTTCAATGTGACCACTTTTCATATCCTTTGGGGCTAGAGAAGTCCAACTTTCAGCCTTGTTGAGTTAGATAGGTTTCACTTTTATAAGCCTCAGTTTTATCAGGCAAATGAGGTCCATGAGTTGTTATCAGGATTAAATAAGATGATGTAACTAAAATGCTTAGCAGAGTGTCAGGTACACATCTATTCAATCAATAAATATTCACTATGTACTAGTTGCTCTGTGTAATCAATATCTCTTTTGGATCACTTACTTTGGAGAAACCAGCAGCTGTGTTGTGCAGCCCCATAGAGAGACCCACATGACTGTCTTGCCCAGAGCTAAGTGAGTCAGTAGACTCGGAAGCCAACCCTCCTGTCTCAGTCACGCCTACAAATGATTATCAGTTCAGTTCAGTCGCTCAGTCGTGTCGGACTCTTTGCGACCCCATGAATCGCAGCACGCCAGGCCTCCCTGTCCATCACCAACTCCCAGAGTTCACTCAGACTCGCATCCGTTGAGTCCATCATACCATCCAGCCATCTCATCCTGTCGTCCCCTTCTCCTGCCCCTAATCCCTGCCAGCATCAGGGTCTTTTCCAATGAGTCAACTCTTCGCATGAGGTGGCCAAAGTACTGGAGCTTCAGCTTTAGCATCATTCCTTCCAGAGAAATCCCAGGGTTGATCTTCAGAATGGACTGGTTGGATCTCCTTGCAGTCCAAGGGACTCTCAAGAGTCTTCTCCAACACCGCAGTTCAAAAGCATCCATTCTTCGGCGCTCAGACTTCTTCACAGTCCAACTCTCACATCCATACATGACCACAGGAAAAACCACAGCCTTGACTAGACAGACCTTAGTCAGCAAAGTAATGTCTCTGCTTTTGAATATACTATCTAGGTTGGTCATAACTTTTCTTCCAAGGAGTAAGCATCTTTTAATTTCATGGCTCCAGTCACCATCTGCAGTGATTTGGGAGCCTAAAAAAATAAAGTCTGACACTGTTTCCACTGTTTCCCCATCTATTTCCCATGAAGTGAGGGACCAGATGCCATGATCTTCATTTTCTGAATGTTGAGCTTTAAGCCAACTTTTTCACTCCCCTCTTTCACTTTCATCAAGAGGCTTTTGAGTTCCTCTTCACTTCTGCCATAAGGGTGGTGTCATCTGCATATCTGAGGTTATTGATATTTCTCCCAGCAATCTTGATTCCAGCTTGTGTTTCTTCCAGTCCAGCGTTTCTCATGATGTACTCTGCATATAGGTTAGATAAGCAGGCTGACAATATACAGCCTTGATGTACTCCTTTCCCTATTTGGAACCAGTCTGTTGTTCCATGTCCAGTTCTAACTGTTGCTTCCTGACCTGCATAAGATTTCTCAAGAGGCAGGTCGACTGGTCTGGTATTCCCATCTCTTTCAGAATTTTCCACAGTTGATTGTGATCCACACAGTCAAAGGCTCTGGCATAGTCAATAAATCAGAAATAGATGTTTTTCTGGAACTCTTGCTTTTTCCATGATCCAGAGGATGTTGGCAATTTGATCTCTGGTTCCTCTGCCTTTTCTAAAACCAGCTTGAACATCAGGGAATTCACAGTTCACATATTGCTAAAGCCTGGCTTGGAGAATTTTGAGCATTACTTTACTAGCGTGTGAGATGAGTGCAATTGTGCGGTAGTTTGAGCATTCTTTGGCATTGCCTTTCTTTGGGATTGGAATAAAAACTGACCTTTTCCAATCCTGTGGCCACTGCTGAGTTTTCCAAATTTGCTGGCATGTTGAGTGCAGCACGTTCACAGCATCATCTTTCAGGATTTGAAACAAATGATTATAGAACCAGCCAATCGCCTAACTGCAACAGCATGATAGACCTGGACCCAGGACCACTTTAAGCAGCTCCTGGACTCCTAACTCAGAAACTGTATAAAACAAATGTTTCTTATTTTCAGCTGCTAATATTTGGGCTAATTTGTTACACAGCGACAGATAACTTGTACTTATCATGCTCCCCAGATGGTACTCCAGACAGATCTTGTTAAGAACGATAAATGCTCCACTAATGGTGGTAGTGTTGCCCTATTATTATTTCTTTGGCGATGATGGTTGTCATTGACAGTGAAAGTCCAAAGCGACAGCTGATAAGATGGGGCCAAATGAGGATTCAGATTTTGAGCATGTGAATTTTAAAGGGAGACACCACCCCATCACTAAAATGACTAAAAAGTAAAAGATTGACAGTCTCAAGTGTTACTGAAGTTAAGGAGCAACTGGAACTCAGGCTTTGCTGGTAGGGGTATAAAATAATAAAAACCACTTTTGGAAAACAATTTTTAAGTTTTTTATCAGCATATACCTGTCTTGATGATACAGCCATTCTACCCCCAGGTAGAATGAAATGAAAAAAATGAAAACTTATTTCCATACAAAGCCTTGTTTAGAAGTGTTGGTACCAATTTAGTTAAAAATAGCCAAAACTAGAAACCATCCAAATAGTCATCAATAGATAAATGAATGCACAAAGTGTACTACATTGAAACAATAGAAAAACAACAATAAAAAGGAGTTTTGTTCCTTTTCTACTACTTTCCTAATGTTACTTGCAATAATGTGGATGAATTTCAGAAACAGCATGTTTAGCAAAAGCAAAGCCATACACAAAAGACTATATACTGTTTGATTCCTTTTATATACATATAAATTCTAGACAATGCAAACATATATTGCAGTACAACCTAGGTCACTGGTTACCTGCAATCAGAGATTGGAGTAGAGATATGGACAGAAAGACTGATGCCAAAAGGCATATCAAACCGGGAAATTAAATCTTACAGGCAATGCAATGCCGGAAGAAATTTGCATAAGAATCACATAGCCCTCTGGGAGACTTATACCTCAGCTCCCCCAAGCTTGAATTTAAGGATCTTTTCTAGAGATTATACATCTTCACTGTAAGGGAAAGACATTCAAATCATTCAAGAAGACTGAGAACCTAAATAATCTTTAAGGGATAAATTTGTTTAGAATTCAGCCACCTTTATAATCAGCACTAAAGTCACCACCCTAAGATCCCTTTGACTTCCTGTTGTGTGTGTGTGCTTAGTAGCTCAGTCATGTCTGACTCTGCAACCCCATAGACTGTAGCACATCAGGCTCCTTTGTCCATGGGGATTCTCCAGGCAAGAATACTGAATGGGTTACCATGCCTTTCTCCAAGGGATCTTCCCAACCCAGGGATGGAATCCAGTGTCCCGCATTGCAGATGGAATTTTTTTTTTTTTTTTTTTTTTTGCATCTGAGCCAACAAAAAAGTTGATTTCCTGTACATTAATATTCTGTCCCCATCTCTATTTTATTGGGAATATTTAACAAATTTAGTCTTTTATTACATGTGGGTCATTTTCCTGTCTCTTCTTATGCCTAGTAATTTTTAACTTTATCCTAGACATTATGAATGATAGTGTCTCTGGATTCTGTTATATTCCTCCAAAGAGAACTAATTTTATTTTCTTTTAGCACTCAGTCAGCTTGGATGAAATCAAACTCCAAACTCTTGTGTTTTAGTCCATTCAGGATTTAAAAAAACTACCATATACTTAGTGATTTATAAACAACAAAAATGTATTTCTCACAGTTCTTAACGTGAGAAAGTCCAAGATCAAGGCACCAGTAGATATGATGTCAGGTAAAGACTTGCTTCCTGGTTCACAAATGATCATCTTTTCACTGTGTTCTCACACAGTATAAGGAGACCAGGGGAGCTCTCTGGGGTGTCTTTTATAAGGGCCCTATCCTGAAAGATGATGCTGTGAAAGTGCCTCACTCAACATGCCAGCAAATTTGGAAAACTCAGCAGTGGCCACAGGACTGGAAAAGGTCAGTTTTCATTCCAATCCCAAAGAAAGGCAATGCCAAAGAATGCTCAGACTACCGCACAATTGCACTCATCTCACACACTAGTAAAGTAATGCTCAAAATTCTCCAAGCCAGGCTTCAGCAATACGTGAACCGTGAACTCCCTGATGTTCAAGCTGGTTTTAGAAAAGGCAGAGGAACCAGAGATCAAATTGCCAACATCCGCTGGATCATGGAAAAAGCAAGAGAGTTCCAGAAAAACATCTATTTCTGCTTTATTGACTATGCCAAAGCCTTTGACTGTGTGGATCACAGTAAACTGTGGAAAATTCTGAAAGAGATGGGAATACCAGACCACCTGACCTGCCTCTTGAGAAATCTGTATGCAGGTCAGGAAGCAACAGT
>SJXQ01003822.1:14500-34692 GCA_006408695.1 Aepyceros melampus | reverse complement strand
GAAATAGATGGGGAAACAGTGGAAACAGTGTCAGACTTTATTTTTTTAGGCTCCAAAATCGCTGCAGATGGTGACTGGAGCCATGAAATTAAAAGATGCTTACTCCTTGGAAGAAAAGTTATGACCAACCTAGACAGCATATTCAAAAGCAGAGACATTACTTTGCCAACAAAGGTCCATCTAGTCAAGGCTATGGTTTTTCCAGTGGTCACGTATGGATGTGAGAGTTGGACTGTGAAGAAGGCTGAGCGCCGAAGAATGGATGCTTTTGAAGTGTGGTGTTGGAGAAGACTCTTGAGAGTCCCTTGGACTGCAAGGAGATCCAACCAATCCATTCTGAAGGAGATTGGCCCTGAGATTTCTTTAGAAGGAATGATGCTAAAGCTGAAACTCCAGTACTTTGGCCACCTCATGCGAAGAGTTGACTCATTGGAAAAGACTCTGATGCTGGGAGGGATTGAGGGCAGGAGGAGAGGGGATGGCAGAGGATGAGATGGCTGGATGGCATCACTGACTTGATGGGCATGAGTCTGAGTGAACTCCGGGAGTTGGTGATGGACAGGGAGGCCTGGCATGCTGCGATTCATGGGGTCGCAAAGAGTCGGACACAACTGAGTGACTGAACTGAACTAACCCTATTCATGAGAGTGCCACCCTCATGATCTACTGCTACTGCTGCTGCTAAGTCGCTTCAGTCGTGCCAACTCTGTGCAACCCCATAGACAGAAGCTCCCCCGTCCCTGGGATTCTCCAGGCAAGAACACTGGAGTGGGTTGCCACTTCCTTGTCCAATGCATGAAAGTGAAAAGTGAAAGTGAATTTGCTCAGTCGTGTCCGACTCTTAGCGACCTCGTGGACTGCAGCCCGCCAGGCTCCTCCGTCCATCAGATTTTCCAGGCAAGAGTACTAGTGTGTCTAATGACCTTCCAATTGCTCTACTTCCATATACCATCATATTGGGAATTACATTTCAAGATATAAATTTAGGGGATAACCTACTCAATCTATCACATCTTATCTTCTCTGCTGGATGTAGCTGAAATTTTGTGTTGAGTTATTTTACTCTTAACTGTGATTCTTGGAAACTGAACTGGACATTCATAATGAAAGGTCAGCCAGAGACAGGGAAGGAGCTGATGCAGAGCTGAGAGCACCCACTGTCACTCAGGGGCTGCCTTTACCACTCAAGCAGTGAGGAATCCGCCTGAAGTGCAAGAGACACAGGTGGTGCAGGTTCGATCCCCGGGTCAGGAAGAGCCCCTGCAGAAGGACATGGCACCCCACTCCAGCGTCCTTGCCTGGAGAATCCCAGGGGCAGGGGAGCCTGGTGGCTGCCCTCTCTGGGGTCACACGGAGTCGGACACGACTGAAGTGACTGAGCAGCAGCAGCCGCAGCAGCAGTGCAGTAGAGGGTAATGACTACACTTGTCAAAACCATGAAACAGAACCTCACCGAGTGTTATTTCCCCTTCCTGGTGTAGCCTCCCCTTCAGTTTCCGCTTGGTTTTGGCCACCCTCCAGTACCTTCAAATAGTCTTTTCTTGTTCTTTTTCCCCCTATATTTTATATTTATTTATTTATTCATGTGGGATCTTAGTTCTCTGAATAGGGATTGAACCCATGCCCCCTTGCAGTGGGAGCTCAAAGTGGTCACCACTGGACCACCAGTGAAACCCCAGATAGCTTTTTCTTAATGTTTTGTCCAACATTATCATTGTTGTCGTGGGAAGGTCGGTCCGATGGTAACCACTCAGTCACTATTTTCTGTTTTTTATTAATCACAATCATTTGTTTATCCAGCTTTATAGGTGGTAGTATATGTAAGCAGTCTAAAATTTCACATGATGAAGACTTTAATGTGCTCCTCCATTCAGGGAAGTTACAAATGAGCAGTTCAGCTTATCTGCTCTTCTGTTTTTCTCAGTGTTGTAAATGTGCTCACGATGAGACAAACACTGAACAACATTTTGCCTTGGTGGGGATGAGCCAAGCACTGTCTGTCATGTAGGCTGGTGTAAAGAACTCATAATTTTGGCTTGAATTTTTGCATCTGCTGCTAACTAGGGACGAGATCTTGGGTGAATCATACTAACTCCAGCATTCATTTTCTTTATATCTTCAAAAGAGATGAAAAACGCCACCCTCAAAAAGCTGTCAAGAAAACTGTGGATTAACGTAGTGGAAAGAGCGTTCTGTGCCACAGAAAATGACACATTAGGCATTAGTCACTGTCGGTATTCTTTTCTCAGTCACCAGCCAAAATAAAGCCTGTGGTGTGTGTACTCTGTTTGGGTAAACAGTATGTAAATTATTGGATTGGGAGAAGTTAGACTGTAACGTTTTTCAACATGAAAGAGAATATACGAGAGGAGCCCAGTAAAAACTATATCACCCACCACTGAGTCAATTTTTTTTTAATCTGTCTCTGTGTCACAACCTCCTTCTTCCAAAAAAGCAGAACACGTCAGGCAAAGCCTAGAAGAGGCTCCCAAGCACCCTTCCTCAGGTTGGGGCAATCATGTCCATTTGTATAATGCTTTTTAGTTAACCTTAAACCTGTGCTCCCTGCAACGGAAGCACAGAGTCTTAACCACTGGACTGCCAGGGAAGTCTCAATGCATTTTAGTTTAAAGAACCCTAATATATATCGTCTCACTGGATTGAAATGTAATTTTTAGTCATTTAGATAAACACAGAGGCTTCATTTCTTGCTTCATTTATTTTCCAACTTGATCCAGAAAGGATTAAGAAGGTCCTACAAATTCTCCTTTTCTTATATTACTCATCGGTATAATGCCTACTGTATAAATAAAAGTAGCATGGATACTAAGTCTTCACTGAAAGCCAAGACTCACTGCATAAAAAATAAGAGAAAAAGACATCATGAGCAGAACTGTGCCCTTTCTAATGATTCAAGCAATTCAAATACCACTGCTAATAAAAGTATCTTGAGCAGTTCACTAAAATAAATCTAGAAAAGATCATGTACCATCCTTAAAATTGATGTAAGCTTGATTGGAGAAATAATATATTTTATGCCCTGTCAGAGTAAAACTGTGTGAGGTTACTGATAAAGCTTTTTATAAAAAATTTAGTTTAATTGAGGTATAATGGACATATAAAATTATAAAACATTTAATGTGTATGTAATGGTGGTTTTATTACACACGCAAAAGTATTCCTTCATCTAGTTAATTAGCATACTTGTCTTTTTCTTCTTTTTCTCCTTTTTTTTGATAAGAAGATTTCTGTTCTAATTTCTTAGCAAATTCTGTTTATTCAATACAGTGTTATTAACTATAGACATCATATTTTACATTAGATACTAAAACATTATTCATCTTATAACTGAAATTTTGTGCCCTTTTACCAGCCTCACTCTATTCTTCCTGGCAAAGCACCACCTTTTTATTGTTTCTATGAGCTTGAATTTTTTTAAAAAGATTCAGCATATAAATGATACCATGTAGTATTTGCCTTTATCTGTTTGATGTTTGTGTATGGTATAAGAAAGGGAGATAGCTGTTCAGTTTTCCCAGCACCATTTACTGAAAAGACTATCCTCTCCCCATTGTATATTCTAGGCTCCATTGTAAATCAATTGACCAGATATTTATGGATTTATTTCTGGCTCTCTATTCTTTTACACTGATTGATGTATCTGTTTTTATACCAGTACCATACTGTTTTGATAAGTATAGCTTTGTGATATAGTTGGAAACAAGGACACTTGATGCCTTCAGCATCATTCTTCTTTCTCAAAGTTCTTTGACTTTTCAGAGTTTTTGGTGGTTGCATACAAATTTTAGGATTGCTTGTTCTATTTCTGTGAAAAATTTCATTGGAATTTTGATATGACTTGCATTGACTTTGTAGATTGCCTTGGGTAGTATGCACATTTTAACAATATAATTTTTCCAATCCATGAACATGAAATATCTTTCCATTTACTTGTGTCTCATTCAGTTTTTTAATCAATGTCTTCTGGTGTACAACGTTCACTACCTTGGTTAAATTTATTCCTAGGTATTTCATTCTTTCTGATGCAATTGTAAATGGAATTGTTTTCTTAATTCCTCTTTCTGATGTGAAAGTGAAAGCCACTCAGTCATGTCTGACTCTTTGCGACCCCATCGACTATATAGTCCATGGAATTCTCCAGGCCAAATACTGGAGTGAGTAGCCTTTCCCTTCTCCAGGATATCTTCCCAACCCAAGGAGTGCACCCAGGTCTCCCACATTGCAGGCAGATTCTCCACCACCTGAACCACAGGGGAAGCCCTCTTTCTGATAGTCTATTGTTAATGAATAGAAATACAACTGATTGTAATCTGTTAACTTTGTATCCTGAAAATTTACTGAATTTTTTATTAGTTCTAACAGTTTTTGGTGGAGTTTTTATACCTATGTAATATCCTATCATCTGCAAATAGAGATAGGTTTACATCTTTCTTTCTGATTTGGAGGCCTTTTTATTCTTACCTAATTGCTCTGGCCAGATCTCCTAATGCTGTATTGAATAAAAGTGGTAACAGTGGGCATTTGCTCTTGTTCCAGATCTTAGAGGAAATCTTTCAACTTTTCGCCATTGAATACTATGTTAACTGTGGGTTTATCACATATAGGGGGCTTCCCTGGTGCTCAGATGGTAAAGAATCTGCCTGTAGTGTAAGAAACTCAGGTTTGATCCTGAGTAGGGAAGACCCCCTGGAGGAGGGAATGGCAGCCCACTCCAGTACTCTTACCTGGAGAATTCCACAGACAGAAGAGCCTGGTGGGCTACAGTTCTGGGGTCACAAAGAGTTGAACACAACTGAGCAACTCATATATAGAGTTTATTATGCTGAACTGTGTGCCCTCTACACCCAGTTCATTGAGTTCATTTTATTATAAATGAATGTTGAATTTTGTCACATTCTTTTTCTGTATCTGTCAAAATGATCTCATGATTTTTTACACCTCATTTTGTTAATATGGATGTTTATTTCCATGCCCACGTTAGAGAAGCTTTCAGCCATTGCTTCTTCAAGTAAGCTTTCTGCTCATTTCTCTCTTCTCCTCCTGCACCCCTATTATGTGAATATTGGTCCACTTGGTGTTTCCCCATAAATCCCTTAAGCTATCTTTTCTTTTCACTCTTTTCTTCTCTTTTTATTCTTCTGATTGGATGAGTTTCACTGCCCGTTCTTTGATTTCTCTGATTTTTTTCTTTCTCTATCTTGTCTGCTGTTAAACACTTCCATTGAATGTTTCAGTTCAATTGTTGTTCTCTTCAGCTCCCATTCTTCCTTTTGTGTATTTCATTATATTCTTTGTTGACATTTTCACTTTGTTCATGCATTGCTTTCTTGACTTCAGTAAGCATATTTCTGACTGCTATTTTGAATTCTTTATTAGGTATATCACTTATCTATATTTCATTAAGGTCTGTTGCTGGAGTTTGATCCTATCTTCTTTTGAAATATATTCTTCTTTTTCTTCATTTTCTTTGACTCTCTGTGCTGAATTCTGTGCCTTAGGTAAAATAGTCACTTTTCAGTCTGGACAGAGTGGCCTTGTGTGAGAGATTATCCTTATCACTCAGCCTGGCCTGAGCTGTGTGTTCCTCTCAAGTCTTTGTGGTCATTCAAACTGCCTTCTTTGTTCTTAGTGGCTCCCAGGAATTGAGGGTGTGCCAAGGCCCATTTCAATATGGGTATTTTCTCATCTGCCCAATGTAGAGACATTACTTAGCTGGTTTCTGGATTTCTTGTAGAGGAATAGATTTAGTGCATCCAGGGAAAGAGGTAAGTTCAGGTGATTCCTATGCTCCATCTAAGACTGGGACGCTAATGAACCTTTTTTAACTTTTTATTTTGTATTGGAGTATAGCCAAATAACAAACGATGTTGTTATAGTTTCAGGTGAACGGTGAAGGGATTCAGCCATATATATATGTGTATCCATTCCAGCCTCCCCCAATACAGGCCACCAGATGGGCTCCTGAGACCCTCCTCCTGACACACGGCAAAAGGCTGCCTATGTACAGCTCATTCCACTGAGGGTGGAGAGCGGGAGGGTGTACGCTAGACCTTGGACTGGCAAATAGAGGCCTGGGGTGGGGGGTCATTGTGCCTCAGTTTCCTCCCTAACGATAATGGAATTTTTATACATACCTGAAAACTGAGGGGACTTCCCTGGTGGCTCAGACAGTAAAGAATCCACCTGCAATGCAGGAAATGTGGGTTCGATCCCGGGGTCGGGAAGATCCCCTGGAGAAGGAAATGGCAACCCTCTCCAGTACTCTTGCCTGGAGAATCCCTTGGACAGAGGAGTCTGGTGGGCTACAGTCCATGGGGTCGCAAGAGTCGGATAACGACAGCGACTGACACACATCCATTCTCCCCAAGCCCCCCTCCCCTCCAGGCTGCCACAAAACATTGAGCAGAGTTCCTTGTGCTATGCAATAGGTCCTTTCTGTTTATCCTTTTAAATACTGCAGTGTATACATACCCATCCAAACTCCCTTAGCCACCCCTTCTCCCATCCTTTCCCCTGGCAACTCTAAGCTTGTTTTCGAAGTCTATGAGTCTTGTAAGTTCCTTTGTATCATTTCTTTTTAGAATCCACATGTAAGGGATGTCATAAAATATTTCTCCTTCTCTGTCTGACTTCCTTCACTCAGTATGGCACGCTCTGGGTCCATCCGTGTTGCTGCAAATGGCATTCCTTCTTTCTTTCTAATGGGCTGAGTAATATTCCATTGTATATGTGCACCACATCTTCTTTATCCATTCCTCTGTCGATGGACATTAAAGTCTCTCATGTCTTGCCCGTTGTAAACAGTGCTGCAGGAACATTGCGGTGCATGCATCTTTTTGGATCATGTTTTTCTCTGGATATATGAAGTGAATTCGCTCAGTTGTGTCTGACTCTTTGCGACCCCATGGACTGTAGCCCACCAGGCTCCTCCCTCCATGGGATTCTCCAGTCAAGAGTACTGGGGTGAGTTGCCATTTCCTTCTCCAGGGGATCTTCCCAACCCAGGGATCGAACCCGGGTGTCCTGCATTCCAGGCGGACGCTTTAACCTCTGAGCCACAGTGGGCATATAGACCCTGGCATACCCAGGGTCATACGGTAACTCTAGTTTTAGTTTTTTAAGAAGGTGGCATATTGGTAAAGAATTAACCTGCCAGTGCAGGAGACACAAGACATGTGGGTTTGATCCCTGGGTCGGGAAGATCCCCTGGAGAAAGAAAGAAATGGAAACCCATGCAAGTATTCTTGCCTAGAAAAGTCCATGGACAGAGGAACCTGGTGGGCTACAGTCCAAGGGGTTTCAAAGAGTTGGACACAATTTAGCAACTGAGCACACACATCCATTTTGTTCTCCATAGTGGCTATACCAATTTACATCCCCACAAACCATGGAGGAGTGTTTCCTTCTCTTCACACCCTCTTCACAATGTATTGTTTGTGGATTTTTTGATGAAAGCCATTCTGGCTTGTGTGAGATGGTATTTCATTGTAGTTTTGATTTGCATTTCTCTAATAGTTAGTGATGCTGAACATCTTTTCATGTGCCTGTTGGCCACCTGTATATCTTCATTGGAGAAATGTTCATTTAGGTCTCCTGGTCATTTTTTGAATGGCTTGTTTGTTTTGATGCTGTTAAGCATCATGAGCTGTTTATACATTTTAGAGACTAATCCCTTATCAGTTCAGTTCAGTTCAGTCGCTCAATCATGTCCGACTCTTTGCGACACTATGAATTGCAGCACATCAGGCCTCCCTGTCCATCACCAGCTCCTGGAGTTCCCTCAAACTCACGTCCATTGAGTTGGTGATGCCATCCAGCCATCTCGTCCTCTCTATCCCCTTTTCCTCCTGCCTCCAATCCCTCCCAGCATCAGAGTCTTTTCCAATGAGTCAACTCTTCGCATGAGGCAGCCAAAGTACTGGAGCTTCAGCTTTAGCATCATTCCTTCCAAAGAACCCCCAGGGCTGATCTCCTCCAGAATGGACTGGGTGGATCTCCTTGCAGTCCAAGGGACTCTCAAGAGTCTTCTCCAACACCACACTTCAAAAGCATCAATTCTTTGGCACTCGGCTTTCTTCACAGTCCAACTCTCACATCCATACGTGACCACTGGAAAAACCATAGCCTTGACTAGACGGACCTTTGTTGGCAAAGTAATGTCTCTGCTTTTCCATAATCACAGAAAACTAGTCAATCTAATCATACTAGGACCACAGCCTTGTCTAACTCAGTGAAACTAAGCCATGCCCTGTGGGGCCACCCAAGACAGGCGGGTCATGGTGGAGAGGTCTGACAGAATGTGGTCCACTGGAGAAGGGAATGGCAAACCACTTCAGTATTCTTGCCTTGAGAACCCCATGAACAGTATGAAAAGGCAAAATGATAGGATACTGAAAGAGGAACTCCCCAGGTTGATAGGTGCCCAATATGCTACTGGAGATCGTGGAGAAATAACTCCAGAAAAAATGAAAGGATGGAGCCAAAGCAAAAAAAATACCCAGTTGTGGATGTGACTGGTGATAGAAGCAAGGTCTGATGCTATAAAGAGCAATATTACATAGGAACCTGGAATGTTAGGTCCATGAATCAAGGCAAATTGGAAGTTGGTCAAACCGGAGATGGCAAGAGTGAACATTGACATTCTAGGAATCAGCGAACTAAAATGGACTGGAATGGGTGAATTTAACTCAGATGACCATTATATCTACTACTGCGGGCAGGACTCCCTTAGAAATGGAGTAGCCATCATGGTCAACAAAAGAGTCCAAAATGCAGTACTTGGATGCAAGCTAAAAAATGACAGAATGATCTCTCTTCATTTCCAAGGCAAACCATTCAATATCACAGTAATCCCATCTATGCCCCAACCAGTAATGCTGAAGAAGCTGAAGTTGAGCAGTTCTATGAAGACCTTTTAGAACTAACACCCTTATCAGTCACATCATTTGCAAATATTTTCTCCCAATCTGTGAGTTGCCTTTTTGTTTATTGTTTCCTCTGCTATGCAAAAACCTTTGAGTTTAAGTAGGTCACATTTGTTTATTTTTTTATTTCCATTATTCTGGGAGATATATCAAAAAATATATTGCTGTGATTTATGTCAGAGTGTTCTGCCTATGTTTTCCTCTAGGAGTTTTATAGTGTTTGGTCTCACATTTAGGTCTTTAATCCATTTTGAGCTTATTTTTGTGTATGGAGTTGGAGAATGATCTAATTTCACTTTTTTACACATGGCTGTCCAGTTTTCCCAGCACTATTTGTTGAAGAGACTGTCTTTCCAACATTAGACTTGCCTCCTTTGTCAAAGATTGATTGTCGATAGGTGCATGGGCTTATTTCTGGGTTTGCTATCCTTTTCATTGATCTATATTTCTATTTTTGTACCAGTATCATATTGTTTTGATGACTGTAGCTTCATAGTATAATCTGAAGTCAGGGAGCCTGATTCCTCCAGCTCAGTTTTTCTTTCTCAAGATTCCTTTTGCTATTTGAGTTCTTTTTTGTCTCCATACAAATTTTGAGATTTTTGTTTTTGTTTTAGTTCTGTGAAAAGTGCCACTGGTAATTTGATAGGAATTGCACTGAATCTGTAGATTGCCTTGGGTAGTATACTCATTTTGACAAAATTGATTCTTCCAATCCACAAACATGATATATCTTTTCATCTGTTGTGTCTTATTCGATGTCATTCATTAGCATCTTGTAGTTTTCAGAATAAGGTCTTTTGCCTCCGTAGGTAGGTTAGTTCCTAGTTACTTTATTCTTTTTGATATGATGGTAAATGGAATTGTTTCCTGAATTTCTGTTTCTAATCTTTCAGGCAATGCCAATGAATGCTCAAACTACCGCACAATTGCACTCATCTCACATGCTAGTAAGTAATGCTCAAAATTCTCCAAGCCAGACTTCAGCAATACGTGAACCGTGAACTCCCTGATGTTCAAGCTGGTTTTAGAAAAGGCAGAGGAACCAGAGATCAAATTGCCAACATCCGCTGGATCATCAAAAAAGCAAGAGAGTTCCAGAAAAACATCTATTTCTGCTTTATTGACTATGCCAAAGCCTTTGACTGTGTGGATCACAATCAACTGTGGAAAATTCTGAAAGAGATGGGAATACCAGACCACCTAACCTGCCTCTTGAGATATCTTATGCAGGTCAGGAAGCAACAGTTAGAACTGGACATGGAACAACAGACTGGTTCCAAATAGGACAAGGAGTACGTCAAGGCTGTATATTGTCACCCTGCTTATTTAACTTCTATGCAGAGTACATCATGAGAAATGCTGGACTGGAAGAAACACAAGCTGGAATCAAGATTGCTGGGAGAAATATCAATAACCTCAGATATGCAGATGACACCACCCTTATGGCAGAAAGTGAAGAGGAGCTAAAAAGCCTCTTGATGAAAGTGAAAGAGGAGAGTGAAAAAGTTGGCTTAAAGCTCAACATTCAGAAAACGAAGATCATGGCATCTGGCCCCATCACTTCATGGGAAATAGATGGGGAAACAGTAGAAACAGTGTCAGACTTTGTTTTTTTGGGCTCCAAAATCACTGCAGATGGTGACTGCAGCCATGAAATTAAAAGGCGCTTACTCCTTGGAAGAAAAGTTATGACCAACCTAGATAGTATATTCAAAAGCAGAGACATTACTTTGCCGACTAAGGTCCGTCTAGTCAAGGCTATGGTTTTTCCTGTGGTCATGTATGGATGTGAGAGTTGGACTGTGAAGAAGGCTGAGCGCCGAAGAATTGATGCTTTTGAACTGTGGTGTTGGAGAAGACTCTTGAGAGTCCCTTGGACTGCAAGGAGATCCAACCAGTCCATTCTGAAGGAGATCAACCCTGGGATTTCTTTGGAAGGAATGATGCTAAAACTGAAGCTCCAGTACTTTGGGCACCTTATGCGAAGAGTTGACTCATTGGAAAAGACCCTGATGCTGGGAGGGATTGGGGGCAGGAGGAGAAAGGGACGACCGAGGATGAGATGGCTGGATGGCATCACAGACTCAATGGACGTGAGTCTGAGTGAACTCCGGGAGATGGTGATGGACAGGGAGGCCTGGCGTGCTGCGATTCATGGGGTCGCAAAGAGTCGGACACGACTGCGCGACTGAACGGAACGGAACGGAATCTTTCATTGTTAGCGTGTAGAAGAGCAACAGACTTCTGTGCATTCGTTTTGTAGCCTGCAGCCTTACCAGATCCACTGATGAGCGCTGGTAGTTTTCTGGTAGCATCTTTAGGATCTTTTATGTACAGTATCATCATCTACAGACAGGGCCAGTTTAACTTCTTCTTTTCCAATTTGGATTCCCTTTACTTCTTTTTCTTCTCTGATTGCTGTATGTAGGACTTCCAAAGCTACGTTGAATAAAAGTGATGAGAGTGGACATCTCTAATGAAGCTTTCTTAAAGAAAAGAAAGATAACTGTGGACTTCCAGGCTATCTACAAAAACAAATTAACTGTTTAAGAGTACCAGATAGCTTATTTTTCATCTTCCAGTTACATTACTAACCAAATAATAAAGATAAGCCATTTATGTGTATAAAGTTATAAATATTTATATATTTAAAAGTATAACACTTAGATTTTATTCCATCAAATTTCTTTACTTAATAAACCATTCAGAGGTCTCCTCAATTCTAATTTATTCTTAGTATTTTACATTACTGGATCAACTAAAAATCCTTTATTTTCCATTTTTCCCCACAAAACATGAGGGAGAAATATTTTTAAAGAGCATTATCTTATAAGAATTTTATTTTCTTAATATGTTGAACAATTTGTATGCAAGTACGTTTATTTTTATTAATTCTACTAGCACCTTAAAAGGGATAAAGATTTAAGTATTTTGATAGAAATATCAGTAACTGATATTACTATAAATCTACCGCTTGGTATAACCTGAATCAATTTGTAAGAAGACAACACTATCTCTAAGAAAATCAAGCATGAGAATACCTAATCTTATAGCAAATTCGAGGAGACCCTTCTCTCAATCTATTGCTCTCCCAAAACAATTTACTGCAGGGTTTAAATGGATCATTATTTTAATGTACTGAAATTGAACTTTACTTACCCAGAAATTGTTTCCTATAATTTTGTAGATAGACATCTAATGCATTAGTCTTGAATATGATATTATTCAACACTTGTGTTTAACAGTGAAGACATTACTCTGTGCAAGTCCTGAGCCCATCAGAACATAACCCTCACCAGAGAGTTTGAATCTCTAGGCCTGCTGTATAACAAGAATTGAGGAAAATTCACATTGAAAGCACAACTTGCTAAAATCCACATACACATATAAGGAAAGTTCACTTGATAAGTTTGTTTCATATTTTTAAAATTTGTTTTATTGAAGTCTAATTGACTTACAATGTTGTATTAATTTCTGCTATACAACAGGGTGATTCTGTTATATATACATTCTTTTTCATATTCTTTTCCATTATGGTTTATCAGAGGATATTGACTGTAGTTCCCTGTGCTATATAATGGGCTTATTTCATATTTTTAACATCTTAAGTGATATGGGCTTCCCAGGTGGCTCAGAGGTTAAAGCATTTACCTGCAATGTGGGAGACCTGGGTTCGATCCCTGGGTCGGGAAGATCCCCTGGAGAAGGAAATGGCAACCCACTCCAGTATTCTTGCCAGGAGAATCCCATGTACTGAGCCTGGTGGGCTACACTCCATGGGGTCGCAAAGAGTCGGACATGACTGAGCAACTTCACTTTCACTAAGTGATGTAGAAAGTAAATAACTTACATTTGTAAGAAAAACTTAAACCAATTCTCTTCTAGACTAGAAATTTAAATTATTAACAAAAGCCACTGAATCAGGAATTCAGTGACTGTCAGTCCTGGCTTTTCAACAAAATAGCATCAGACATTAGAAGATTTTCCTCTCCTGGGTCTCGCTCTCTCATCTCTGCCCAGAGCAGATGGGATGACAAAGCACGTAAGGTCTCTGACAGCTTCTATTAAAAGGACAATGATTCTTTTTATTTGTAAAATGTTCTGCTCGATATCAGTTCAGTTCAGTTGCTCATCATGTCCAACTGTTTGCAATCCCATGGACTGCAGCACTCCAGGCCTCCCTGTCCATCACCAACTCCCAGAGCTTGTTCAAACTCATATCCATCGAGTCGGTGATGCCATCTAACCATCTCATCCTCTGTCGTCCCCTTCTCTTCCTGCCTTCAGTCTTTCCCAGCATCAGGGTCTTTTCCAGTGAGTCAGTTCTTCACATCAGGTGACCAGAGTATTGGAGTTTCAGCTTCAGCATCAGTCTTTCCAATGTATATTAAGGATTGATTTCCTTTAGAATTAACTGGTTTGATCTCCCTGAGAGTCCAAGGGACTCTCAAAAGTCTTTTCCAACACCACAGTTCAAAAGCATCAATTCTTCAGTGCTCAGCTTTCTTTATGGTCCAACTCTCACATCCATACATGACTACTGGAAAAACCATAGTTTTGACTAGACGGACCTTTGTCAGCAAAGCAATGTCTCTGCTATTTAACATGCTGTCTAGGTTGGTCATAGCTTTTCTTCCAAGAAGAAAGTGTCTTTTAATTTCATGGTGGCAGTCACCATCTGTAGCAATTTTGGAGCCCAAGAAAATAGTCTGTCACTGTTTCCATTGTCTCCCCATCTATTTGCCATGAAGTGGTGGGACCGGATGTCATGATCTTTATTTTTTGAATGCTGAGTTTTAAGCCAACTTTTTCACTCTTCTCTTTCACTTTCATCAAGAGGCTCTTTAATTCCTCTTTGCTTTCTGCCATAAGGGTGATGTTATCTGCATATCTGAGGTTGTTGATATTTCTCCCAGCAATCTTGATTCCAGCTTGTGCTTTATCCAGCCCAGCGTTTCTCATGATGTACTATGCATATAAGTAAATAGGCAGGGTGACAATATACAGCCTTGACGTACTCCTTTTCCTATTTGGAACCAGTCTGTTGTTCCATGTCCAGTTCTAACTGTTGCTTCTTGACCTGCATACAGATTTCTCAAGAGGCAGGTTAGGGGTCTGGTATTCCCATCTCTTGAAGAATTTTCCACAGTTTGTTGTGATCCACACAAAGGTTTTGACATAGTCAATAAAGCAAAAGTAGACATTTTTCTGGAACTCTCTTGCTTTTTCAGTGACCCAACAGATGTTGGCAATTTGATCTCTGGTTCCTCTGCCTTTTCTAAGTCCAGCTTGAACATCTGGAAGTTCTTGATTCACATACTGTTGAAGCCTGGCTTGGAGAATTTTGAGCTTTACTTTGCTAGCATGTGAGATGAGTGCAATTGTGCGGTAGTTTGAACATTCTTTGGCATTGCCTTTCTTTGGGATTGGAATGAAAACTGACCTTTTCCAGTCCTTTTCTCAGTATACCTTTTAGCAAAAGTAAATGGCACAAACTCCACCATAAGGAAACCTGCTAGCAAGTTTTCCTGTTTGCAAGTGTTTCTCTTTCATGATTCACAGCCAGGGCATCTGTTCTCCATGATTACTTTTCCTCTTCCCAGTGTAACTGTCATCATCAAATCTGTTTGCCTCAGAATAGTCACCTGTTCATAGCCCCTTACAGTCCCTTCTATGTTCATCTGACTCCTCATTTTTCTCTACCTTACTGAGAAAGAATACTTCAAAAACAGAAATTGTTAAGTTTAATAGAGTGATTGTCACTAACAACCCAGGAATTAAATGCTGTCCCTAATAAAATAGCCTCTCTGTAATTCACAGAGATGGAAGAACACAAAATGTCAAATTGTTGTGTTGACTTTCTTAATCTCCAAGCAGGTTGTGTTTTTATAAAAGGTACGTTTTCCTACTTATACAGTAAATTGTTATTATTTATAATTCTGATTTAGTATTTATGATATGTTTATCTAGTTACATCATACATAGTTTAGTATTTATACAGTATAATCTATCTTTAAAACCTGAAAGGATGCAACTATCAGATTTGATCTATGTCATACCTCTTGGGAGGCTAATGCAACTAGGCAGTGCCACAGTTAAGGGGAAGCCAGCAGAACAAAGAGGGGGGAAGAGCCAGATCACCCAGGGGCAGAACACTCCACCCTGGGGAGGTGGCTGCAGCTCACGGTGCCTTAGTTGGGAATAATAAACAAGCTGCCTTCCCTGTGTGGGCTGGGAGTGATGTTTCCATGTCACCATGACTACCTACCTGATCTTCAGGGCTCCCTGAGGAAGGAAGCTGGAGTGTGTGTGTGTGTGTGTGTGTGTGTAAACCAAAGAAGAGGAAGTGGAAAATGTACCAAGGAGACAGCCAAAGGGGAAATGGTTTTTAAGAAACAAACCAGCTCAGAGGAAAAGTACAATTAGACTTAGAGTGGGAATTGAAAGGTACAGATGGTGTGACAAGTTCCAAGATTACACAAAGGAAGTCGTAATGACTGTTTTCTTTGTGGGGTGTGTCGAAGCTCTTCTGGTAAAGCCGGTCACACTGTTTAGCCATGTTTTTGTTTTCATAGTGTGCAAGTCTCTTGAAGACAGGACTAACTTTCTTATGAAAGCAATGAAATACAACTGGACACGTCACAATCCCTGGGCTAGGTCTGTAGAAAGCTATGACTCCCCATCTTGAGTGTCCTGTCTCCTTCTGTCTTAGGGTGACTTGCTCTAGGGGGAGCCAGCCACCACGGCCTGAGACGGCCCTGCAGAGACACCCACTTAAATAAGCCTGGAAGCCGGTCTGTTGAAGTGCAGCAGCAGCCACGTGAGTGAGCTCAGGGGCAGAGTCTTCCCCTTGAGTTGACTGCAGGTCGGCTGACATCCTCACTGTAACCTCGCGATGGGGCTGAACCAGAATGCCCCCAAGAAGCTGTGCCCAGAGCTCTGACCCGCAGGAACTTTGAGACAATGTATGTGTATTGCCTTAGGCTGCAAAATCTGGAGTCATTTGTACAGTAACAGATGACTAATTCAACCCTTAATAGGTAACACGTGGCATAGCTGAAATCCTATACAAGGTGGAGTGGAAGAGTCAGAGTCGAGGTAGGAGAGGCCTGGACGGTGACCCAGTGCACAGAGCAGCCGTGTTGTCCCTGCAGACCATCTGAGGTTACTCACGACACTCTGGAGCCCTGGCATCATTCTGCCCGTATCATACACGCATAACCTAAGGTTCAGAAGGATTGAATGATTTGAATTTTACCTTCTTTCCTTGGGCCTCCCTGGTGGCTTAGAGGGTAAAGTGTCTGCCTGCAATGCGGGAGAGCCGGGTTTGATCCCTGCAGGAAGATCCCCTGGAGGAGGAAATGGCAACCCACTCCAGTACTCTTGTCTGGGAAATCCCATGGACCGAGGAGCCTGGTGGGCTACAGCCTATGGGGTTGCAAAGAGTTGGACGTGACAGAGTGACTTCACTTTCCTCTCCTTCTTTACTTAAGCTCTCAGTGTACTTAGAATTGGCTTCTGCGTGTGAGGTGAAATAGTGTTGAAGTATATTTTCGTACGGATTACAAATTATTCTAGGCTCCTTTAGTAAAGAGTCTTTTCCAAGTTCCATTACTTCTGTTAATCAAAGATTGGTGGTAACTTCACATGTTTGGGGAAGTTTTCTAGCATATGCCTTTGTATACAGAGAAGGATTGAAATAGGAGGCTAAGAAATTATCCAGCAAGTTTATTTCCTTTGACAATTGATATAATCTATTTTAAATGAAAAAAATAAAACCTCTCCAATAAATACTTTGAAAAATATGGAGGAGTGGAGAATGAAATGGCAATCCACTCCAGTATCCTTGCCTGGAAAATCCCATGAACAGAGGAGCCTGACAAGCTACAGTCCATGGGGTTGCAAAAGAGTGGGACATGACTTAGCAACTAAAAAACAATATATATTAAGTAATGTTAGATTTGTAAAAATCATGATCAAGCTAAAAACGTTTGAAAATCACTGGATGAGGACTGGAAAGAAAATAAACTGAAAATTCCTGAAATATTTTTAAAAATGGGGAGGGGGATGAATCGGGAGATTGGGATTGACGTATATACACTATTGATACCATGTATACAATACATGACTAATAAAAACCTACTATATAGACTTCCCTGGTGGCTCAGATGGGAAAGCTCTGTCTACAATGCGGGAGACCTGGGTTCAGTCCCTGGATCAGGAAGATTCCCTGGAGAGGGAAATGGTGACCCACTCCAGTACTCTTGCCTAGAAAATCCCATGGACAGAGGAGCCTGGTGCAGGCTCCTCTGTCCACGGGGTCGCAAAGAGTCGGACACGACTGAGCGATTTCATACAAAATATAGCACAGGGAACTCTACTTAATGCTCTGTGGTGACCTATATGGATAGGAGGAAATCGAAAAATGAGGGAAGATATATATATATATATATATATATATCAGCTACTATATATGTATATATAGCTGATTCGCCTTACTATACAGTAGAAACTAACACAATATTGTAAAGCAACTATACCCCAAGGAAATTTTTTTTTTAATACTTTAGAAAAGAAGGGTTAACTGTATGCGAGACAGCAAAAGAGACACAGATGTATAGAACGGACTTTTGGACTCTGTGGGAGAGGGAGAGGGTGGGATGATTTGGGAGAATGGCACTGAAACATGTATACTATCATGTAAGAAATGAATCGCCAGTCTATGTTCGATACAGGATACTTGGGGCTGGTGCACGGGGATGATCCAGAGAGTTGATATGGGGTGGGAGGTGGGGGGGTGGTGTTCAGGATTGGGAACTCATGTACACCCAAGTCGGATTCATGTCAGTGTATGGCAAAACCAATACAGTATTGTAAAGTAAAATAAAGTAAAAATTTTAAAAAGGGGGGGAGTTAAAATAACTTGCCCACCTCGATAGCACCAGCAGGTAGCAGACACTGGTTTGGAATTCTGGTTTTGAAGTTTGATCTGTGAGTAGATGCGCAAACATGGAGGTCCTGCTTCTATTACAACGCTAATTGCAATGAATGACATGGGGAGTGAGTGAAAATCTTCCAGAAGCACGTCTCACATTTCGGTGATGAGAGCTGAAGTCAGAGTGGGTTGATTGCTACAGGAACGTGAATGGCGGTGGCAGGGCAGGGATGCACGAAACCCCCATGAGAGTTAAGCAGACACGATAGCGCAGCCTCTGCTACTCCTGGGATGGCTCAGCCCCCGCTGTCCCTGGGACGGCTCAGGCTCAGCTGCCCCTCGGACAACGCAGCCTCTGCTACCCCTGGGACAGCTCAGGCTCCGCTGCCCCTGGGATGGCTCAGGCTCCGCTGTCCCTGGGACAGCTCAGGCTCTGCTGCCCCTCGGACAACGCAGCCTCTGCTACCCCTGGGATGGCTCAGCCCTCGCTGTCCCTGGGACGGCTCAGGCTCTGCTGACCCTTGGACAACGCAGCCTCTGCTACCCCTGGGACGACTCAGGTTCTGCTGCCCCTGGGACGGCTCAGGCTCTGGAATCAGACCAACACTGGTTCAGACCAGTCACTGGCTCTGAGATCAGGACAGGTTACTTCTTGCTGACATGGTGTCCTTATCTGTGCTGATTCAACGAGGCCATGCATAGAAATTGCCTGGCGGTGAATCAGGCATATGGCAAACACTTACTAGATGTTCCCAACTGATAATACTATTATTATTGTTTTCTCTTCAAATTTGACTTTCTCTTAATAAATATGTAATTACTAGTACCACCTTCTCTGCTCATTAGTCACAATGTTTTCTTTTAAGGGAGGAAAAGATATTTCCCTAGAATAATTGGGTGAGAGTTAAAGACAAAAAGGAAAAAAAAAAGAATATGAGAAATGGGAAAGGGGAATAAAAACAAAAGGTCTGTTTGCAAGATAATGATGATGTGAGCAGTGCTGGGAGCAGAGGCAGGGGCAGGTGGACTCTGTCTGTAAGGAGCAGAGGCTGCCTTTTATCCATTTTCCTGTTGTCCTAGCAGCATCAGGCCCACGGCCCTTCCGTGAATGCACAATGGGCTCTTTCATTCAGCAAATGCTACGCAAACCCATTGAGCACCATCATGCTTCAATGAGGGTAGGAAGGCTGCGCCTACATTCCAATTAGGCAAGAGAGACAATCAACATGTAATATGCGAAGAAATCTACATATGTAAAGTATGAATAAATTTTGAAAATGGTAACAGTCAGGATACTTTAAAGGAGGGAAAGGGGCTGGAAAGACCCCAAGGAAGGGGTCCTGCTGCCTGAATAAGGGTGGCCAGGACATTGGTCCCTTCCAAGGCTGCCTTCTGAGTGTGAGGAGTGCAGGGGAGCTGCTGTGGAGGGGTGCAGCCAGGGGGAGTCCACAGAGCATGCTGGAGCAGCCAGTGCTGGCAAGGCAGCTGGCCAGAGTCAGAAATGGCAAGGTAGCCAGGTAGAGGGGAACCCATCAGTGATCCATTCCCTAGAGACAGTTCCACAAGATTCTTGCCCTTTGGCACTCACCCTGAAAACAGTCAGTGATTATACCTAGAATCTAGAAAAAGTGATACAGATGAATTTATTTGCGAAGCAGAAATAGAGACACAGATGTAGGAAACAAATTTATGGATACCAAGAGGGGGAGGGGGTGTGGGGTGAGTTGGAAGATTGGGACTGACATATTTACTGATATGTATAAAATAGAAAACTAATGAGAACCTACTGCAGAGCACAAGGAACTCTCCTCAGTGCTCCGTGGTCATTTAAATGGGAAGGAAATCTGAAAAGAGGGGATGTATGCATACACAAAGCTGATTCACTCTCCTGTGCAGCAGAAACGAACACAACATTGTAAAGCAACTATAGAAAGTGAAGTCGCTCAGTCATGTCCGACTCTTTGCGACCCCGTGGACTGTAGCCCACCAGGCTTCTCTGTCCACGGGATTCTCCAGGCAAGAATACTGGAGTGGGTTGCCATTTCCTTCTCCAGGGGATCTTCCCAACCCAAGGATCGAACCCAGGTCTCCCACATTGCAGGCAGATGCTTTAACCTCTGAGCCACCAGGGAAGCCCAAGATTTTACTCCAATAAAAACTGATGAAAATAGAAGCGGCCAATGGATCTTTCCCACACATGGGCAGGTACTTTTCACACCGCTGCCTCTGCACTGGGACCTGGAGCCGATGAGTATGCGTGTGAGCCCTGCGGAGCGGAGTCTCCACAAACACAGAGATCAGACTTGCGG
>SJXQ01003822.1:0-14238 GCA_006408695.1 Aepyceros melampus | reverse complement strand
GGGGGGGTGAGGAGGGGGCAGTGTGGGGTTAGTAGGTGCAAACTATTATATATAGAATGGAGAAACAATGAAATCGTAGCGTGTAGCACAGGGAGCTCTATTCAGTGTCTTGGGATAAATCATAATGGAAAAGATATAAAAAAGAATAAATGTATAACTGAGTCCCTTTGCTGTAGAGCAGAAATTAACACATTATAAATCAACTATACTTCAATTATTTTTTTAAAGATTTCTAAAGAAAACAGAGGCGTCTCAGATTCCCAGCTCCCCTGCTCTCCCAGATGTACACACCCCAACTTTCAAAGCCAGGCATCATGCAGGCTCAGGTCCCCAGGGTAGGGGGGCTCAATGTGGGGCTTGCACCCGTAGCTCCTGAGGGAAACCTTGCCGCTGGGATTTCCCTTCTGGCTTGTGGGTTCCCTCGCTGGGGGTGTGGGTCCTGACTAGACTGCACGTCTGCCCTGCCACCCATCTTTATGTGCTTCTTTTTCCTTATAACCTTAGTTTCAGAAGAGCTGTTTGGCTTCGGGTCATGCATTCTCAGAGAGTTGCTCTCTGTGGAGTGTAGCCTCAGTGTCTCCGCAGGAGGAGGGGAGTTCGGGGCTTCCTACTCTGCCATCTCGATCCTGCCTCATACTTTTTTCTATTTATAACTCACTCTTTTAGGTGCACTGTGTGTAGGGGGGTGTTTTAGAAATACATTCGTACAGAAGTAACTGAATACAGTGTGTAAATAAGTAAAGTTATAATGGGAGAGTTAAGTGGAAGAAAGAAAAAGACGAGTTTGGTTCTTTCTGAAAAACAAATAATTTGTAGGGTGATACTTTGGCACCATGGAAGTACTGTTCTGCAGGGACTTTTCCCCGAGTAGTTTTAGCATTCATTGATGATCTTTACCTGCATCAGTTATTTAAACAGGAGCTGCAAAAATGATGCTTTTTTTGGTTCACCCTTTCTGCTAAATTTTTTAGCTGGCTTGGTTCTAAGAAGAAAGAGCTTTCTCTTAACTGCGGATGAACTAAGACCCCTGAAATTTTAAAATGTCAGCCTTCGATGACCACTATTATTTTCACCAGAGCCGCTTTGTTATGATTTTGTAGATTGTGCTTCACACAACTTGAGGGGTGAGGTCTGACGAAGTAGTCACTGCAGATTGTATAACTGTTATGACAGTTCTCTAGAGGACAGCAGAAAAGCATCTTGCAGAAGAGTCTTCTATTATAATTTAGACCAAGCCGCACTTGGGCTGGTGGCTGGGACTTATGTACTCCGATCCCTGGCCACTCACCTTCAAAACTTGGAAACCAGCCTCCGGAAACCATTCCAGGGTGTCCCCCAGCTGTGTGCTTCTCCCCGAAACTCTGTCCCAGCAGACATGGTTCTCCCATTCTCAGCTTAGCTAACACCCGTCATGATCTACCAGAGAAGCACTGGAGCCACACTGAACTGGGGGTGTTTTCAGAGCGGCGGAAGACAGGGAAGGTACCTGCCACTCAGTGACCCACAGATCGCAGATGCCGTCACCACGGTTCCAAACGTTCTTGCTTCTGTCCTGTGCGAGAGTGAACAGTACCCACAGTTCACATCCGTACCTCCTTCTAACAGTGTGTGCTCAATTGCCCAGTCGTGTCTGACTCTTTGTGACCCCAGGAACTGTAGCCCACCAGGCTCCTCTGTCCATGAGATTCTCCCGGTGAGAATACTGGAGTGGGTTGCCACTTCCTCCTCCAGGGGATCTTCCTGACCCAGGGATCGAACCTGAGTCTCCTGCATCTCCCGCCCTGACAGGCAGTTTCTTTACCACTGAGCCACCTGGGAAGCCCTTCTAACAGACTAGAATTCTGCCGAGCTGTACCTCCTGCAATGTATTTATAAGCAACCAAGAAAAATGACAGGACAGTCTCACTCAGAAACCTTCGCCCACCGAGTCAGCGAGGTTTAGTGAAAATCATCTGCGTCTAGTGGGACGGGCCCAGTGCCCTCTTACAGGCTCACTGAACTTCTGCGGGGTCCACAGCAGCTGTTTGCTTAAAAGCTGTCATGTCCACGTCTTTGTGCTCTGGGTTTCAGCAATCCACAGAGTGATGGAAATTTTCAGCTCTTTCTCTCCCTCTCTTGCGCAGGGAAGCTGCTGGCAATTACAGCCTTTCCTTGACAAGGTCCTTTTGACACAGCAGGCTGTTGGCCGTTGCCGCCAGGAGGGTTCAGGAACAAGGTGACAGTCAATTGCTTCGATTTCCACTGGCCACCACTTTTGTTGTTAAAACTTTCCCAGGACTTCTGGGGGTGGCTATTTCTTCTTGTACCATCACGACGATTTCTTTTCTCACCATGGGAGCTGTCGTGTATAACTAAGCTGTGTGCTCCAAACTAAAGTCAGAAGCGGTGATTACATTACCATTCGCTGAATGCCACCATTCTGTCCCTACGGAATGTAGAGAAACTTTGGGCAGTGACTTTTATTTTTTTGCCCTCTTTTAACAAGAACTCAGTTCATACACTCATGAAACATTTCACTTGAGAAACTAGAAGACAGGTTTGAACCACCCTGTCTGTATCTTGAAATCCAAGTTTTTCCAACTTAGCACCATTACCACTTTAAGTTGGACAACTCTTTGTAGTAGAGGGTGTCCTGTGCATTATGAGCTGTTCACCAGCATCCCTGACTCCACCCGCTAGATGCCAAGACACCAGCTCCCAAACAGTGACGTTCAAAAATGTCTCCAGTTATGTCCAGATGTCCCCTGGGGGACAAAACTGTCTCCGGTTAAGAATCATTGTTCTAAATGATCGAGTATTAATATGACTGTGTTCAGTTTGATAGCATATGTTTCTTCTTTGACATTTTATTTTTTAATTTATTTTTAATTGGAGGATAGTTGCTTTACCGTGTCGTATCGGTTTCTGCCATACAACATGAATCAGCCATAAGTGATATTCATACATACGTGCCCTCCCTCTTGACCCTCCCCGCCACCCAGCCCTCCAGGTTTCACAGAGCACTGGGCTGAGCTCCCTGTGTTATACACAACTTCCCACTAGCTGTCTAATTCACATACGGTAATGTACACGTGTCAATGCCACTCTCTCAATTCGTCCCACCCTATCCTTCCCCTGCTGTGACTGCGTCTCTATTCCTGCCCTGAAAGTAGGTTTATCAGGACCATTTTTCTAGATACCATATATATATATATGCATCAATAAACAGCATTTGTTTTTCTCTTTCTGACTTACTTCACTCTGTATAACAGGCTTCTTGGTTCATCCACCCCACTAGAACTGACTCAGATTCATTCCTTTTTATGACTGAGTAACATTCTTTTGTATATATGTACCACAACTTCTTAATCCATTCATCCCTCAATGGGTATCTAGGTTGTTCCCATGTCCTGGCTATTGTAAACGGTGCTGCAGTGAGCTTTAGGCTACATGCATCTTTTTGAATTATGGTTTTCTCAGGGTATATGCCCAGTAGTGGGAATGTTGGGTCATATAATAGTTTTGTTCCCTTTTTTTTTTTTTTTTCAAAAGGCATCTCCATACTGTTCTCCATAGTGGCTGGGTCAATTTACACTCCCACCAACCATACAAGAGAATTCCCTTTTCTCCACACCCTCTCCAGCCTTTGTTGTTTGTAGATTTTTTGGATGGCCATTCTGACTTGTGTACTCATTGTAGTTCTGACTTGCGTTTCTCTCATAATGAGCAGCGTTGAGCATCCTTTTCTGTGTTCGTTGGCCAACTGTGTGTGACATTTTATTTTTTTCTTTTCCAGGATAGCTTATTGCAGGATATTGAAGAGTTCCCTGTACTCTGCACTGGGACCTTGCTGTTTATCCATTCTCTATAGAATAGCTTGCATCTGCTAACCCCAAAGTCCCCCTCCACCCCTCCCCGGCTCGCATGCCCCTTGGCAGCCACAAGTCTGTCCTCTCCGTCTGTGAGCCTGTTTCTATTTCCTGTTTCACATTCACTTATGTCATATTTTAGATTCCACATGTAAGTGATATCATAGGCACTTATCTTTCTCTTTCTGACTTACTTCGCTTAGTGTGATCGTCTCCAGGCCCATCGTGTTGCTGCAGATGGCATTATTTCATTCATTCTGTGGTTGAGTAGTATTCCATCGCGTATATATATATGTATAAAAGATAGCACATCTTGTGTATCCATTCATCTGTCCATGGGCATGTAGGTTGTCTCCATGCTTGGTTATTATGGACGGTGCAGCTATGAGCATCAGGGCGCATGTGTCTTTTCGACTTACAGTTTTGTCTTGAGATATGCCCAGGAATGGGATTGCTGGATCATATGGCAACTCTATTTTTAATCTTTTTTAGCAACTTCCATACTGTCTTCCACTGTGGCTGCACTAATTTACATTCCCACCACCAGTGTAGAAAGGCTTCCTTTGCTCCATACCCTCTGGTAACATACATTTCATTGCTTTATTCTTACCTTTAAAAGCCTCACAAAATCTCTGCCTTGCCTAAAGGTATGATATAAATAAAGTTCTTAATCTTGCTTATTCTTCTAAAGAGTTATCAAAAGTGGTTCCTAATGAATTTAACCAATTAAAGGGGGAATAGGGAGGGGAATGCTTTTATTCTGTATAATAGACTAAGCACTGCCCGTTCATCACTGTGGGTGACTTTAAAATTACCAGAAGAAATGTGTAAAAAATAAAGAACTCACACCATTACGTCAAAGGATTCACCTGTTGATTTGTGTTTAAGAGTAAGACATTTCAGAAGCCTAAGTTTACAGCAGTTCTACCACCATTAAGACTAGTTATTTCAAAGTTTCCCTCTAAGGTGATTATTCCAGGACCTAAGATGACACAATGACAGAGACTGTCGGAATCTTCCGAGCAACCTCAACACATCCCTTTACTGCAGGCAGGACACTGAAACCCCTTGTGACACAGCAGTGTGTGTGTGTGTGTGTGTGTGTGTGTGTGTGCATGTGTGTGTGTTGTGTGCCTGTGTGCCTATATATGTATGTGTGTGCCTGCATTTGTGTGTATGTATGTGCGTCATGTGTGACTATGTCTACATGAATTGTGTGTGTGTGTGTGTGTGTGTGTGTTCCTTGCTCTCCTGCTTCTCAAGCATTCTCTTCCCTGCCTGGCTCTGCTCACCTGACTGTCATGGATCTCGGGAGGCTGAGCTGCTTTTCCTTTGCTTCCCTGAAATGTTTCCCTACTACAGTGATTGCAGCCCACGGTGACTTCTTCCACCCTTAAATCCTCAGTGCATGTCCCCTACGACAACATCTCACCATTTTCTTGAAATGTTTCATTAGTGTTATACAAAAATGGGTTCCAGGTTCAAACAAATAGGGAATTCAGGGTTAACAAAAGGTCTGCAGGTTACACTGCTGCAAGACCCCCCGGCCTTCATATGCTAAGGAGAGTCTTCATCTGCATGGAGAGTCTCCAAAGAAACACTTAAGCAAGGACTCCATGAGTGTTTTCCCAACTGAATCCACTCTGCGACACTTCACAGAACATCTAATGAAACTGCAATTTCTGAGAAGAGTTTCTATACAGCTCATGTGACACTCAGCATATGCTATGTTATATTTTTATCTCCGCATTTCATTTCACCTTCCCTACAACATATGGGAAATTCCAAGGCAAGAATAAAATTCTAGCCATATATACAGGAAAGTGAAAGTCACTCAGTTGTGTCCAACTCTTTGAGACCCCATGGACTACACAGTCCATGGAATTCTCCAGGCCAGAGTACTGGAGTGGGTACTCTTTCCCTTCTCCAGGGGATCTCCCCAACCCAGGGATCAAACCCAGGTTTCCCACTTTCCAGGTGGATTCTTTACCAGCTGAGCCACCCAGGAAGCCCATTTACACAGGAGGTGCTCTGTAAATGTGCTGACGTTGAAAAAGCAAACCCACTGAGGAGCTGACCTCTGATTTGGGGCCTCACAGATGGCTGTGCAGGTTGAGACAGTTTTAGGGGGTGACATTCACCTCCAGTATAAGGAGTGCTTTCCCAGGCAGTGTGCGACCTGGGCAAACACACCCAGGGCCCCCATCTTCAGCTCCTGCACCTGGGAACTGTGTTCTCTCCACACCTACCAGTACCTGGAAATCACACACAGCAAATCTTCACACACTCTCGTGTCTTCTGTTCACACAAAGCCATCAGTCAGAACCACATCCTTTATGAAGATTCTGTGCAGGAAACAGCAGAGGAGGTTTGTGTCCCACATCATCAGCTAACTTTCTGAGAATTACCCATTAGACCTTTCTATCTTCCTGAAGGCACTCTCCAGCTCTGCCACTAGTGTGGGCATTGTCTTCTCTGTCCTTCTAGAAGCACTCTGACTTTCCTCCCTGTCTTGATTTGCTCCACCGAAGCACTGTGACAAAGCACAGAAAAAGGAAGCAAACAGCCTAGGCCACCCCAGAAAGTCTTTATGACTTCAAGGAGGAACAACCAGTGTTTGAAGGGTTGGGGGATTGAAGCGGGAATGTCAGCAAAACAAACCAACATGGAAAACAATGTCTATGGTTCAGTTAGAAATATCTATATACGTTAGCGGGCTCAAGTTACGTCACGAGATAATGCCTGTACCACGTATATGGTTCCTGCACTTAACTGGGGAATATGGTATGGTGCTCATCATTGCCTGTCTCAGGCTTTCAGCAGCTCATAAGATGCAACTAGCAGCTCCGTGTGCTCTGAGCACCCCCAGCAAGAAAACTGGGGCGGGGCCGGCAGAACCTTTTGAAGGGCAGCCTGAGGGGTGGTCCTTTCCACGAGCAGAAAACTTGAGGGTCGATGGAGGCAGTTTTCCATGATGCCATCTGGTGGGTGGGCGATGGGAGTCCATAGGAGGCGGGATCAGCTGATTTCCTGAGCCCCTGAGTCCAGAAAACAATGCTCTCATGCAGCTGTAGTTAAAGGCTAGTGACCAGTGGGGAGGGCAAGTCCAGGCTCAGGAAAGCCCTTTCTTTAACAGAAACAGGGTCAGAAGCCAACCAGAGCGGGCCCACCCCTCAGCTTGGAACTGCTGAGAGGCGTTGGAGTCTTTGGACCATTTTATGAAGCAGTTTTCGTCAAATCCTAGAGCTTTCCCCAGAAGGGAAGAACTTTGATTCCCAACTTTGATTCCCGCCCCGCCACTCCCACCTCTGTGTTATGTTAGGTACTTGTTTCTCTGACTTGCGTGTGTGTGTGTGTGTGTGTGTTATTTGCTCAGTCATGTCTGACTCTTCTGTAACCCACCAGGCTCCTCTGTCCATGGGACTCTCCAGGCAAGAATACTGCAATGGGTTGCCATGCCCTTTTCTAGGGGATCTTCCAGACCCAAGTATCAAACCCAGGTCTTCTGCATTGCAGGCAGATTCTTTAACATCTGAGCCAGAGTTACTGAGTGCAAAATACAAACAGCTGGTAAAACATACCATCTTGAGCCAGTGAAGTCCTGAGCCAACAATTAGCACAAATCTGCAGAAAAATCTTCTTAAGCCTTTCAGTTAGCCACAGGCCGACTTGAGCTTCTGTGGACATGCTCAGATAAACCTCTCTTGCATTTTAACTGTATTCACGTACCAAGGGACCGTGCATGGCTGACATGGAATTGCTGCAAGCTTGTCTAAAGCCGGAAACCATCACACACTGACAAAGCTCTCCTGCCCTCTTCCAGAATGAGCCTGCGGAGCTGCGATGCCAGACTGCCTGACAGACAGAACATTAGAAACGTTCAGGAAAGCCGGGCTCATAAAGTTTGGTTGCCATGTGCTGAACCCTCTGGAATTGTGCGGTTCCTTCCAAAGTTGCTGGCTGTGTCCTTAGGATGTGTTTTTAGTGCCACGGGTTCTACTTCCTGCCTCTTGAGTTTGTACTTTCCTCTCCAGCTCTGTGGGGTTCTGAAGGGTTTAAATCTGCTCAGCATGGCATGTAAGACAGCAGAGTGATAAAGTGGTTCGTTCCAATAGCAGAAGATAAATTTTTTTCTGGTAAAACAAGTTATGCTAGTGTGTGAAAGAATATTTAGAAGGTATGAAAGATGAAAGGACTTTGAGAAAGGATGAAAGCATAGTTTTTAAAGTGCCTTATCTCCACTGTGCTGTGCTTGTCGCTCAGTCATCTCTGACTCTTTGCAACCCTATGGAAGTCCACCAGGCTCCTCTGTCCATGGGGATTCTCCAGGCAAGAATACTGAAGTGGGTTGCCATGCCCTCCTCCAAGCGATCTTCCCAACCCAGAAATCGAACCCAGGTCTCCCACATTGCAGGCAGATTCTTTACCATCTGAGCCACCAGGGAAGCCCATATCTCCACTATCCTGAGATGAATCAATTCAATCTTTTCTCTTGTGGGAATTTGTAATTAGCTGTACTTAAGATACAAACAACTGGAGGAGGGACAGAAGCTACAGGTACATGGAGAAACATAGAGAAAGAGAAAGAACCAGGAGGCTGGTCAAGCACTGAAACGGGGGACCGAGCAGCCCTCATGCTAAGTTATCTCGATCCCGAGTGTGGTCTGTACACCGGCTGCGGCATCACCAGGAATTTGTTGGAAATGCAGAATCCCAGGCCAAATCCCAAACAAACCTGCTGAGTTGGAATCTGCATTCGGAAAACATCCCCCGGTGATTCACGTGCTAGCTGCCCTGGGTGACCCGAGGCCGCAGCTGCGATGAGTCCCGAGCAGCCTTCATCCTGCTGAGGCTGGTGTGCCCACCTTCCGTGTACCCTGAATCCTGCTCCCGGGTCACGAGGTTACAAAGGGAAAAGCTGGAACCCCAACAGGAGTCTGCCAGTCTGGTCTGGTTAGATCACTATGACGTTCTATTTCTAGCCCATTTATCCAGAAACACACACGGTTGTCAGGAAAACAAATCACACAGTTAGAGGGTTGGACTTTTCAGTCCCAGCCTTTCAGTTCCAGGAGGAGAAGAGGGGCTGGAGGTTGAGTCAGTCACCAGTGACCAAAGATTTGATCAGTTGTGCCGGTGCCACGAAGCCTCTGAGAAAACCCCAAAGGACCAGGTCCAGGGAGCTTCTGGTTGGTGAACACATGGCAATGTGGGGAGGGTAACCTTCTCAGGGAGCAAGGGCGTCCCACACCCTTTCCCACATACCTTACCCTCTGATTGCCTTCCTCTGTCTGTTCCTGAGTTAGAGTCTTTTGTAATAAACGGGTGGCCATAAAGTGTTTCTCTGAGTTCTGTGAGCAAATTAACAGAACCCACAGCTGAGGTCACCGGAACCTTTGATTTCCAGTGGGCCAGGCAAAAGGCTGGAAGTTTGATTGGCGTCTGAAGTGGGGAGGGACACCATCTTCAGGTAACTAGTGTCAGAATTGTGTTGAATTGTAGGACACTCAGCTGGTGTCCAGAGAATTGCCTGTTAGTGGGGGACAGGAGGAACTTTTGCCACATGTGGAAAAACTTGGTCCAGAGCCCACTTTTATGATCTTACATACCTTAACAGGGAACTTTCATTATCTGTTTACAAAGCAGTTGTTAATACTACTTCGAACTGTTCTTTGCACCATTTAGGATTATATTAAATGCTTACCAAGATAGACTTGATGTCACCCTACATGATTAATTTCTCCTGGCTTTGTCTATCAAAATTGGCCTTTATTATTATATGAAAATATAACAGTAAGGTCCTAGTAAACATTTCTAAGAAACTCACAGAAAATAGGTATAAAGTGCTTGAGTTGAAAGATCAGCCGTGCCCTTCTGGTAGGCTCAGGGCTCAGGCAGACCAAGGTTTTCTTCTGACTTCGCTAATCACTTTCAGAAGTTACAAGATGCAGAGGCAATGATGGTAGCTATCAGCTCAGTGGTTCCTAAGCTTTGCTCCCCAGAATTTCCTGGGCAGCTTGTTGATCCCCATTGTCCCTGACCAATTAAATCAGTTTGTCTGAGGGCAGGGCCAAGCAGGAGCAGACCTTAAAGATTTCCAGGTGATTGAAAGAATGAGCAAAGCAGGAGCCTTGTTGTACTGAGTGGTGCATTCCTAGGACAGCAAATGACAGGCTCCTGGTTACCTGCTTAGTAAATCCATGCAACTAGAGAAAGCCTTGGGAGCTTCTGGTTGGTGAACACATGGCAATGTGGGGAGGGTAACCTTCTCAGGGAGCAAGGGCGTCCCACACCCTTTCCCACATACCTTACCCTCTGCATTGCCTTCCTCTGTCTGTTCCTGAGTTAGAGTCTTTTGTAATAAACGGGTGGCCATAAAGTGTTTCTCTGAGTTCTGTGAGCAAATTAACAGAACCCACAGCTGAGGTCACCGGAACCTTTGATTTCCAGTGGGCCAGGCAAAAGGCTGGAAGTTTGATTGGCGTCTGAAGTGGGGAGGGACACCATCTTCAGGTAACTAGTGTCAGAATTGTGTTGAATTGTAGGACACTCAGCTGGTGTCCAGAGAATTGCCTGTTAGTGGGGGACAGGAGGAACTTTTGCCACATGTGGAAAAACTTGGTCCAGAGCCCACTTTTATGATCTTACATACCTTAACAGGGAACTTTCATTATCTGTTTACAAAGCAGTTGTTAATACTACTTCGAACTGTTCTTTGCACCATTTAGGATTATATTAAATGCTTACCAAGATAGACTTGATGTCACCCTACATGATTAATTTCTCCTGGCTTTGTCTATCAAAATTGGCCTTTATTATTATATGAAAATATAACAGTAAGGTCCTAGTAAACATTTCTAAGAAACTCACAGAAAATAGGTATAAAGTGCTTGAGTTGAAAGATCAGCCGTGCCCTTCTGGTAGGCTCAGGGCTCAGGCAGACCAAGGTTTTCTTCTGACTTCGCTAATCACTTTCAGAAGTTACAAGATGCGGAGGCAATGATGGTAGCTATCAGCTCAGTGGTTCCTAAGCTTTGCTCCCCAGAATTTCCTGGGCAGCTTGTTGATCCCCATTGTCCCTGACCAATTAAATCAGTTTGTCTGAGGGCAGGGCCAAGCAGGAGCAGACCTTAAAGATTTCCAGGTGATTGAAAGAATGAGCAAAGCAGGAGCCTTGTTGTACTGAGTGGTGCATTCCTAGGACAGCAAATGACAGGCTCCTGGTTACCTGCTTAGTAAATCCATGCAACTAGAGAAAGCCTGCACACTGCAAATGAAGACCCAGCACAGGCCAAAAAAAAAAAAAAAAACCTGATGGCTGATCAACAGATAAATGAATAAATAATACATGGTACTTATATACATGCAAGGAGATCCAACCAGTCCATTCTGAAAGAGATCAACTCTGGGATTTCTTTGGAAGGAATGATGCTAAAACTGAAGCTCCAGTACTTTGGCCACCTCATGCGAAGAGTTGACTCATTGGAAAAGACTCTGATGCTGGGAGGGATGGAGGAAGGAGGAGAAGGGGATGACAGAGGATGAGACGGCTGGATGGCATCACGGACTCGATGGAAGTGAGTCTGAGTGAACTCCGGGAGATGGTGATGGACAGGGAGGCCTGGCGTGCTGCGATTCATGGGATCGCAAAGAGCCGGACATGACTGAGCGACTGAACTGAACTGAACTTATATACAAGAGAATATTATTCAGCCATAAAAAATAATGAAGTTTTGCCATTTTCAGCAACATGGATGGACCCAAAGATAACTGTGACAAGTGAAGTCGGTCAGAAAGACGTATTAGCATCATATGACATCACTTATGTGTGGACTCTTAACATATGAAACAAGTAAACATGTATGAAACAGAAACAGAGTCACAACATAGAAAATAGACTTGTTGTGGTTGCCAAGGTGAGGGGCAGGGATGGACTGGAGTTTGGGATTAGCAGATACAAATTATGAGTGAATAAACAAGGGCTTCCCTGGTAGCTCAGTTGGTAAAGAATCCACCTGTAATGCAGATCCTGGTTTGACTCCTGGGTCAGCAAGATCTGCTGGAGAAGGGATCGGCTACCCACACCAGTATTCTTGGGCTTCCCTGGTGGCTCAGCTGGTAAAGAATCCACCCACAATGCAGCAGACCTGGATTTGATCCCTGGGTGGGGAAGATCTCCTGGAGAAGGGAAATGCTACCCACTCCAGTATTCTGGCCTGGAGAATTCCACGGACCGTATAGTCCATGGAGTTGCAAAGAGTCGGACACAACTGAGCAACCTTCACTTTCCTACTGTATTGCACAGGGAACTATATTCAATATTCTGTGATAAATCTGGAGAAGGGATCGGCTACCCACACCAGTATTCTTGGGCTTCCCTGGTGGCTCAGCTGGTAAAGAATCCACCCACAATGCAGCAGACCTGGATTTGATCCCTGGGTGGGGAAGATCTCCTGGAGAAGGGAAATGCTACCCACTCCAGTATTCTGGCCTGGAGAATTCCACGGACCGTATAGTCCATGGAGTTGCAAAGAGTCGGACACAACTGAGCAACCTTCACTTTCCTACTGTATTGCACAGGGAACTATATTCAATATTCTGTGATAAACCTTAATGGAAAAGAATATATATACCTATATATAATATATATCTGACTCCATTTGCTGTTACAAAAGAAATTAGCACAACATTGTAAATCAACTGTACTTCAATAAAATAATTTTTTAAAAAAACTCTGCTTACAACAGTTTGTAGATCTCCAGAATCACACACACTTGAACTCCCTGTGTCCCTGGTAGATTAAAACTTGAGTCTAAAGCAGTTACTGAGTATGGCAAAACCAATACAGTATTGTAAAGTAAAATAAAGTAAAACTAAAAATTAAAAAAATAAAAATAAAGCAGTTCCTGAGATCTTAAAGTGCGTATGCAACTTCACCTCGTTTTCAGAATGGATCGGAGAGTAGAGTGGGATTCTAAAAGGGTCCTGGTGGCAGTTTAATTAAAAGGCTAAACCAAAAATAGTTTGACAAGGACACAGCAAAGATGTCTATTTAGGCCTTTACACACTAGTCTCGGAGAAGTGTTTTGAGTAGCTCTTTGATTTCCCTACTTCTTTCCTGGTGTAGTGAATTTCTTAAACTTTTTTAAAAAGCTTTAAATAGATCTATGATCAGAATGACCTCAAACTATAACAGAACAAGAGAATCATGCCTATTACCACAAATACCCAGACCTTGTCTAAAATAGATCAGGCAGTCTTTATAGGAAAAAAGAAATTAAAAAAAAAAATCTTGCTTTCATGGTCTCCACACCCAGACAACTAGTTCTGTTATTGAGCCATAAAGTACCAGGGGAGAAGCAGGATGTAAAGGCACCATGAATATGCATGCCTGGGTGTGGAACTGGAAAAGATGCACGCATTAGCTCTGGCTCACAAAGCCAAATTAATGGTGACTGGCATTTGCAAAAACACTTTCTATGGTTTCCCTGCCTTTGGCGATTTGAGTCATAATCTATTTAACGCTTAGTATTTGGGGCATAATAATTTTCCTTATTTACATTCTGTTTTATTCCATGCAAAATTTAAAATGGATTATACAGATACATAGGCCATGGAGGAAAACACAGTTTTGAATAAAAGAATGAAGACCATAAGCCAAATGAAAAATAGGTGGGAAAATGATGAGATAGAAGGCAAAAGCTGTACATTCATGGTATCTGAGACTTGAGAGCCGCTGAGACAGTGGCTACTCACTCAGCTCTACCTTTCATTGTACGAAAACAAGTAGCATTTTCACAGTCTGCTTAAATGAAAATGTCTGGAACTGAGACTAGAAGGGGAAAATGCCTCCAGCATTGTCAAAAAGAGGACCTTATAAAAGCTTAAAAAAATTATTTCAACATCTGTACAATCAAGAGTTTTGTAGAATTACAGCATCAATCAAGTCGTTGAAGCGTAAGTTTCAAGGATGGGCAGACAAAACACATTGTTAAAAAATACATGTGTATTTTATTCACTACAAATGATTACTGGAGCTGCCAAGACTCTGTCCTGACCTTGACCCCTCTGTGGGCAGATTCTGGTGCAGCTCAGTGAACAGGGGTCTATGCCTCTCACATAACCATCCCTCAGCCAAGGCACTGGCTATAAAAACTGTACAAAATCTTGTAATATTTCTAACGTATTTCTCAGTGAGTCAATAAAAATATAGTGAAGATTAGAAATGGAATAACTATCCATTCCCTGCCTGCTCCTTAGGTAGAACTTCAGCCTGTGATACCCAGGCTAACAACTTTTCCAGGCAGATAATATCTTAAAAATTATTAGGAGTATCAGTTCAGATCAATTGCTCAGTCGTGTCCAACTCTTTGTGACGCCATGGACTGCA
>SJXQ01003821.1:12381-45327 GCA_006408695.1 Aepyceros melampus | reverse complement strand
TTGAGTGTTTGCAATGATGAGAAGGGTTATGGAGGCCCCGGAACAGCGCAGGCTCACTCAGCCAACTGGTCACCATCTGGACATCCCAGGCTGCAGTCTGCTGAAGAGGACCACCTTTTTCTAAGGCCTGCAGGAACCTTTCCTGAAACAAATCGGGAAGACCCTGGGCTCTGGCACCTGGTCTGCTGTGGATATGGAGCAGAAAACGGCTGCATCTGAACAAGTCTGTGGACAAAGTATGTCGCTGCCAGATCAGAAGGGCTTCCCAGGTGGCTCAGCGGTAAAGAACCTGCCTGCCAATGCAGGAGACCCAAGAGACCTGGCTTGGATCCCTGGGTCAGAAGATCGCCAAGAGGAGGGCATGGCAGCCCACTCCAGTATTCTTGCCTGCGAAGTGGACAGAGGAGCCTGGCGGGCTACAGTCCATGGGGTCACAAAGAGTCGGACACGGCTGAGCACGTCCCTTATGAGTAAACAAAGGACGTTGTGGCCATCAAGCCTTGGCCCCAGCAGCCGCCCCGAGTGTTCCCCTGGAGAGGAGTCAGGATGGAAAAAAGCAGGACCCTGGCCCCAGGTAGGTGAGGGGCACGTCGGAAGGAGCAATTTCAACGAGCCCAGACCCTTGCATAAGAGGAGGGCATGGCAGCCCACTCCAGTATTCTTGCCTGCGAAGTGGACAGAGGAGCCTGGCGGGCTACAGTCCATGGGGTCACAAAGAGTCGGACACGGCTGAGCACGTCCCTTATGAGTAAACAAAGGACGTTGTGGCCATCAAGCCTTGGCCCCAGCAGCCGCCCCGAGTGTGCCCCTGGAGAGGAGTCAGGATGGAAAAAAGCAGGACCCTGGCCCCAGGTAGGTGAGGGGCACGTCGGAAGGAGCAATTTCAACGAGCCCAGCCCTTGCACCTTCCCATACACAGGAAAGCGCTAAACCCATTGCCTTGAGATGTCTGGGTTTTCTTTAATTAACAGGGATCTTTTGATGTTCTGACTGCCTGGGCCGTGCTGCAAATCCCTGCCTCTCCTGGCTACCCACCCCCGACCTCTACCAAGTGGTCCCTGCAGCAGCGCTGGGAGGCTGCCTCCAGGCGCGCATCCTCAGCGAGTCTGCGAGGGAACATGATTCTCCCGTTGTAGGCTGTGCACCGTTTTCCAGCCGACCACACCCACACTTCGGTGCAGGAGTCAGTTCTGTCAGTGCTGACAGTGTCGCCCCTGGCTTTCTCTGGGATCCATCTCTCTGTGGTTCTGGAGTGCGGGAGAGAAGTGCTAATCCTGTGTCCTAATCGCCCTTTCCTGCTCCGGTAATTTGCAAATGAACGTCTCCCTGTCTCTCCAGGCTGATGGCTGCTGACAACACAGACAAGGAGGGTGGATGCGTTGGGGACAACTTCGCTGCCGCTGGTGTTTGGTTAATGGGATAAGTTATAATTTCACACTCGAAAATATCAGCATCCATCCAAAATGAGTGCATTACAAGCCATTAGTGTAGATTATGGATTTGAAATGAAGAAGGAAATATATTAATCTGTCTAATTACTATGTTAATTAGGCGTCGGTGCCATAATATTTCATACCTAAATGCTAATGTTGATGACGCGTTAATTATTATATTCTTTTGGAGTGCAAAAATGAACCAACCCCTGCTATTCTGCTCCATAGCAAAGAGCAGACACTGGCCTGGCCCTCGGGGGTCCAGGTGTCCCACTGACCACCGCTCGCCTGCCAGGGCCCGTGCCGTCCAGACCGCATCTGTGCAGACTGACATTGTCAGTTGAAACCCAGGGGAAAAGGCAGCAGCTGCGGTCACATCAGAGCACGTGCCGCCTGTAAGGGGCTGGAGCTGCAGAAAGGCTGGCTGCGCACTTTGGGATTTCAGGGAGTTTGCTGTGGACACGCCTTGTAATGCCTCGAGCATCAGGTCCAAGCCTTGATGACCCTGGAACATGTGTCGTGCACTGGGGTGGGCCAGCAGGGTCATCAGGGACCCAAGGTCCTCAGAGGAGGGGCTGGGGGCTTGCATTGCCCAGGGTGGGGTGATCAGGTGGAGCGCCCCAGGTAGCCCAGAACATTCCTGATTTTAAAACTGACAGTCCTGTGTGCCAGGGACACTAGAAATCCTGGGAAAATGGAGGTGGTTTTCTTGGGACTCTTCTGGTTTTAAGTCTGCAGGCCCCTCAGCCTCAGGCAGAGCCATGCGGCAGCCCGCACCCCCAAGGGCTCCAGTGCAACCCTGCCGTGGCCTGTGGGACGGACACTCGAGCGACGGCCGCTTAATGGACAACGGGACACAGGGTGGCCGTGTCACAACAGCGAGGACGCCCAGAAGTTAAAACAGCGCCTTCCGTGGCGCTCCTGTTCTGAGCACGTGCGGCTGCTCAGATCATTTGGTCTGAACGCGGCTTTGGGCCTTGGACGGCACCTCCAGGGTGAGCAGAACTCCAGACCACAGACTGCAGGTGTGGGCTTCCGCTGACCAATGCGCTGGCCATTTCCTGCAGACAGCCCCTGGCGCCAGGCCCGGATTCCCGGTTGGGTGAGAGCCCTTCAAGCTGACCCTCTTCCTGATGTACCCCCCGCTTCCCTTTGGGGGTGTCATCTGACACTTCCCTTTTGGGGACCCACCCATCCCATTGGACAGAGTCTTGTGGGACCTAGATTAAGGGGCTCTTGTGATCCTTGGGAGGCGGGGGCGCCCCACCCCAGCAGGTTCCTCCGAAGACTCCGAGTCCCGAGTGAAGGGGCTGAAAGGTTACGGTGGCTTCCCCCGTGGAGGCACCGGGCCGTCAGCTTTGTGACCCGTCTCTCTGGAGCTTCCTGGTTCTGTCTTTCTGTGCCTGGTTCCCTCACCGCTTCTTTGAGTCTGTGAACTTCTTTCATAGGCTTCTGATGAACTCCCTAAGGTCTTGAGTTTTCCAGATCGGTTTAGGTTCTAATAATCTAAGAAAGGGCTTCCCAGATTGCTCAGTGGTGAAGAACCTGCCTGCCAATCCAGGAGACGTGGGTTCGATCCCTGGGTTGAGAAGACCCCCTGGAGGAGGAAACAGCTACCCTCTCCAGTATTCTTGCCTGGAGAATCCCGTGGACAGAGGAGCCTGGCGGGCAACAGTCTGTGAGGTCCAGAGTCAGACACGACTCAGCGACTAAACGACAACAACTTGGAAAACCTCATGTCTGCAGAAATCAGTCCCTGGATTTAGAGTGTGTCAGGGAGGGCTGGGGTCTCTGAAGACCCTGGAGTCACACCATTGCAGTGACTGGTGTCCTGCTCCTTCCAGCCTAGTCTCCTTTTCAGGAGAGCGCTGGCAAGGATGTGAGCTTAAAAGCTGCTAGAATCTAGCCACCCAAACAAACTGCATCTGTTTCTCTGCTGACCCCAGCTCTGCCCATGGTGGAAACAAGATTCTCTGAGCATGGCCACGGGGCGTTCCTGGGGCCCGGCCCTGGCGTGGGGTGAGAAGGGAGGGATTTGAGGGGGCCTTGCCTCAAGCTGGCCCGGGAAGCAGGAGCAGCCGGCTCCCTCCCCGTCATCACGTTCCTTCGTAGCAAGCACCTCTGCTCCTAGAGCTGGGCACCGGGCTGGGGGCCTAGCAGACAGCCCCACGAGTAGTTCTGGTGTTGGGCCTGTGGATCCACCGTGCTCGCCCCAGGCTAGGAATGAGGTCCCCTCTCCTCCAGCTCAGCTTGATGACCAGGAAAACTGTTTCTCTTTTCCCAGAAAGTCAGTTACCTGCCACCTGTTGTCTGATCCAGCTGCTGTTTCATGAACACAACAGCCTTGGGATGACGGCTATCTGGGCAGGTCTGAGAATCAGGGGGCAGGGGCGTCTCAGGCTCTCAATTGGGTGGGACCAGTTCTTGGCCATTCGCTCCCAAGTTACATTCTGGGAGCCCCTGACTGGCCTCGCGCCCCTCCATGGCCAGCGCCTGGCCGCATGGGCGACACCTTCATCTCCTGTGAATGTGGGTTCTCGCTGTCATCTGGGTGCGCAGGAGCCTTGGTTGTTTCCTGAACGAGCGGATGGGAGGGGGCTTGGTCCCAGCAGCTGGAAGAGCACCCGGCCAGGCCCTAGAGGGCCACCTCCAGGGATGTGCTGATGATGTCATCCTTGGGACCACGTGGCCTTGGAGTATTAGCAGCTGGAGAGGGTGTTGCTGAAAGGGGGAGAGTCTGAGGAGTCTGGTTTCAGAGTTTCGGGTGACGGATCATGTTCTTAATGGGCTTTGATTCGGTGGGTGATTGAGGCCCCTTTCTCTCTGTCATTATGGGGAGGATTCGCTGTCATCTGGGTGCGCAGGAGCCTTGGTTGTTTCCTGAACGAGCGGATGGGAGGGGGCTTGGTCCCAGCAGCTGGAAGAGCACCCGGCCAGGCCCTAGAGGGCCACCTCCAGGGATGTGCTGATGATGTCATCCTTGGGACCACGTGGCCTTGGAGTATTAGCAGCTGGAGAGGGTGTTGCTGAAAGGGGGAGAGTCTGAGGAGTCTGGTTTCAGAGTTTCGGGTGACGGATCATGTTCTTAATGGGCTTTGATTCGGTGGGTGATTGAGGCCCCTTTCTCTCTGTCATTATGGGGAGGATATCCGTTTTCAGATGCTTCTGTGCAGCCCCTTGATAGCTCAGTGGTCTGGCAACAAAAGTAGAAAGAACCTGCCTTGGCTGATTAATTGGAAGTTGGGAAATTATCTTCCCTTGTCTTTGAGAATTTTATCCCCTTTTTGAATACTCGGCTGCTCAGAAGAGGTGAGCATTATTATGTGAGTCTGAGCTCGGCTCACTGACCTCAGGGAGTGGCTTGAGTCATCTGGACTCGTCCTTGGAGATTCCTGCAATGAAGCAGCCCCCTTGGGTGGGGCAGAGAGGGAGTCCCTGGGGTGCCTCCCCTTGTGGTCACAGGTGGATGCTCAGGGTGAGGTAGGAGAGGAACAGACAGGAGCCTGCCACGTCCAGGCTCCTCCCGGGCCGGACTGTCCTGCCGCCGGGGGCTGCCCTGGGGAGGGGCTGCTGAGAAGGGCCGGGAGCTGCCCCGGAGACTCGGGCTGAGGCCGCTCCTGGAAGCCCCACTCTGTCCCTGCCCCTTGGTTGGTGGGATGTGCAGGCATCACGCTGGAAAGCTGGCTGTCAGTTGTATGTGCAAATTGAGCCCTGCCAAGCGCGTTGGTGGAGGTGATTAGAGCCTGGAGCCCCCGAGTGGATCTGTTCTCTGAAACAGGGTTTTTTCCGTAAGTAAACAGTTACCTTCCACGTCCTCTTGCAGCAATCTAGATTCCTCTTCCCTGAGTCTTTTTAAAGCCGAGCCATTCTCAAAGCAATTTAAAAAGAGGTATAACTAATAAACCAGCAGTGGAGACAAAATGAAATCATAAAGAACACTCAAATAACCCAGGAATAGTCAGAAAAAGAGGGAAAAGGGAATGAAGGATCATTGGAACAAAAAGAAAATCGCTAGCAAAATGATAGGTTTAATCCAAGGGAATCAATAATTGTATTAAATGCAAATGTCCTAAACATCATAAATATTTTAAACAATTTTAAAGCCAAGATTATCAGATCAGATAAAGAAGCAAGGCCCATCAATATGCTTGATAAGTTATAAGAAATCCACTTTACATATGAAGACATAGTTGGCATAAAAATATAAAAATGAGAGAAGCTGTTATCACGCAAAGATTAATTGAACCAGTATCTACCAAAGTAGACCTTGGAACAGTACTGTTATCAGGGATGAAGAGGGACATTACATTCAGCTAAGAGGTCAGTGAACCAAAAGACAATCCTGAATGTGTGTGAAACTAATAAAAGAACGTTAAAATATGTAAAGCAAACACTGATTGGATTGACAAGGGAGACAGACAGATCCATAATTAGAGTTGGAAGCTGTAATTCTCTCTGTGTAATCAAAGAAAGAAGGAAACAGAAAAATCAGTGAGGATGTGGGAGATCAGGGCAGCTTTCTCATTCACCTCGATCTTAGCGACTCAGGACGCTTCTCCCCCAAACAGCAGGCTGTTCGTTCTTTCAAGTGCATGTGAAACAGTCGCCAGGATAGACCACGCGCTGGGCCGTATGGTGAGCTTCAATACCTCAACATACTGAAAGTAATTAAATGACGTGAGGTAAGTCGAGATCCGGAAATGTGTGGGGCACAACTAGAGCGGCGTTTGGAGAGACACTTATGGGTCTCCCACTTTGCAGGTGGATTCTTCACCAGCTGAGCCACATGGGGAGCCCAAGAGTATCGGAGTGGGGAGCTATCCCGTCTCCAGCAGATCTTCCTAACCCAGGAATCGAACTGGGGTCTCCTGCATTGCAGGCGGATTCTTTACCAACTGAGCTTTCAAGAAGGCATGGCTTTAAATACTTGTATTTAAAATAAGAACAGTTTAAGATCAAGAATCTGTTTCTTTTTCCAGTTTTTTTTTGTTTTCAACTGGAAAAAGAACTAATCAGTTACAAAGCAACCAGAAGAAAGGAAATACCAAAGATAAGTGCAGAAACCAATGAGACTGAAAACAGAAAAATAGAGAAAATTGATAAAACCAAAAGCTGGCTGTTGGAAAAGATCAATACATTTGATAAACCTTTAGTCAGACTTGTCAAGATAAAGACAGAGAGGACACAATTTATCAATATCAGGACTGAGAGAAGGAGTCATTACAGGTCCTAAAGGCACTAAAGGATAGATAGGGAATATTGTCAAATAATTAATGTCATAATTATTTCAGAGCTGTGGGGCATTTCTCTGTAAAATTACTTATTGGTGTGAGGCACAGCCCAAGGGCAAGGCGCTCCCACGCTGAGGGGATGGGTGGACACGTGGCCGAGACCGCAGCCCGAGGACACTAGACGCACGTGCTCAGCGTGAATGGACATCGCGCTCTGGGGATGGCAGGACCGATGGCACCTTCTGGGGGTCAGAGACGCTTTCCATGGCCATGGGGTTCAGCTGAGCTCTCCAGCATGGGCACGTGTGTCCTAGGTTGAGGGAGTGGCTTGAACAAAGAGCCTAGAAGTGGGAGACTGTACTTCCTCTTTACTTCAAGGAAGGAGGCCTGACTACCTTGCTCAAGCTCTGGGGAGAGTGAACTGGCCTACATACCTGGCGCGGCTGGACTCAAGCTTTCGAACGACTTAGTCGAGATCTGTCGCCACTTTTCCGCCGTGTTTTCCTCCATGTCATCTTCGTTCTCAGGCAGGCCGTTCCCACAGGCTGACAGAAATAGCCACCAAGAGTTCCAGATGCAGACCCTGCGAGCTTGGCACCCCTTCTCTGGCAGGAAAGAGCTTTGTTTCCCAGACTTCCCAGCAGAAGCCCCGTGTGGCCGTGAGCTCAGTGCTGGCCCGTCACTGACCAGAAGGGGGCGTGTCCTCGTCCACAGCCAGGCCCTGGGCCTCCCCCGTTGCTGGGCACTCACTTAACCTCACCTGAACCACAGAAGATGAGAGAAGCCAGATTGAGGTGCTTTTACCAGATGGAATCAAAGCTGAGATAAGGAAAAATGACAAATGGGTGACATAGAAGTCAGGAGTTTGGTGGCATCAGACACTTTTATTCATCCACTTATTCACCCATCTATCTGTCCATCCATCTATCCATCCATCCCTCCCTCCATGCCTCCATCCATCCATCCATCCAGCTACCCATCTACTCATCAGTCTATCTCTCCATCCATTCTTCTCCTCCATCCATGTATCTATCCATCCATTCATCCACCCATCTACCCATCTATCCACCCATCCATCCATCCGTCCCTCCCTCCATGCCTCCATCCATCCATCCATTCATCCACCCATCCATCCCTCCATCCCTCCCTCCATGCCTCCATCCATCCATCCATTCATCCACCCGTCCCTCTATCCATCCCTCCCTCCATCCATACATCTGTACATCTGCCCCTCTCCCCATCAGCCTATCTCTGTATCCTCTCCTCTACCTCCATCCCTTCATGCATGTATCCATCCATCAATTCATCCATCCATCCATCCAGCTACCCATCTATTCATCTATCTCTCCATCCATTCTTCTCCTCCATCCATGTATCTATCCACCCATCTATCCACCCATCTATCCATCCATCCCTCCCTCCCTCCATGCCTCCATCTATCCATCCATTCATCCACCCATCTATACATCCATCCCTCCCTCCATGCCTCCATCCATCCGTACATCTGCCCATCTACCCATCAGCCTATCTCTGTATCCGTTCCTCCCCCTCCATCCCTTCATCCATATATCCATCCATTCATTCATCCACCCATCTATCCACCCATCCATCCCTCCGTCCCTCCCTCCATGCCTCCATCCGTCCATCCATACAGCTACCCATCTAGTCATCACTCCATCTATGCATCCCTCCCTCCCTCCCTCCCTCCCTCCATCCATTAATCCATGTATCCATCTATCCATCCATCTGTTCATCCATTTACCCATCTGTTCATCCATCCATCCTCTCATTCACTCATTGAACTGAATGTGAGTTTCCTGTCACTGCTGTAATAAATGAGCACAGACTTTGTGATTTAAAACAATGCACCTCTATTATCTCATAGTTGTGGAGGTCAGACATCTGACAGGTTTCTCGAGGCTAAAATCAAGGGTTCAGGAGGGCTTTGTTCCTTCTGGAGGCTCCAGGGGAGAGCCTGTTTCCTTGCCTTTCCTGCTTCTAGAGGCTCCCTCTCCTCCACCTTCAAGCCAGCCCAAGTGTTCTCTTCATGCCTCTTTGGTTCCTTCCTTTCTCTCCCTTTCCCATTCAGAGTCTCCTAGTCTTTGCTTTATTGTTTCAAGACATTTTATTTTTATGTATATTACAAACTAGACAATGAACTGTTATTAATTTTGATTTCAACAGTCAACTATATTTTAAAGTGATTCAAGTATTAACTATCTTTACCCATATAGTTACCATTTCCAGTATTCTTTTTTTTTTTTTTAAACATAAATTTATTTATTTTAATTGGAGGCTAATTACTTTACAATATTATATTGGTTTTGCCATACATTGACATGATTACTTTGTGTAGAGATTTATATCTGCTCTCATTTTCCCTTTGCTTGAAAAACTTCCTTTCCTGTAGGGAACTTTCACTGGTGATAACATTTTCAGCTTTTGCATGTATGAAAACTATTTATTTTGCCTTTGCTTTTAAAGCTGTCTTTATGGAGTAAAGTTCTCTAGGTTGACAGTGTTTTTCAATAATTTAACATTGCACTGCTGCCTTTAATCTGGCGCTCTTCTCATTGAGATGTCTACGGTTACCTTCATTTCTTTCCCTCTCCAGGTAATGTGACCCTTCTTTTCTGGCTGCCTTTAAGACTTTTTTTATCCTTTGAACAGTTTGAAGGTTCAGTAAGTTCCCAACATTTGGATGAGTTCCGTTCTGAGAGCGCATTTGTAAGTGCAACGAAGTTAGCCTAGGTAACTAGCTAACACAATCGGCTCTATCATAAGCTTATAATACTTTTCACACAAATAATACGCAAAAAGCAAATACAAAAAATAAAGAAAGCATTTTAAATCTTACAGTGTAGTACCTGGAAAAGCCGGCACACAGGGGCTGGAGTGGAGTGAAGAGGCAGGAAGAGCTACTGACTGGAGGAGGGGGAGGAGGTGGGAGATGGTGCAGCTGAAGGGCCTCAGCAGCGGGAGACGCAGGCAGGGCGCCATCTCTCTCCTGCCTGACCTTGGCGGAATGCGTGCTCGCATCTTTGGAAGTTTCAGCTTGAAGGTTCGGTGTGGGGGACTCACTGTAACGGGCCTTTGTGCGGTTTTCTTCATGTTTATTGTACTTTAGGTTTGATGACTCTTTTGACTGATGGGTCTATGTTTTCATCAACTTTAGACAATTTTGGCTGTGCTCTCCCCAGCCTTTCCTCTCTTTTTTGAGCTCCTGTTCCATTGTGTTTGGCCAAAATTGTCCCACACCGCCCACTCGGATGCTCTGCTCATTTTCTTTTCCCTACTTCTGTGCTTAATTCCATCGATTGCTGTGTCTCCGAGTTCACTACTGTTTTCTTCCACAGAGTCTAACCCATTGTTAATTCCATCTGTTACATTTAGCTTAATCTCATAGCTTCTAGTTTTCATTCCTAAAACTTCAATTTGGGTCTTTTTTAAAAAAATTGTTCTCTATAGCTCTTCCTATGGAGAAGGGAAGGGCAACCCACTCCAGTGTTCTTGCCCGGAGAGTTCCACGGGCAGAGGAGCCTGGTGGGCTGCAGTCTGTAGGGTCCCAAACGGTCGGACATGAGTGGGCGGCTAAGGAGACATAGCTCTTCCTAACACGCATGATCTCTTTCCCATGTCCCGGAGCATATAGAGCAGCTATCGTAACTGGTTTATGTCCTTTCCTACCAATTTTATCATCTGCATCAATGCTGGTTCAGTTTTGGTTGCTTGCTTTTTCTCCTCATTGTGGGGGTTATTTTCTTGTTTTAGCATGCTGAGCAATTTTGGTGGAAAGCCAGGCATTGTGATTTTTACCTTGTACAGTGGATGCTTTTCTATTCCTACAAATAATCTTGAGCTTTGCTCTGTACCATGGCTTAGGTCCTCAGAAACAGTTTGATCCTTCCAGGTTTTGCTTTTATGCTTCTTAGGAACAGAGCGATTTTTAGCCTACGGTTATAAGTTACTCCACTTCTGAGTACAGCTCTTTGGAGAGATTTACCCCCTTGTTTGTACTTCAAGGTTTTCTGCTCTGGCTGGTGGGGATAGGCCCCATTCCTGGCCCCGTGTGAGCTCTGGTGAGTGTCCCTGTGACCTTCCTGGCGGTCCTCTTCCTGGACGTGGGGAGCTTTGCTGCAGGCATCACTGACTGAAGGTCTCTGAAGCTCCCAGAGGCCGCCCTCCACTCCCCTGCATGCTGTGACCTCCAGCCTCTTGGGCTCTCATGGAGCCCAGCTCTGCCTCCTCCACTCAATGAGACCCCTGACCTCTGCCCGGAAGAGATTTCTGGGAAATACTGACTTTTAAGGCAGATACAAAGAGCGCACCTGGTAGGCCTTCTCTTTGTAGTTTTCCATCACCTTGGGAAAGAGAGAACTTCAGTTAGTTGTCCTGTAACAACTAACGTGTTACAGAACGTGGCTCGTTCCACATCTGAGCAGCTGTGAATGTAGACAGCCCTCCTAGCTGATTGCTTCTACTGGGTCATCCTGGCCCTGCCCCTGTGACACGTGTGCAAATCCTCTGACCAGCCTTCCTCCATGTGTCTCAGGGCCTGATTCCATCTAGGTCATTCTGTTGCCTCTTTTCTTTCCAAGCGAGGGGGCTCATATTTGAATATGTCCTTCTGGGCGAGTTCCAGGTACAGCCACCTTCTGCTTCCTAGGCCCCAGGATTCTGCTAATGCTCAGGGTTGCTCTGGGCCCTTTTTGATGTCTGTTCTGTTTTCTGACAGGAGTTTTCAGTTGACTGGAGCCCCCAGTTCTTATTTACATTCATGATGGTTAAGCGACAACAAGCATATTTCTTTGCTTCAGTACTGGTTTTCAGGGGACAAGGTTGGGCAAATGTGTGTTAAAAATTTATTAGGACAGAGGAAAAATAGAAACACAGGAGCTCGGTTTGCAGTTGGTTGAGTCTTCAGCATAAATACGCTAATGAAACCACAGTACGTGAGCACTTGTTAGGAGAGGGTGTGTGTTCAAAATATAGCTGAACATTTGGTTACCTGAAGAGTTCAATGTTTTATAGAAGTCTTAAATTTGGCAGATTTCAGTATTTCAATCCAGACTCTTTTAAATTGGTTCTGATTCATTAAACCACACTTTAGGAACACTTATTTAACTGATAATACTTATGGTATTGAGGTTTATGGAGTAACAAATGGCATGTGCTATTGACTTAATGCTGAAATAAAGATGAGCTATTGATATTTGATTAAGATAGCAGCTGCTATATAAGTGTTCTACCCTCATGCAAAGAACACTGTTATTATACAGTAGGATGAAATAGTTATGGCAAAGCACCACAATTTAGAAAATAAAGGTTACTTGAAAGCATGAAATTATCTCAAGTTAATTTTGCACTCTGCTCTTGAAACTGATTAGTGAAAAAAGTAATGAAATGTAATTTTTGCTGAACAGCTGAGCCAGGAGGGTGGCACGGAGACCTGCAGTTAGGCCAGGTTGGCTCTGAGCTTCTAGTGGCTCGGAGATCTGAGCACACGGTGCAGGGAACAAGGCGTGACCCTGGGGCTGGCCAGCCTGACTTCTGGGCTGTGGGCTGCTGGCTGTGCCATGCTCAGCTGCTTCCGTCATGTCCAACTCTGTGTGACCACATGAACTGTAAGCCACTGGACTCCTCTGTCCGTGGGATTCTCTAGGGAAGAAGGCTGGAGAGGGTTGCCGTGTCATCCTCCAGGGGATCTTCCTGACCCAGGGATCAAACCCGCGTCTTCCGTGTCTCTTGCCCTGGGGGGTTCTTTACCGCCAGCTCTGCCGTTTCATATTTATGATTGCCTTTCAGGGGCCTTGGAGACAGCACGGCTTTTTCCAGTCTCCCTGGGGCAGGATGAGGGTGCCGTGGGAGGTCTCTCAGAAGCCCTGGTGCGTGTCTGTGTGGGGAGGGCTTGTGAGTCCAGGTCTAGGAACTGCTCAGCTCCTGTCCACCCCTCTCCTTCTCCGACTATCAGCAGCGTGGTGGCATTGATTTGCGGCGATGAACTTTGGCAAATGACCTCAGCACTGGGCATTGAGCAAGTGATCCCTGCTTAAGATCTTAGGGGAGAGCTATGCCATGTGTCCAGACATTGTGCGTGTGTGTGGCTGCTGGGGGAACTTCTGACCCCGCAGTTGGCACCTTGGATTGCTATAGGAAAATTGCATGAGCGTGTGTGCGTGTGCGCGTGTGTTAATTAAGGGAACTGACCCTGAAGGACTGGGCATTGGCCCTAAGCCTGGAGTTGTGAGCTCAGCACTGGAGAGGAGTCTGACTCCAGACCCAGGGAAACTGGAGCTGGGGCACCGGCGAGACCTTCCTCGAGGGCCCTGTGCAGGCTCCTGGCCTGGAGCCTCGGGCACGGCTTGGGCAAACGGCTGCCTCAGCGACCGCCGTCAGGGCCCTGCAGACCTGCCCTCTCCCTCGTTTCTCACCTGTGGGGTCGCTGCAGCTTGTGAAAGGGGGTTCCTAGCTGAAGGAAGGGAAGTCTTGTCACAAGAGCAGCTTGAACACACAGGGTTATTAATTTGACTGTTAAAAGGTGTGTGAGCTCATTATGCAGTCTGAGCTGGCGGAGGGGCCGTATCAGCTACATACCCGTGAAATTGGGTGTGAGTTAGACGCTTGTGTCCTTGAAGACATGCAGGCAGGCGTAAAGAGATCCGGCCTGTGCTGGGCTGTCGCTTTCTCCTCCCTGACTTTCACGGGTGTCCGTGCCGGGTACGGTGACTCTTTCCATCCTGTTATGGCAGTGAAACGGGAGAGGGGAGAAGAAAATCAGGTTGACAGGCTATGAGGAGTGGCTGTCACAGCCGGCGGCAGGAGACGCACATGTTTCGGGATGAACAGGTTTAAACTATCTCCCATTTTTCCCTAAAGGCGCACAGACTTGCTCCAGCTGGATCCAGGGGCTGGCAGGCACCAGGCTCCTTGTTAGATAGACCCCAGACGCTTCTCCTGGCAGTGGTCTTATTATCCCCGGCCTTTCCTGATCCTGGGGACGAGAATGTCCCCTGTCCCTGGATAAGCGTCTCTGTGGCCGGGAGCTGGCCACATGACTCGTTTATGGTGTCCTTATCTGAAAGGGGAGCAGACTGGGTGGTCTGCGGTCTCAGATTTCTGTGCAGTGCGGAATGAACAATCCATTCACTTCCCCCCCACCAAACTTATTATTTTTAATTGAAGGACATCTTCACAATATTGTGTGGCCTCTGCCATACGTCAGCATGAGTGCATGTGACCCCCTCCCCCTCCCTCTCCCACCCCTTCCCATTCCTCTAGGTTGTTACAGAGCCCCGATTTGAGTTCCCTGAATCATACAGTGAAATCCCACTGGTAATCTATTTCACACATGGTCCTATTTCTGTTCTATTATACAGAGTAAAGTTAAGTCAGAAAGAGAAAAAAAAATTGTGTATTAACATGGAACAACAGTCTGGTTCCAAATCAGGAAAGGAGTACGTCAAGGCTGTGTATTATCACCCTGCTTTAATTTATATGCAGAGTATATCATGTGAAATGCTGGGCTGGGTGAAGCACAAGCTGGAATCAAGATTGCTGGGAGATACATCAATAACCTCAGATATGCAGATGACACAACCCTCATGGCAGAAAGTGAAGAGGAACTAAAGAGCCTCTTGATGAAAGTGGAAGAGGAGAGTGAAAAAGCTGGCTTCAAATTCAACATTCAAAAAATGAAGATCATGGCGTCTGGTCCCATTCAGTTCAGTTCATTTCAGTCGCTCAGTCGTGTCTGATTCTTTGCGACCCCATGAATCGCAGCATGCCAGGCCTCCCTGTCCATCACTATCTCCTGGAGTTCACTCAAACTCACATCCATCGAGTCGGTGATGCCATCCAGCCATCTCATCCTCTGTTGTCCCCTTCTCCTCCTGCCCCCAATCCCTCCCAGCATCAGGGTCTTTTCCAATGAGTCAACTCTTCGCATGAGGTGGCCAAAGTACTGGAGTTTCAGCTTTAGCATCATTCCTTCCAAAGAATACCCAGGGCTGGTCTCCTTTAGAATGGACTGATTGGATCTCCTAGCAGTCCAAGGGACTTCTCCAACACCATAGTTCAAACGCATCAATTCTTTGACACTCAGCTCTGTTCACAGTCCAACTCTCGCACCCATACATGACCACTGGAAAAGCCATAGCCTTGACTAAACTGGCAAATAATGGGGAAACAATGGAAAGAGTGATAGAATTTATTTTGGGGGGCTCCAAAATCACTGCAGATGGTGATTGCAGCCATGAAATTAAAAAAGATGCTTGCTCTTTGGAAGAAAAGTTATGACCTACCTAGATAGCATATTCAAAAGCAGAGACATTACTTTGCCAACAAAGGTCTGTCTAGTCAAAGCTATGGTTTTTCCAGTAGTCATGTATGGATGTGAGAGTTGAACTATAAAGAAAGCTGGGTGCCAAAGAAATGATGCTTTTGAACTGTGGTGTTGGAGAAGACTATTGAGAGTCCCTTGGACTGCAAGGAGATTGAATCATTCCAGCCTAATGAAATCAGCCCTGAACATTCATTGGAAGGATTGATGCTGAAGTGGAAACTGCAATACTTTGGCCACCTGATGCAAAGAAATGACTCATTTGAAAGGCCTCTGATGCTGGGAAAGATTGAAGGCAGGAGGAGAAGGGAATGATAAAGGATGAGATGGCTGGATGGCATCATGGACTCGATGTACATGAGTTGGAGTGAACTCTGGGAGTTGATGATGGACAGGGAGGCCTGGTGTGCTGCGGTCTATGGGGTCACAAACAGTAGAACATGACTGAGTGACTGAACTGAACTGAACCGAACACATATATATGGAATCTAGAAAGATGGTACTGATGAACTTGTTTTCAGGGCAGCAGTGGAGATGCAGACATAGAGACCCATTCGCTTTTACCTTTAAAGTCAGCTCCACTAATACCCAGAAAGGTACTTTCGTTTCTTAGACTGGAGTGAAGTATTTCCAGGCCCCTGACACAAAAAAGGGCCTTTGGGTAGAAGTGGCAGACATCCCTCTCTCAGTGGCAAACAGAACGTTTATTTGCAGGTAGAATTCAAGAGACTAGAGAGTCAGGGTCCCTGCTGAGCTCATCCAGGTGAGGTCTCTGATTCCCTGGGAGCCAGCCCCGCAGAGCGGCTCCGGCATCAGCCGTGTTTTCATCTAAGATTCTAGCAGGAGGACAGTGTCTCCCTGATGCTTCTGAAGGTGAAGTCCTGGGATCGTTCACTCTTGCGTGGTCTTGGGTCGCGCGCCCGCCCCTGACCCCGTCATCAGCGCTGCAGTGTGTGGTGTGCATTTGCTGGGTCACCTGCTTGTGCTGCGGGGCAGGTGGGGTCAGTTCCAGCTGACCTGCACAGCCTGAGAGTGACGGAGGGCTCGGCCTCCAGATAAAGTCAGGAGCATGCGTGACCAATGCTAAGTGTAAAACCTGCAGTTTACCATGGTGTCCAGCAAATGTTTAAGTCACTGGATGACTAAGACTGCAGAGAGAGTCTATCAGTCCGGGTTCTCCCGAGAAATAGAAGGAATGCAGTACATGCTAGGTCGCTTCAATCGTGTCTGACTTTGCGGCCCTGCGGACTGTAGCTGGCCAGGCTCCTCTACCCATGGGATTTTCCAGGTAAGAATCCTGGGGTGGGTTGCCATTTCCTTCTCCAAGGGATCTTCCCAACCAGGGATCCAACCTGTGTCTCCTACCTCTCCTGCATTGGCAGGCGAGTTCTTTACCACTGCGCCGCCAGAGAAGCCCGTGTGTATGTCTCACATGACATGGCCCTTGACACGCTCAGGGTCTGTAGACCCAAGCCGGAGACCCAGAAGAGCTGGTGGCGTCAGTTCCAGTCCAAAGCTGGCAGGCTCGAGACCCAGGAAGAGCCAGAGTTTCAGTTTAAATCCCATGAGAGTAAAACAAAAGGACAAGCAAAGCTCCCCGTGTTCTGGCTGAGGGCAGCCTGACAGGAGGAGACTCCCTGTTACTGGTTGAAGACCAGCTTTCTGTTCTTTTCAGGTCTTCAACTGATTGGAGAGGCCCACCGCCTTGGGGAGGAGACTCTGCTTTGCTGTTTACAGATTCAAATGTTAACTTATTGAGAAACGTCCTCACAGAAATCCAGAATAAAGTTTGACAAGAGGCCAGGGCACCCAGGCCGGTTGATGCATAAAATTCACATTCACCATCACAGACAGTATGGCGTTTTTCTGATAGGTTGACCCACCAAACTTCTCTTGACTCCCAATCTATTTTACTAAGAGATGATTTAGTCTGAGGAGTCTTTGTTTTTCTGTCTAATCATTGGTAACATCCAACTAATAACTTACTTCTGAGAGTTTAGAAATTTGGGATAATAAGGAATCATAGTACTATTTTGGGATGTGACTATGAAAGTTTTGATTCATGAGATGTAAATATCTCTCCTTACCCCAAAGACATCCATCTGATGGGTTTGTTTCTCCCCCACTGCCCAAGTTAATTGCATTTTTAATGTTATATTCTATACTTGTCAAGAGTTAAATAAAGCCAATAAGCTCAGGTTAGTTTCTAATGACATTTATACCATTTCTAAAGAGGAAAACAGTTTATTAACTATGCATTTTTGAACTAACGCACAAGTGTGATCTGTAAGCTTGCACCTCACATTCTGAGCCTGGTCTGAACACACGGGTGACGGATTATTTCCCAGAGCACTTACACGCCAGCATTAGAAGCACCAGGAGATTAAGACACATTCTGTGCTCCTTTATCGCTTGATATTTGCTCCAGTGGGCCCCCAAAGGAGATGGATAACAAGCAGTGTCTGGGGGCTGGTCATGGCTCAACACTGTCATTTGTCTCTGAGGCTCTTGGTGCCCACTGACACTCTGGGCAGGGCCGGGTCAGGAGACTTCTAGTCTGGAAGGTGGTGTAGGTACCTGAGTGCCCAGTCTAGATGCAAGGACTCGGACAAGCTGGGGACAGAAGAGGCTGGGGTTGCAGGGTCCCCAGGCTGCAAACAGCACCCCTGAGGTTACTTATGGCCCCACATGCCCTGCCTGTCTAAGACGTGACGGCGTTCATGAAGCCTGCTCAGCTCAAACTGCAGAAGCAAAAATGGATTGTGTGCCTGGCTTTCATCGGCTTGCACACCCCCAGAGAGGCTGCATCATAGCCTGTCTGCTGGAAGCCGCCCGCTCGTGGCCTTTCTCCAGGGTTTCTCTGCCTTTGCCCCCAACTGTGAGTTGACCGGTGTCCCCTCTCCTTAAATTCACGTGCTGAAGTCCTGACCTCCTCTATTTCAGAACGTGACTTTATTTGAGATAAGGTCTTTACAGAGATTAGCAGGGTAAAATGAAGTCATGGGGGAACTCATATCCACTATGACTGCTGATCTGAAAAAATGGGAAAGTTAAATTCAGAGAAGACATCCTTAGAGGGAAGATGATATGAAGACACAGGAGAATGCCACGTGAAGGGAGAGGACTGCAGTGATGTGTTTACAAGCCGAGGAAGATCAGAGATGGCCAACAATCCCCAGAAGATGGGGCGGGGGGCATCTGGGGCAGAGTCTCTGCCACGTGAGTCTCCCACAGGGGAAGTGAGAGTGTATAGGGATGTGTCAGGGCCTAGCTTGTCCAGCTGTGTTGGACACCATCCAAGTCACACTTACTTCTCACCCTGCCCAGAACACGAAGGTGATGGGCATGGCTGAGTGGGTGGGGGAAGCTGGGGGCACAGCAAGTGGCATTTCAAACTCATCAAAGAGATGCCACTAACCATTTGGGGGTCCGTCCTCCTAATCCTTCATAGACTTCAGCAGGAAGGCCACCATGAGCTTCTGGGGACCCCTCCTCTGCAAACCCCCCAGCTGGCTCCTGGACAGTGGTAACAAGTACAGCTGGCCCAAGGCTCCGTGTGTCTCACCCATTCCCCCCTTCCTGGGACAGGCTTCCTGTGTGCACTCCTGAGGGAAGCAAGGGTGAGCGTGAGCAGACCACTGGTTAGCTCACACTAGAAGCCAGCCGGGCTCCGAAGGCTTGGGAGGATACTCCACGCTTGAGCATTTCAAGGTATGACGTTAGGGAAACAGAAGGGTCTCAGCACTAGATCTGGCTTTGTAGCAAAGAGAGAAGGCCAACAATCTTATTTCTGAAGGGGAATAAGCAGTCTGGAGCCGGCATGTCCAAAAGTCCAAGAAAACCTCAGAATCCATGGCCAGGCTGACTGCTGCAGGCATTTCTCAGAGCCAGTCGGGAAAGCCTGGAGGAAGCGACTGCTTCTTTTATTGTAAAGAAAGCAACACAGACCTCAAGGAAAAAGCAAGGAAACATGATGCCACCCGGGGAACACAATAATTTTCCACTAACTGGCCCAAAATAAATAGAGAGCTATGAACTGCCTGACAGAGAATTCAAAACAATTGTTTTAAGGAAGCTCAGCGAGCTGTAAGACAGCACAGAGAGACAACTCAATGAAGCCAGGAAGATAACACATGAACACAGTGGGAAGTTCAACAGAGAGAGAGAATTCAGGAAGAAATAACCAAACAGATTCTAGAGCTGAATAATGTGGCAAATGCCTGAATGAATGAATGCATAATGCAGAAAGCATCAGCAACAGACTCGATCAAGTTGACGAGAGACGCTGTAAACTCCCAAACAGGTCATTTGGGTTCATCCAGTTGTAGGAAAAAAGACATAAGGATGAAAAAGAGTAAAGAAAACCCATGTGAATTATTGAACATTATCAAGTGGTACAATGTCCATATTGTGGAATCCTAGGAGCGGGAGGAGGGAGAGGAGGAGATGCAGACAGGGCAGGGGGCAGGGAAGAGAAAGGGCAGGAAACTTATTTAAGAAAATAATGGCTGAAAATGATTCAAATCTGGAGAGAGACCTATTCATACAGCTACATGGAGCTTACAGGTGCCCAAACAGATATAATCCAAAGAGGACTTCGCTGAGACATATTATTATAAAACTGTCAAAAATCCAAGGCAAAGGAAAGAATTCTGACAGCAGCAAGAGAAAAGGAACTCGTTGCATACAGGGAGCTCCCATAAGGCTATCAGTCCATTTCTCAGCAGAAAACACAACGGTAAAAGCTGAAAGATTTTTCTCTGAGATCAGGAAACAAAACAAGGATGTCCGCTATGGATTCCTCATTCAACGTGGTGCTGAAAGTCCTAGCCAGAACAATTAGGCAAGAAAAAGAAATAAAAGGTGTCCAAATTAGAAAGAAGCAACATTCATTGTCTCTGCCTGCAGGTGAAATTATCTTATGTATAGAAAATCCTAAAGACCCCATAAATATCTGTTAAAACTAATAAATGAATTTGTAAAATCAAAATAAAAAAGTCAGTTTCATTTCTATACACTAACAATGAGCTATCAGAAAGAGAAACTAAGAAAACGATTCCAGTTATAATATAATACATCCGAAAGTAAAGTACTTAGCACTAAATTTAACCAGGATGGTGAAAGACCTGTTCACTGAAAACTATGAGGCGTTGAGAAAGGAAGTTGAGGAAGACACAAATGAGTGGATACATTCCTTGTGTTCCTGGACTGGAAGAATTAGTACTGTTAAAGTCTTCAAACTATCCAAAGTGATCCACAGGTTTAATGCAATCCCTATCAAAATTCCAATGACATTTTTCAGTAACATAGAAAAATATTCTAAAATTTGTATGGGGCCACAAACGACTTGAATAGCCAAAGCAATCAAAGCTGGAGGCATCACAAATCCTGATTTCAATCCTGATTACAAAGCTATGATGATCCAAACAGTATGGTACTTGCATAAGAACAGATACATAGACCAACAGAGCAGAATCAAGAGTCCAGAAGTAAATCAAGTATAATCGACTAGTCTTTGGCAAGAGACCCAAGAATACACAGATTCAATGGTGCTGGGAAAACTGGACACTAATAGGCCAAAGAACGAAGCTCCACTCCCAGCCCACTCGCAGCATCCACCTGAAATGGAAAACTTAAGTGTGAGACCTGAAACTGTAAGCCTCTATAAGAAAACATAGGAACAAGCTCCTTGATGCTGGTCTTGGTAATAAGTTTTTGGATATGATGTCAGAACCACAGGCAACAAAACCAGAAATAAACTAGTGAGACTCTATCAAATCCCTGCAAACCATCACCAAAATGCAACGGCAGTCTATGAAATGAGGGCAAATGTTTGCAACCCATCTGCATGATAAAGGGTAAATAGTCAACACATATAAGGCACTCAGAAGACTCAATAACAAAAACCACATAGTAGGTTAAAAGCACCTAAAGTTGGTGATGGACAGGGAGGCCTGGCGTGCTGCGGTTTATGGGGTTGCAAAGAGTCGGACACGACTGAGCGACTGATCTGAACTGAAGTGAACAGCTGTTAGGATGGCAGTTATCAGTGAGACAGGAGACAACACACACTGGCCAGAATGTGGAGGAAAGGGAACCCTTGTACACTGTTGGTGGCAACATAAATTGGAAGTCACTATGGAAAATGTTATGGAAATGACTGAGAACATGAAAAATAGAACTGCCATATGGTTCAACAAGCCCACCTCTGGGTATATATTCAGAGGAAACGAAAGCTATGACAAACCTAGACAGCATATTAAAAGGCAGAGGCGTCACTTTGCTGACAAAGTTCTGTGTAGCAAGGCTATGGTTTTTCCAGTAGTGATGTATGGATGTGAGAGCTGGACCATAAAGAAGGCTGAATACTAAAGAACTGATGCTTTTGATTTATGGTGCTGGAGAAGACTCCTGAGAGTGCTTTGGACAGCAAGGAGATCAAACCAGTCAATACTGAAGGAAATCAACTCTGAATACTCACTGGCAGGACTGTTGCTGAAGCCAAAGCTCCAATACTTTGGCCACCTGACTCGAAGAGCCATCTCACTGGCAAAGACCCTGATGCTTGGAAAGATTGAAGGCGGGAGGAGAAGGGGGCGACAGAGGATGAGATGGTTGGATGGCATCACCAACTCAATGGACGTGAGTTTGAGCAAGCTCCGGGAGAGGGTGAAGGACAGGGAAGCCTGACGTGCTACAGTCCAGGGTCACAAAGAGCTGGACACAGCCTAGCAGCTGAACAGCAACATCCTGAAGAGATATCTGTATTCCCATGTTCACTGAGGGAAGCCTGAAGCGCTGCAGTCCACGGGGCCACAAAGAGTCAGACATGACTGAGAGACTGAACTGAGTCGATACTTGAAATTGCGCTTCCCTGTTGGCTCAGATGGTGAAGAATCTGCCTGCAGTGTGGGAGACCCAGGTTTGATCCCTGGGATGGGGAGATCCCCTGGAGGAGGGCATGGCAACCCACTCCAGTACTCTTGCCTGGAGAATCCCCGTGAACAGAGGAGCCTGGTGGGCTACACACAGTCCATGGGGCCGCAAAGAGCTGGACACGACTGAAGCAACTACACACAAGAGACTGGCTAAAAGAATGGCTTTTAAGTGGTTTCACTGCAAAATAACTATAAAGTGACAGGCGTGTTAATTCACTTAACTGTTATAACACGTGTTAATTAACAGATGTGTTAATTCACTTAATTGTCATTTCTCAGTGTAAACATGTATCAAGGCATCATAATATATATATACATTTTTACTTATCAGTTGTGTCTCAGGATTTTTAATGTATTCCAGAGATTTTTCTAAAAATTTTACTTGTAAGTATCTGATAACTATAGATATTGGCCTTCCCAGGGTAAAGAACCCACCTGTCAATGCAGGAGACGTAAGAGACGCAGGTTTGACCCCTAGGTCAGGAAAACCCCCTGGAGGAAGGCACAGCAACCCACACCAGTACTCTTGCCTAGGAAATCTCATGGACAGAGGAGCCTGGTGGGCTACAGTCCATGGGGCTGCAAAAGAGTCAGACACGACTGAAATGACTTAGCAGGCACACATGCAATTATAGATATTATCACATCACTTGGAAAATAAAACACTCTGACTGTCAAGATGGAACGTCCAGAGTATCTGTGTCACTTTGTCCTGGCCGTTTCAGGATTGGTGGGTGGTTGCTTCCTGGAGGAATGTTTCTCCCATGGATGGATGCTGTGTTTCTACCACGTGATCACGGAAGCCAGTCACCTTTCTGGGACACAGCCACTCCTTCTGGGGTCCCTCTCCTGGAGGTGCTGCAGTTCCCCTCCAGGAATTCCAAGGGCGGCTTTGCGTGTCTGGGCTCAGCATTCCCTTCACCGGGGCTGCCCTGCCCCAGCTGTCCTGCTGTGTCATTTTTTTCCTTTTCATCCTCTATTCTCTATCCCCACGTCCTCCCACCCTGCCCTGTTCCAGGCTGACATTTCCTCGTAGACACTAGCCGTCATGTTCTAATCAGGGCAGAATCCGGGGGAACTTTGAACTAGGATAGGGAAAAAAAAATGGTATCATCATGTTCATTAACCTCTTACTGAAGTTTAGCATTTCCTCCCATCACGAATGCGCACATCGAAGCCCTGTGCTATTCCACAATTTCCAGGGACTTTGTCCATAACACACGCTCTGCTTTTGGGGGGTGCTCTTGCATGTACGATGTTCCTGACTCAGGAAGCCTTGAACTTCATGAAGCCCCATGCGTGTTTCCCTGCCACATCTCAGTCGTTGCAGACATCTGGATATTCATTCCCGCTCGGCCTGCTCCAGCTCTGAGGTGCAGAGCTGGGCCTGCTGTTGGAGGGCTTGCTAGCTGGCTGTGGATAAGGAGCCTGTTACCATACCGTGCGTGCTTTCTAAAAACTGTTCAATACTGCTCCTTCCTCATGATTGATTTCCTTTGCTCTTCGGTGGTTTTTCTATGCCTTTAGCAACCATTGCTCTGGGAAGGGGCCCTAGGATTTGCGAAATGGCCAAAGCCGTGGCTTAAAGTGTAAGGCCCTCACCCCTGCAGGAGCAGGCTGTGGCGTCGTCTTCCTCAGCCACTTTGATGGGGCCTCACGCTGCAGCCTTGAATCTTCCTGAAGTACAGTGAGGGCCATGGGCCCGTGCCAGCTGGATTCAGGAGCGAAGCCTTGGCCCGCATCCCCGGCATCTGCCGTGTCCATCTCCGCCCTTCACACGGCCGGCCTCACCCCCTTGGGGCTATTCCGGGGTCCCCTGTATGCCGCCCTCCCCACCTTCCTGTGCCCATGCAGCTCCTGGTGCTGAAGCTTCTGCATTCTACCCAAAGGGCATTGCAGGCAGTGCTCCTCCTGTAAAGCCTCCAGAAAACCCAATGTGGTTCTCTGGGTTTGGGAGAACCTGGGTTAAGAACCCAGGGAGCTGTGGTTTAGAGGAGTGACCACTGTGAGCTTGGCTGGATGGCAGGGAGGGGCCTGGAGAGTGTCGCATTCCTGGGGAGTCCCTGGGCGGCATGCCAGCACCCTTTGCGCGATGACCACTCTTAGGAAGGACAGACACCGCCAGGAAGCCGTGTCTGCCTGAAGAACCAGAGGCTCTCAGTGGTCTTGTGGGTGGAGAACGTTCAAATACACGACCTGAGCTCTTCTGAGTGAGGAGACCGGAGATAGAGTCGAGTTCCGAGGAGCAGGGAGCATCCTGAGGTCTGCTCCGCTGAGCTGGCGCAGCCTGTGTGTGACTGGGGAGGATGCTGGGCTGCAGGTGTGGCTGCAACCTGCGGCTCTAGCCCACCACCGTCCTCTTGTGGGAGGAGGAGCTGTACCTCTGGGGCATCTGCCTAAACCTTGAGGTCCTCGCTGCCTGTAGGGGCTTGAATAGTGTCCTTCCCCAAAATTCACGTCCACTCAGAACTCAGACTGTGGCCTTTTTTGGAAATAGGGTCATTGCAGATGTAATCAGCTGAATTAAGTCATGGTCTTCCTGGAGTAGGGGGGCCCTCAGGTCACCCTAAATCCCACAACAGGTGTCCTTAGTAAGGACCTGAGAGCGGACAGAAGAGACACCATGTGATGACAGAGGCAGAGGCCAGAGCGATGCCACTAGTGGAGGGATGTTGAGGGTGGCTGGCCGCTGCCGCCAGGCAGGGGAGGGGCCTGGGAGAGAGCCCCACCCCCAGCCTCACCGTGCATCAGGGCTTCTGGCCTCGGGACTGCGAGAGAGTGGGTCTCTGCTGTTAGACCCCAGGTTCGTGGTGGCTTGTCCTGGCTTCCCCAGAAATGGACACAGCACTGGCAGATTCACCTGGGGCCACACGAAGGGGTGGCTTCTGCCTCCTCCTGGCTCCCAGCTCCGCAGTCTTCCCCACCCCAGCTTACCCGTCCCAAATCCCCACTCACTGAATGGGTGGGGCAGTGGCCCTTTACCGTGTGTGTCTGCCAGCCTGCTGGCCCTGGCAGGATTGATGGCAGCCTGCAGCCGAAGCTGCTTAACCAGTCATGTGTTTGTGTTTGCCTGCTTTTTTATTTTTAATTAACTGCTTGGCGTATAGCATGCTTTGAATGCTTTTGATTACCTCATATAATTATTTAGATATAAATTTTAGAAATGTCAAGTGTTTCTTGGCAGAGGTAGTTGGAAAACTACAAACCTACCACATTTGATGCTCTGTGCCCACAACTTAAGCCTTCAGACCAGAGGGGCCATGCCCGTGGGTGGGCTAAAGAGCAGGCAGTGGGGTCACGGGACTCATGATTGATTTTACTGAGGTGCAGTCATTTAAACCAGGTCAAATTAAGGCCCCTGAGAACACACAATAAGGGGGAGTGTAGAATCCCCATAAATTTTAATACAGGTTAAGACTTTGGTCAGTAATCTCTGGGGATGAATTTTAGGGTAGAAATTTAAGAAAGAGATGCATTTTGGCTGAGGCTGTGCCATCCACTCATTTGCTGACCACTTCTTGGGCAGGCCCATGAAGGTGGGCATCTCCAGCTCCTGAAGGTGGGTCAGGACCCGAGGGTACAGGGTGACTGCTGGGGTCCCTGCCTGGGAGGCGTTCCCGCCTGGCTGGGTCGGCTCTGGTCGGGCGTGGGAGGGTGACACTTCCCTGCCAACCAGTGGAGTCAATCAGGAAAGAGGTTCTGAATTTAGTACAGTGTCTTTCATCTTTTTTCGGGGGTGAGATCACCTTAAACATGAGTGGTACATGACTATAGAGTGTAATAAAACAATTAGAATCTAATTTGAGGATTCAAGGGATATCGATAGCTACAGGTCATGTTCCAGATGTCTTTTTCTTTTTTCCGCACACTGTTGGGCTTGCAGGATCTCAGTTCCCTGAACTAGGAATTGAACCTGGGCCACGGCAGTGAAAACCCGGAATCCTAACAACTAAGCCATGAGAACTACCCCTCCTGCTTTTTGTTTTGGTGAAAAGCACTCATTGAGAATTTCCTTCCAGGTTAGAGGAGGTGGGCTTGGTGAGGCGACTGGCATTCCCTTCCCCAGGCGAGGATCAGGGCCAGGACTAGAGGGAACCAGTGTAGGAGCTGTCCGTGGTCCTGCTGCTGACCGTGAGGTCCCTGGGCACACACACCTCGGTGGTCCCATCTGGACTGGAGGTGTGATGAGCCTTGAGGTCCTGTGCTCAGCATCCTTAGAGACTCTTGCTGAATGCAGGGCTCACTGTGTTGTTTCAGGTCTTCAGCCCCAGTAAGGACCACAGGTTTCTAAACAGTCCTCTTGTGGTTTGCCTCTGTCCTCTGGGGAAGGGGTTGTACCCCATGTGGTCACATCTGGGGCTCTGACTATAGCCAACAGCCAAGCTCCAGGCTGTGCCCAGGGGAGAGACTGGCCTGTCCCTGTGGCTCATCCTCAGCTCCCAGTCCTTCGGGGGACCCTAATGTATGTGAGGGACCTTGGCCTCACACTGCCTCCAAAAGTCCCCCTGGCAAATGTGTCCCAGAGCAGGTGTCATTTCCTGAGATCTGATTTACATGCCCAAATGCAGTTTCTCCTAAAATCCAACTTTTTAAAGACCAGGTCTCGAAAGATAGCTTTCTAAGTCAAATGATGCAGGTTTAGGTCTTTGCGGCTGTATCGAGTGTAAAGTGTCCTTGTTTGGTGATTCACAATTGTAATGGCCATCTCGCCATGCGATGCTTGGGTGGTAGTGTCTGAAAGCTGTCAAGATATGCAGAACCTGTCTCTGTACATCGCCCCAGACCACTGGAGTTTTGGTGTTTTGTGTTCCTAGTGGAATCCGTGGGGAAGGTGTAGGGAGGATTTATTTGCTACACGTGACTGTCCCTTCACTGAGCCAGGATGGTGTCTGCGGCTCCTCGTGGGGACCCAGTGCGTGATACAGGCCAGTTGCGTGGCTGGCATCCAGGACACCTCGTGAACGAGTGAGCAGGCAGATGCCTCGCCACTGGGGGAACAGCTGTCTGGGTACTTTTCCCTCAAGAGGAGCTCTGGTGGGCCATCTAGCCTTCGTTTTCCTGTGAATTAAGGGACTTTCCAGGTGGCCCAGTGGTGAAGAATCTGCCTGCCAGTGCAGGAGACATGGGTTTGACTCCTGGGTCAGGAAGATCCCCTGGAGGATGAAATGGCAGCCCACTCCAGTATCCTTGCCTGAGAAATCCCATGGACAGAGGAGCCTGCTGGGCTACAGTCCATGGGGTCACAAAGTGTTGGACACCACTGAGTGACTGAGCATGTGGCATTCAGTAAGTGCTCATCCTCCATAAAACAGACGTTGAACATCTGGTATTTTCTGCCTGCTGTTTGCTGTCTTTTGTATATTGTGCTGAGCTGCAGAACCGATGAAACTCCTCTCAAATCCAAGTTGAGTTGAGTTCATGCAGTAATCTGCATTCGTGTGGAAGGTCTGCTTGGTTCAAGGCCTGTGCTGGACGCTGGTGGAAGGAGCGAGAGTATGCAGGAAGGCGCACTCTGTGTGACACACACCTGGCTATGTCCCAGAGGAGGGCAGGAGCCATGGGGGCAGCAGGGGAGAAGAGCTGCAGCCGGCGGCACCAGGTCTTAACACAGCAAGAGCAGTGGACACTCTGCTTTCTCAGAGCAGGAGAGATTGATTTGAGGAGACAGTGTCAGTGAAATCAGGGGGGATTTCAAGGAGGTGGCATTTGTACAGACCTTGGGAGGTGGGTGCATTTGGAAGAGGCAGAGCATGAAGGGTGGGAGAAGAAAAGCTGGGCTGTGTGGTGGGGACCTGTGTATGCTGCTGGGTATCAGGCCCTGAAGGTCAGGCAGAGTCCTCGTCCCCCTGGAAAGGGCAGCTCATGAGGGGCTGAGTAGGGTGAGACGTGGCCAGAGCTGCCCTTAGGAGGAATCATCTGAACCCAGGTACAGGGGGTCCTGGGTGGGGAGCCACAGGGGCCTGGGAGGTTGGATGTGGTCCCTGGGAGGAGATGGGGGACTGGGGAGGAGACGGTGGCCTTTAGGGTGGGGAGGTGAGGACTGAGGCAGGGATGCTGCAGGAGAGAGGCTACTCCTACTCAGTGGGAAAGAAGGCTGGTGACCCACAAAGAGAGATGGCAGGGGCCCTTCCAAGATCTGTATATGACTCTATGTGTTGGCTTTGGACCTTCAGGCAAAACTTTATCTCAGGGCATCGGCACATGACATACTGGCTACAAAACCTATTATCCAGCAGAGTTACCGCTCAACGTTCAATCAGCAGAGTCTGAATTCTCGTAGCTGAGCCTCTCCTGCCTCTGAACGTCTGTCCCAATCCTGGCAGAGTCCACATCACTGTAGAAACCTGCCTGCCCTGGATGGTGCTTTCCTCGCCAAGCCGTGGTCTCCTGGAGGGCAGGGCCCCGTGCTGGCTGCTCTCATTCCCCGGCGCCCACAGTCTCCATCACCAGGGGCTACCTGTGCATTGCGCGTGTGGCTGATGAGTGTGATTCACGAGACACATCAAGGAAGAGCCACTCCAAATTAAGTTCCAGGAAAAACTTTGGAAGTGAAATGTTGATTCTGTCCTATGCTTTCTGTGTTTCACACACAACACTGAACAAAGTTGTGTGCCTACTTTAGGAAAAAAAAAATAGAAGTTTGTTCAGGGTATTGATTTTCTGCAAAATCTGATTCCATCGTTTTAAGTAATGAATGCAATCACTCCCCTTATCTCCAGATACGTGTGTTACAGTCTTAGTGCTGATAACTGCAATCGGGGCTCAGCAATCAATGGCTTTGGCAGCCAGTGTGCAGGCAGCTGCAACTGCAGTTCTGTTGATGTGTATGGAAGAGGTTTCCAGCCAGAGCAGACAGTTAATCAGACCACGGAGGAAGAGAAATTAGGTGGAAGGAGGGACAGAGGCAAAGTTGCTGCTAGTCATGCCCAAGGCCTCCGCACTTGCAGCCCCTGCAGAGACACACACAGGGCAGTGAGGCATCCAGAGATCCAAGCTGGTTGGAATATTAAGGAGCTGGGAGGTGGGGGTGGCTGGGTGGGTGACTGCAGAGCAAGAGGCCTCAGCTTTCTTGAACTGCGATGCCCAAGGCCTGGGCACCAGACTCCTGTATCCCTTCTTGCGTCATTCCCAGCTGAGTTCAAACAGTAAGTGTCCAGGAGGCTGAGCTCCAGTGCTAAGTGCCCAGGCCCTCAATGCTTGGGGATTCAGAGAAAAATCAATGTGAGCTGGCCAGGAAAGTGAACATAATATTTGATCCAACTCTGAAAGGATACCTCAGCAAAGCAAGAGATCCTGTGGGCCTTAATGCGGAAAGAATGAACCACCTCAATAATTTAAACAACCTTAAGCCTTTGACTCAGAAGCTCACATCTATCCTGCACTCTGAGCCGCTGACTGTATGAGAAGGTGCCCTGAAGGGCCTACACACCTCCTCCTCTCCAAGGCCTGTTTGCTTCTAGAATAGTCTGGTCTCCCCAGCCAGAGGCTCCAGAACTTTCTGCAAGTTATTGCCTGGCTGGACTGTTCTCAGATTGTTTACTGGCCGGGTCTCAGGGAAAGTGTCCATGTGCTGAGAGAGTCTGTAGAATATCTGAAAACAGAATAATCTTTCAATATTTTATGTGAATTTTGATACAAAATCAATATCAGTCTCATACAAGCCCTTGGACAGATGACACTGCTGGGGCCAAATGAAAATCTCACTCGAGATCCTGAGGAAAAGGCCGCATGCGCGGACTTCAAGTACAGTGTTCAGGGTCGGTCTTGACCTTCCCCTCACCCCCGGGATGCACTGAGTCGGGACCAAGTGTTTGTCATCTGCATTTACTTGTAAAGCTGCAAGAGAGATTTTAAAGACCATGCAAATGGGATGTAATCTCTTTAAAAATAAGTAAGGAGGTCACGGTCTTCCTTGGCAACTCAGACGGGAAAGAATTTTTCTGCAGTGTGGGAAATCCAGATTTGATCTCTGGGTCAGGAAGATCTTCTGGAGAAGGAAATGACTACCCACTTCAGTATTCTTGCCTGGGAAATCCCATGGACAGAGGAGCCTGGAGGGCTACAGTCCGTGGGGTTGCAAAGAGTCGGACATGCCTGAGCAGCTAACACATGAGGAGGTCACCATGGATCCACAGAGCAGGCCAATTCCTTTCAGAGAATGCAGCCACTTCCCCAAGCCTCAGTGCAGTGTGTGGAGGCCCTATCCGACCTGAGTGCAGGAGGGAGCAGTGGGCTGGAGCTTGGAGACGTGGGGCAGCCTGAGGTCCTGCCTCCATGGGCTCCACAGTCAGGGTCATCTCCTGTGTCTGGCTGAAATAGGGGTGCTGACTCTGAACTTCTGCTTTGTCGTCTGTGGGGTGGGGATGGTAGCCTCTCCACGCAGCAGGTATTTTAGGCATGATTAGAAGATTAAATGAGATGGTCTCTGTCGAGCTTTGAGAGCAGGGCCTGGCATGCTGAAAGTGAAAGTGAAAGTGAAATTCGCTCAACTGTGTCCAATTCTTTGCGAACCCATGGACTCTACAGTCCATGGAATTCTCCAGACCAGAATACTGAAGTGGGTAGCCTACCCCTTCTCCAGCAGATCTTCCTGGCCCAGGAATCAAACTGGGGTCTCTTGCATTGCAGGCAGGTTCTTTACCAGCTGAGCTATGAGGGAAGCCCTCTCATTAAATCCTCTCTACCATTCCTGCTGGAGCTCAGGGGAGCTTGCACATTTACTGCAGTGAAACATGAGGGTACATCCGTGCTCACCCCACCAAGTCAGCTGACCACTCTCTTCTTCCAGTGTGGCCCCTGGACTGGGGCATTTGGTGTTTTACCCAGACAGAGGGGCAGTTTCTCCAGACAGGGGTTTTCAGTTCAGTTTGACAACTGCTGCTCTAAGCTGGTACTGCCAGCAGGTCATGCCAATCCGTCTCTGCCACTCCCTTTTGCTGAAGATGGCGCCAGGTTTGGAAATGAGCTGTGAAACCTGTGCATGGGCTCAGCTCCTGGCAATTCATCTCCATCAGCCTGAGACTGAGACTAGTCAGTCCTCACTAGTCATCACTTGAGACTAGTGTGTGGCTCTGGAAAAGTTGCAATGGACTTGTGTCTCAGTGAGAGCCGGGGCACCAGGCATCCCAGAGGGGAAGCTGGTGGATGCGGTTGCCAGGGTAACCCAGCCTGGTACTTCTCACCATCTCACGCAGCCCCATGCCCATTCCTTCCTCTGCCCCAGGTCAACACTGCACTTCCCTAATGAGGCTTCTCTGCCTTCTGCCTTCCCGTTCTCACTGCATGAAGGGGCTTTAGCCCTTGCCCCCGCCATCTACCAGGCGCTCTCCAAGGTGCTGACCGGCCTGCCTTCGTGTTCTCACTGCAGGAAGGAGCATTGGTTCCCGCCCCCTACCATCTATGCCCCCCGGCGGCGCTCTCCAAGGTGCTGACCGGCCCGCCTCCTCCTCGCACACTTGCTTTCCTCTGTGTGATGACCCTTGAACCTCTGCTCTCAGTACATCCCAGATCTGTGCAGACAACAATAACATCTCCCAATTATGAGGACTCACAGTCTCTAATCCTCACTATGCTCTCGAGGCACCGGTATTATGTCTCCATTTTTAAAGGGGAAAAACGGAAGATGCGGGGTAGTAGGGCAGAGCTGTAGCTCGAGGCAGATCCTGTGGCTCTTTCCCTGTAGCAGCGAACTTTGGTTTCACTTGCGTTTGTAGCTGATATATGGCGGTGTGCCCTGATCTTGCTTCACAATCAGCATGCCTGAAACCACGCTCGCTGATGCTCCCCCAGCCCCATGTACTCCTCACTCGCCACCATGCACCCAGTGCCTCCTCACCCCTCTCCAGCCACCTCCACCCATCAGTTTCACTTCTCTGGCTTTCCCCCTCTGCCTGTCTCAGCCTTTTATTTTTCATTTCATGTCTCTAGTTGAGGCCCCCTTTCCCCTTTCTTCTCTCTTTCTTTAAACTCAGACTTCAAACCTGGTATTGACACTAGTGGGTTAGGTTTTTATTCCATTAGTCATCTGGCTAATTGCTGTGTTATACTTCTGCTCCAGGCTGCATCCTCCAGTTCCATGAATAGGCAGAATTTCAGTGACTCACTATCTCTCAGTCTCAAAGTAAACTGGAGATCCCAGGAACAGGAAGTTCCTGGATTATCCCTTAGAAATAAATGCCAGGAATCTCTTACTGGCCCTCTTGTTAGGTGAATTCTTGTGGAAACATGGGAGGCAGAACGAGGAGGTAACTGGACAAGAAATCATACTGTGAGGACCAAAACAATACTTGTGAAAGTTAAAATGCTAAGGGTTCATGCCAGCCACAGTCATTCACATGGTCTATCTGTGGTGTCACGTGGCTGATGAAACTCCTTACAAGTTTTCCTGCTAAACAACCTCCATCTCATTATTTGGTAACCTAAGGGGCCAGATGAATAGCTTTCAATCATTTCTGTGCTCCTACAGAGAATTTTCCCTCTACCTGGAATCCTTTTTCTTCCCTGCTCCCTCCCATCTGGTCTTCCTGCCCTGCTTTGAAGCCCAGCCTCATACCACCTCATCCAGAGGCCCTGCCTAGTCCCCCTTCATTGGGGGCTGGTCCTTCACACTTGGAGGCTAGTAACCCTCTCCTGCCCCAGGCAGGGAAGTGCCATGTTCACCTTTGAACCTGTGGCCCCTGGGGGCACCCAAGCAGTCTCCACGGCAGCAGTGTTCGTAGTCAGAGATGGACTGGTTTGGTGTCTAAACAGTGTCTGGAGAGATCCAGCACATGCTCCTTGGATGTCCTAAAGATTCTATGTAAATAGTTCCTTTTCTTGTTAATCCTGAGATGTTAGATGCACAGAGATATGAAGCTCAACACAAATAAGGCCAGGAGCATCTTTCTTAATTAAATTTGAAATGCTAGTAATTAGCCACATTATTAGAGCAAATCAAATCTACCTTATGTCACTGACAGGACTGATGTCTGGAGGTGGGCCCCTCCTCACTCACAGTGGTTTCAGTC
>SJXQ01003821.1:0-11643 GCA_006408695.1 Aepyceros melampus | reverse complement strand
TGCCCTCCCCTGAGCTCATGGGAGTGGTGGAACTGTGGTGTCGGTTGGGCTGGATGGGCTCCCAGGGGATCTAAGTAGTATCGGTGGTGCCGTCTGCTGTGTGTGCAGAGCCTTCTGCCTCGTGCCCAGGTGCAGCTGGGAAGCAGGGAGTCAGGATGTGGGAGCTGATGCTTCACACAAGCCAAGGAGCCACTGGGCGTTGGAAGAGGCAGGAAGGACCCTCCCCTGCAGCCTCAGAGGGAGCTCAGCCCTGCTGACACCTTGACGTAGGACTCCTGGCCTCTGGACCTGTAGAGAGAATAAATTTCTGCTGTTGTAATTCATGCAGTTTTTGGTACTTTGTAACAGCAGCCCAGGAAACTAATGAACCTGCCATGCCAGGTCCTGATGAGGCTCCTGGAACCTAACAACAAGGGAATGGCAGAAAGAAAAAGGCCCAGCAGCTGCTTCATGTGGAGTTTCCAGCCAGCCTGATGCAGTCAGTGGTGCTGGGCAGACCCTAGAGAGTTAGCTGCTGGGTCCTGCATGTCTGAGTTTGTGATGGGCTGGGCGTTCTTCACTCTTTCTCTGTTTCTTTACTCTTTCAAACTAATGTTTGTTTTGGTTTTCTTCTAAATGCATCCCTTTAAATCTCTGAGGCTCTGCTCTGTCAGTCCCTGCCTCCCAGGGACAGCTGTCTCTGCACTGCCCACCATCATATCTGCAGGGACCCTGAGAGCTAAATCCATCACCATTCCTGCTTGGAAACTGGTGCGCCAAAGGGAGATTTAGGATAAACTTGTGTACTACCATCCCCTAGACGGAAGACGGGCATCTCCCCCTCCCACCCCCGCTCCTGACCGCATATGTGCACCTGCTGTTACTCCCCCAGGCTTTCTCAAGGCGCCTCTGCCTGCTCCCCAGGGAGCCTGTGGGGTCACCTCCTTAGACTCCAGATAAGACAAGTTAAGAAAACACCCCAGGGCTAAATTGCAATTCATTTGTTCCCGGCTTGGAACTCTCGTATCTGTGCAAGGCAATTAGCTTAATGGGATCACCCCTTGCAGAGGGTAAGTGGTTGACTGCGGTTACCTATAGGTGCACAATGATGTTTTCTCTCCTAGAAACAACCACTTCATCTGACACGTCAGAGAACCAGCTGCTGGAGTTGACCTCCTCTGGCTGACCTTGGCCGTACCTTTGCAGTTACTTTATTGCAGGGCCTGGCAGGGTGGCTACTCAGGCACACAGGCAATGATGGGCAGTCGGGGCTGCAAGGCTTGTCCCCTGATTCATTCCACCCCCTGCTCCATCCCAGACCTCAGAGGTTGTTGAGGATGTAGGGCCTGGGGGTCAGCAGTTTGCCTCTGAGCCCAAAAGACCTGCAGAGAAAGGGAATGAAGGCAATGCAGAACCCATGTCCTTCCCCCTTTCAGGCTCAATGTCATTAGAGCATCTCAGAGTGTGATGGACATGTGGTCAGTGGGCAGAGATGACCTTTTGAGGGGAAACTTGCTTTGAGGGTAGAAAAGGCTGGGGTGGCTGGTTGGGGCAGATGCTAACCTCAGGCCAAGTTTGGTTCTGGCACTTCTGGACCAGTCCTGTGCAAAGGCTTCAAGTAAGTGACACAGCCTGTGAGTTTGGGATCAGTTAAGGGGGACCCACTGCCCCGAGACCAGATAAAGCTGAGGGTAACTGGCAGGGGGAAGGAGACACCCATCCCCTGCCCCTCTGAGCTGTCCTCATCCGTGTGAGCTTCTGCAGTCTCCCTGGCATTTCTGGACGTGCTTTGCCTCCGCCAGGGATGAGCATCAAGAGAAGCCTTCTGGGGGAGGTGGGTGGGGATTAAGCTCTTGGTGAGATCCCAGGGGGACCATGCTTAAGTTCTAACTTCACCAAGTGTGGGAGGTAACTGGGACAAGCCTTGGGGGGGTGCTGTGTAATCCCACCAAGGCAGTGTGGGGCCCCTGTGTACCTACACGTGGGTTCAAAAGGCCATTACTTCCTGCTTCGTCCTGATGACCGTGATCTGGTGTCTGTGTCGGCCATGGGGTAAGAGCTGGGCTGGAGGCCAGGACCCGGGGTGGGGGGCTACTGCTGTCCCCCAGCTGGGGGGCCTGGGAGTCCCCCTTCTCCAGGGTCAGGTGTCCTCATCTGAGTGTTGGGCTGGCACCTCCAGAGGTGAAAGCATGCCTGGGAAAATGCCTGTTTGAAAATGAATATCCTGTGAGGTGGCTCATTGGTTACTATCACTCCTGAAGCCTTGTCAGGCAGAGTGAATCTGTGTTTTGTGCATTTTGGATCTTGCCTATTCATGAAACCCTGGTGTGAACTTAACTCCCCCTTAGAACTGGGGTCAATGGTACCCAGGGTGGCCTTCCCAGGACCACATGGACTGTCTCCATAGAAGGCGTGCACTGATACTCTATGCCTCACAAACCTCGGTTTGGAACAGAAATGAATTTATCTTGTTCGTGCTTCTCTTGGCGACAGTATTTAATGGAGAGACATTTCATGGCATCTTCTGAACTTATGAATTTTGAGACAAGCAGCATAGCTTTACAGAATCACTTGCAGAAACAAACTCTGAAGTGCAGTTTGCTTTGCTTAATGAAAAGAAGCCAAGAAGCCTGGGGTTGCTGCCTGCCTATTTTCTTTAGACCCACCCCAGCCTGCACACGTTGGTGAGCCTGTACCTCTTTAAGCCAAAAGCTTTCAAACTTGAATCAGTTGAGGACTGTGGATGGAAAGGAGCTGAGGGGGCTTGTGCTGGCATTCCATAACAGGGTCGCCATGCCGAGTTCACAAACAGGACACCTGTCACAACAATCACAGCAGATGGTCCTGCTTATCTGGGACCTGAGTTAGAATTTTCCAGCCGGGTCCATCAGGAATGTGTGATGTCAAGTCCAGATGTGCCCTGGGATGTTCTTTTTGCTGGAGGACTGGTTCCGGAGGACTGCTGGGCCCGTGTCTATCCCTGCAGGTTGTTGGTGATGGCAAGCAGTTCAGGGGCACGAACCTGGGGGCTGTGATTTCATTGCAGCAAGGGGGCGTCTCTGGGAACTGCATGTAACCTGTGGGCAGGCTGCGTCCTGCAGGCCTGGCTCTCTGGAGGCCGCCTGGCCCTCGCGTCTGCTCAGCCTCCCAGTCCTCGCGTCTGCTCAGCCTCCCTGGAGCCCCTTGCTCTGGAGAAGGGGGCTCAGCCTCGTAGCCTGGTGGGGCGGGTTGCCACATGTGGCGCCACGTGTGGCCTTGTATCCAGCGGCTGATTTCAGCATCGACTTCCTTTTCTCCTGTCTCCATCCTCATTTTCCACTGACACTGCTGTGTAATTGCCTGCAGCCTGGGTAATTAATTGTTGTGGGTGCATCGGTGTAGTTCTCGTGAGCAGGAGAGGCCCCTGTGTTGGGAAGGTCTCTGAATTGGATTTTCATCTGCTCAGCACCGTCACTGTTAATTACTAGAGCCAGAGTGAGGCCATTTTGGAAATGAAAACGCATTACCCTGACTCCCAGCCCTTCTGGACCCATTAAGCTCTCTTTCGGCTGCCTTGCAGACCCATGCAGATAATGGCTGCGATGCCTTCTTTAGACTTATGTATGGATACGATCGTGCCCTTAGAGGCTGCTTCTGACAGATGGGCTGGGCTGCACGTGGAGATGGCTGATTCTTGACTGTGCTGTACTCAGGTTCATCTGGCACTTGATTGGACCACTTGTAAGAGAAAAGAGTAGCAAGCCTGGGAGGCTGGTCATTGCTACATTATTAAGTACGTGGCTGGAAGGTATTAGCATTGGCAGCATGCCCCCTCACCAAAGGGTCTGTTTGAGATTCAGTTTGTCTCTGCTCAGCCCTCACCTGCCTTCTTTTGGGAATCCTTGAGCACCTTTTTCTCACGGCACATGGTTTATGCTTGGTTTTTGGCTAATGTGGATTTACCTGGAACTGCACCTGCCGTGGACAGAATCAAGGCTCCCCAAGTATTTCCACACTCTGATTCCTGATGCCCAAGACTATGTCACCTCACGTGCTGAAAGGGACTCTTCAGATGGAACTGAATCAAATATCTTGATACAGGGAGTTTCAAAAACATCGTCGAGTAATTAAGGTAAACGTTAGGTCATGTATGGATGTGAGTTCAGTTCAGTTCAGTCGCTCAGTCATGTCCAACTCTTTGTGACCCCATGAACCACAGCACTCCAGGCCTCCCTGTCCATCACCAACTCCTGGAGTTTACCCAAACCCATGTCCACTGAGTCGGTGATGCCATCCAACCATCTCATCCTCTGTCGTCCCCTTCTCCCACCTTCAATCTTTCCCAGCATCAGGGTCTTTTCAAGTGAGTCAGCTCTTTGAATCAGGTGGCCAAAGTATTGGACTTTCAGCTTCCATATCAAGTTCTTCCAGTGAACACCCAGGACTGTTCAGTCGCTCAGTCATGTCCAACTCTTTGTGACCCCATGAACCACAGCACTCCAGGCCTCCCTGTCCATCACCAACTCCTGGAGTTTACCCAAACCCATGTCCACTGAGTCGGTGATGCCATCCAACCATCTCATCCTCTGTCGTCCCCTTCTCCCACCTTCAATCTTTCCCAGCATCAGGGTCTTTTCAAGTGAGTCAGCTCTTTGAATCAGGTGGCCAAAGTATTGGACTTTCAGCTTCCATATCAAGTTCTTCCAGTGAACACCCAGGACTGATCTCCTTTAGGATGGACTGGTTGAATCTCCTTGCAGTCCAACGGACTCTCAAGAGTCTTCTCCAACACTACACTTCAAAAGCATCACTTCTTCGACACTCAGCTTTCTTTATAGTCCAACTCTCACATCCATACATGACCACTGGAAAAACCGTAGCCTTGACTAGATGAAGCTTTGTTGGCAAAGTAATGTCTCTGCTTTTGAACATGCTATCTAGGTTGGTCATAACTTTCCTTCCAAGGAGTAACTGTCTTTTCATTTCATGGCTGCAATCACCATTTGCAATGATTTTGGAGCCCCCCAAAATAAAGTCAGCCACTGTTTCCACTGTTTCCCCATATATTTGCCATGAAGTGATGGGACCAGATGCCATGATCTTCATTTTCTGAATGTTGAGTTTTAAGCCAACTTTTTCACTCTCTTCTTTCACTTTCATCAGGAGTCTCTTTAGTTCTTCACTTTCTGCCGTAAGGGTGGTGTCGTCTGCATATCTGAGGTTATTGATATTTCTCCTGGCAATCTTGATTCCAGCTTGTGCTTCTTCCAGCCCAGCATTTCTCATGATGTACTCTGCACATAAGTTAAATAAGCAGAGTGACAATATATAGCCTTGATGTACTCCTTTTCCCATTTGGAACCAGTCTGTTGTTCCATGTCCAGTTCTAACTGTTGCTTCCTGATCTGCATATAGGTTTCTCAAGAGGCAGGTCAGGTGGTCTGGTATTCCCATCTCTTGAAGAATTTTCCACAGATGGATGTGAGAGTCAGACTATAAAGAAAGCTGAGTGCTGAAGAATTGATGCTTTTGAACTGGGGTGTTGGAGAAGAATCTTGAGAGTCTCTTGAAGTGCAAGGAGATCCAACCATTCCATCCTAAAGGAAATCAGTCCTGAATATTCATTGGAAGGACTGATGATGGAGCTAAAACTCCAAAACTTTGGCCACCTGATGCAAAGAACTGACTCGCTGGAAAAGACCCTGATGCTGGGAAAGATTGAAGGCGGGAGGAGAAGGGGATGACAGAGGATGGGATGGTTGGATGGCATCACTGACTCAATGGGCGTGAGTCTGAGTGAACTCCGGGAGCTGGTGATGGACAGGGAGGCCTGGCGTGCTGCGATTCATGGGGTCGCAAAGAGTCGGACACGACTGAGCGACTGAACTGAACTGAGGTTGTCATGTATACTTGTATGTTGTTAATATAAACATTCCAAAGTTTATGTGGAATCCCTAACATCTGATATGTCCTGATACAGTGTTATCAGTCAAAATTCTAGTTATTATCCTAAGATGTCATATGTTCAGAAATATCCAAGTTTCCTGGTAACTGAGTTGTACTCAAATCTTTTACCATGCTCTTTTTACTTTTGTCCTTTATTAGTTCAGTTCAGTTGCTCAGTCGTGTCCGACTCTTTGCGACTCCATGAATCGCAGCACGCCAGGCTTCCCTGTCCATCACCATCTCCCGGAATTCACTCAGACTCACGTCCATCGAGTCGGTGATGCTATCCAGCCATCTCATCCTCTGTCGTCCCCTTCTCCTCCTGCCTCCAATCCCTCCCAGCATCAGGGTCTTTTGCAATGAGTCAACTCTTCACATGAAGTGGCCGAAGTACTGGAGTTTCAGCTTTAGCATTATTAGAACTCTCAGGGCTGATCTTCTTTAGAATGGACTGGTTGGATCTCCTTGCAGTCCAAGGGACTCTCAAGAGTCTTCTCCAACACCACAATTCAAAAGCATCAATTCTTCGGCGCTCAGCCTTCTTCACAGTCCAACTCTCACATCCATACATGACCACAGGAAAAACCATAGCCTTGACTAGATGGACCTTTGTAGGAAATGTATGTAATGTCTCTGTTTTTCAATGTTATCTATGTTGGTCATAACTTTTCTTCCAAGGAGTAAGCGTCTTTTAATTTCATGGCTGCAGTCACCATCTGCAGTGATTCTGGAGCCCCTCAAAATAAAGTCTGACACTGTTTCCACTGTTTCCCCCGCCTATTTCCCATATAGACTATCATAATTTTACATTACTTTCACAAAAAGAAGGCTTTCAAGAAGGCTCAGAAAAAGAACCTTTTAAAGCAAATGTAAATTTATTGTGGGGTTCCCCATGTGGCTCAGCGGTAAAGAATCTGCCTGCCAGCGCAGGAGATGCAGGTTTGACCCCTGGGTCGGGAAGATCCCCTGAGGAGGGCATGGCAGCCCACGCCAGTGCTCTTGCCTGGAGAACGCCGTGGACAGAGGAGCCGGGCGGGCCACAGTCCATGGGGCTGCAAAGAGCTGGACATGACTGAGTGATCGGGCGCACAATTAGAGGTTATTCTGCATTACCTGGGTGGCCCCGGTATGATCCCAGGGTCCTTTAAGAGGGATCCCCAAAGGTTAGAGGCAGGAGGAGAGGTGTAGTGACCAGCCCAAAGCTCCTTCAGGCTGGAGTGATGCACTTGGAAGGGAGGAGGAGGCCAGGAGCCAAGCAACATGGGCGCCTCTAGAAACTGGAGAAGGCACAGAAGCAGATTCTCTGCTGCAGCCTCCAGAAGAGAAGCACAGCCTTCCCGACACCAGGGTTTTAGCGTTCTTGCCTCCAGAGCTGGAAGAGAAGAAATTTGTGTGTGTGTGCTTTTTTTAAGCCACTGAGTTTGTGGCCATTTGTTAGAGCTGCAATAGGAAGCTAGCCTGGCACCTCCGCCGAAATGAGGACCATTTATTGCTTGTGATGCACGAGGCTGAATCCTCGTATCAGGGAGCAATTTTGGCCAAGAGTGGCTGTTGACTAACAGCTGCAGCATCATTGTAAAACACTGTTAAATGGAGGCTTAAAGGTTCCCATTAACTTCCTTCATGAAGATTTCATGATGTGTTTAAAGGGAAAAAAATGTAAGTATGTCACTCTATCATCTGTTTCAAAGATGCAGGAAAAAAGTGAGAAAAAAGAGAATCAAAGCTGTGTTTTGAACTTTGGAAGGCATCCTTTCTCAGGGCCCTCAGATTCCCAGTGGGAGGCAGAGCACACACCTTTGCTCGAAAGGGTGCTTTGCAGTTGTGTGTCTCTTTTGTCCTTTTTATTTTCTGTCTCAGCGCGTCTCTTATTTGTGGTCAGTGTGCTGCTTCCATTTCAATTAACGAGATGCTGAACAGGACGGTATCAGAGAGGAAGTGAGGGGCCGGCGTCCAGGCTGGCCACTGGGTGCCTGGGACCTGGTCCAGTCACACCCCTGCCTGGGTCCTGCCCCCCTCTTCTGTAAACGAGGGGTCAGCTTGGATAGCCCCTGACTCCCTTCCCTCTGAATTCTGGTCCTACCCAGGCTGTTTCGAGAGGCAATTGAATGGAACACACTTTGCTTCTGTTCAGCTGGACATTTCCAACCCAAAGTCTTTATAGGTGGGCTGAACTTTCACTTTTTTTTTCTCTTGAGAAAACAAACAAACAAATTAGTATCTACACATGTTAATAAGCTACCCAAAGACCACCATTCATCATTCTGATTGAAACCTTTTAAACTGTATAATTGTGCTCTGTTTTCCTCAGTTCTGATAATGAAGTAGCTTTTGAGGCAACAATGATGAACTGCAGGCTTGATAGAGTGCGAAGCATTTGCCTGTAGGTGTCTGCTTTCTTTGGTTTTAAATTTATCTTAACTCTCCGTGTGGATGGTGGTGCTGCCTCTAGAATGACAATGACTCCTCCCTCCTTCATCCCACCCCAGATCAGCAAAGGGTGATTCGCGAGGTTCTTGTTCTCTTCAGGACTGATTTTCCCCTCTTTTTGACTCATGCCAGAGCTTACACATGTTAATAAGCTACCCAAAGACCACCATTCATCATTCTGATTGAAACCTTTTAAACTGTATAATTGTGCTCTGTTTTCCTCAGTTCTGATAATGAAGTAGCTTTTGAGGCAACAATGATGAACTGCAGGCTTGATAGAGTGCGAAGCATTTGCCTGTAGGTGTCTGCTTTCTTTGGTTTTAAATTTATCTTAACTCTCCGTGTGGATGGTGGTGCTGCCTCTAGAATGACAATGACTCCTCCCTCCTTCATCCCACCCCAGATCAGCAAAGGGTGATTCGCGAGGTTCTTGTTCTCTTCAGGACTGATTTTCCCCTCTTTTTGACTCATGCCAGAGCTCCAGGCAGGGCTGCTGTTACTTGAGCTGTGCCTCTGAAAACATCTGCAACCCCATAAATACATTTGAAAAAAAAAAAAGACTTAATGGATGACTATTTTAAAGATTTATGAGGTTCTGCAGCCAGACTTTCTATAAAGAAAGCACGGATCCTAAATTTTACGTTTTAATAAGATCAGAGGGACTGATTCATTGGCTGTTGGTACTTTATAGAAAGTCGATAAATACAGTTCTTTGACTCCAGTGAGACTTTGGGTATTTCGGTCTTCCATTCAAACTCAAATGTACATTACAGGGTAAGTTTTCTGGTTGAAATGATTCAGAAAATGCATAATTCAGTAACCTGAACCAGAAACCCTCAGGATAATTCTCCCCCTCGGATGTGAACCGTCTGTAACCCCATTTGAATTCCCAGCCTAAGAATACTGTTTCCAGTTCCACAGGTCAGAAGATGGCTTCGAGTCCCTTAACAGCACGTCGTAAAGGGAAAAATGTAGAAATAATTGCCTATGACTTTGAGAAGCAGTCTATGAAATCATGCTGATGCACATGAAATAAATAGGTTGTGAGATACAAGAATTATCTGTGCTAGTAAAGGTGAAGTGGCCGTAACTCACCAACATGATAGCATCTCCCATAAGGAGGATAAACCGTGAGCCACGCACAAGGAGAGGGGACAGGCTGCCAGCCCAGCAGCAATGAAAAGGGCTTTCTTTGTTCTTTGCCGTAAAACTGACACCGTGTTTAATGACATGGCCTCCAAGGCAGACAGTCACCCGGTGGCTCCTTCTGCTTTGCTCTGAAGGATGTGCATTTAAAGATGGAGGAGGTGTGGAGCGGGGGCTGGGCTGCAGGGCACAGAGCATGCCTGCTCTTCTGCACCTGCTGGGGACTGGGCCTCGGATCACAGACACGTCATGCTCCTGGGTCCACAGCCGCCACCAGCCGCACTGGAGATTTAGAGCCAGCTCTGGTTTCAGGCAGCATTAATTACAGAGTCAGCTTCCCCACACCCACAGAGAATGGGGTGGCATGCTGGACCCAGAGCCCAGGGTCTCGTCTCCGGGTGTGGACTGAATAGAAAATGGCATTACAGAGCTGTTACAGGGCTTCTTTTATATTTCATGAATATCACACCAGTAATGTTCAAGTTCTTCATAGAATTCAAGAAGACAAGGGTATGCAGATACATTAAATAGGGATAAAGGGACTTCCCAGTGGTTAAGACGCGCCCTTCCAGTGTAGGGAGAGCGAGTGGGAAACTGAGATCCCACATGCCACACTGCGTGGCCGAAAAGGAAAAGAAAACCAGTGATAGAGATCACCATAGAGCGAGCACCTGAAGGCGGCCAGACGTCGCTGCCCCATCACGCCTGCTCTTCCTGCCTCTATCTGTGTGTGCATATGGGCCTCCCCGATCACATCATCCCCCTTTTAACTGAACTGTACAAATGCACGTGAATCTTCAGTGTACAACGTATAAACTTTACGTAGATATATACCAGGTAACCACAAACCAGATCAAGGCAACCATCCCTCCTGTGCTGTGTTTAGTCACTCAGCCATGTCCAACTCTGCGACTCCACGGACGGTAGCCCACCAGGCTCCTCTGTCCATGGGGATTCTCCAGGCAGGAATGCTGGAGTGGCTTACCATGCCCTCCTCCAGGGGATCTTCCCAACCCAGGGATCGAACCCACGTCCCCTGCATTGCAGCTGAGCTACTGGGGAAGTCCCCAAATCCCTCCTATTCAGGTCCTTTTCAGGAGAGACAAGAGAATATCAAATGTGGTGATTGCTGTGCTGACCTCACACTGCAAGCAGCTTTGCCTTCTAGAGCGTCAGAGTCACGGAAGCCCACACCGGGCAGACTCTTCTGAAGTAAACGTGGCGTTCACTCACGGTTCTGCATATAAAAGCAGTAGTACCTGCTGTTCAGTCCCTAAGTCACGTCTGACTCTGTTCAGTCTCATGGACGGCAGCACGCCAGGCTCTTCTGTCCTCTACTATCTCCCAGAGTTTGTTCAGATTCCTGTCTACTGAGTTGGTGATTCTAGCTGTCTCATCCTCTGTTGCCCTCCTCTCCTTTCGCCTTCAAACTTTCCCAGCATCAGGGTTTTGCCAATGAGTTGGCTCTTCACATCAGGTGGCCAAAATTTTGGAGCTTCAGCCTCAGCATGAGTCCTTCCAACGGATATTCAGAGTTGATTTCCTGTAGGACTGACTGGTGCTTCTTTTTAATTGTGCAGTCATGTTCCATCATATAAACATGCCACAGCCTGTCTCCTGCTTTTGGACATTTGGGTTGCTTTGCAGTTCTTGGTTATTAGGCACGAAGGTCTAGGACCGGGCTTGCGTACATCTTTTGGGAGATGTATACACCCGTTTCTTCTAAGTCAATACTCTAGGAGAAATATTTCATGTTGTAAAATGCATATATGATTATCTTTAACAGATACTACTAAAGAGTTTTTAAATGATCATTTCATATCCTCACAAGTTTCTTCTCAATTTTAGTCATTATGGTGGGTCTGTGAAGGTACTTAATTATGATTTTAATGTACATTTCTTTTCCTGATAAAGACTTATGCTGGAAACCTTTTCACAGGTGTATTAGTGACTCAAATATTGTCTTTTGTGTTTTGCCTATTCAAGTCTTTGACCTTTTTAAAAAAAGGTAAATTTTTATTATTGATTTGTGAGAATTCTTAACATGCTGGATGTGAGTTCGTTCTTGCATATATGTTCAGCAAATTTTCCTTCCATGGTAATTGGTCTGATTGAACATGAGTTCTTAATGCTAATACATCCATTTCATCAAGTTTTTTCTTT
>SJXQ01003819.1:13318-41375 GCA_006408695.1 Aepyceros melampus | reverse complement strand
AGTGGCTAAGTCGTGTCTGACTCTTGCGACCCCATGAACTGTAACCCGCCAGGCTCCTCTGTCCATAGGATTCTCCAGGCAAGAATACTGGTGTGGGTTGCCATTTCCTTCTCCAGGGGATCTTCCCAACCAGGAATCGAACCCAGGTCTGTCTCATTGCAGGAGGATTCTTTACCAGCTGAGACACAGGAAAGCCCTAAGAATTTCAGTGATTCCCAAACCTTTGCAGAGCCCAACCCCAAGAGTACAAATGGAAGCATGGAAAACGTATGGCTAAACTAGTAAACACTTGGGGCTTCCCCGGTGGCTCGGATGGTGAAGAGTCTCCCTGAAATGCAGGAGACCCAAGTTCAGTCCCTGGGCGGGGAAATCACTGGAGAAGGGAGTGGCTACCTACGCCAGTGTTCTTGCCTGGAGAATTCCATGGACAATTAGAAAACTCTTTGATTTCCTGTTCTTTCCATTCCCATTATAAACAATGTGGTCCAAAAGCCATTAGGTAGGGCACAAAATAGAAGATGTTCAAGCAGATGTTCAAGAAGAGCTATAATACCTTGGAGGAGGAAATGGCAACCCTCTCCAGTATTCTTGCCTGGAGAATCCCCATGGGCAGAGGAGCCTGGTGAGTTACAGTCCATGGGGTTGCAAAGAGTCGGACACAACTGAGCAACTAAGCACATGATACCTTACAGCAAAGTGAAAACATAGGGCAAGGACTAGGGTAAGGCAGGTGAGGCACTTACCTTGGGCAGGAAATGTAAGATGGTTTGCAAAAACTAATAATTAAGATAAATATCATTTTGATACATTGTTTTTTTAAAATCAAAATGAATGCAGAAAAAATCTGTAGTGAGCAAAATATCAAAATGTTTAACTCAGGATCAGAATCACTGATATTTTTTTATTTTGCCTCAAGCTCCATATGACTCACCATGAAACTCTTACTTGTCCTTCATATGGGGGTATGGACTGATGTGGGGTGTCAGAACCTGACAAGGGTCCATGAGGTGTTCAGAGTGGGGTTGCAGAGCCTGAGGGAGCAGCCTGTTCACACAGGAGGCACCTGGTGTAGACGGTCAGAGCCCCCAGAAGGTGCAGAGGACATTCTCACAGTAGTGGCCAGGTGCAGGGACTGGAGTCCGGGAAAGGTAAGAGGGTGTTCATGCAGGAGGGAAGACTGACACGGATAGCTGGAGCCAACGGGAGTTGAGAAGAGCTTCCAGATGGCCGTGTGCCTCCCAAGGTGTCGTTAAGAGTCTGAGGAGGACACTTGTGGTGGGGAGCAGTAGAGACAGAGTTGCTTACATTGAAGGCAATTGATCAAGTAAGTAAATAGATCAAGGATTTAGGGAAACATGTTTCTCATAGCTGCAGAAGGGAGGTACACATTTCAAAAAAGAAGAAAACTAAAGTGGCATCCAGTCCCATTCTTCATGGCAAATAGATGGAGAAAAAATAGAAGCAGTGACAGACTTTATTTTCTTGGGCTCTAAGATCACGGTGGATGGTGACTGCAGCCATGAAATCAAAAGATGCTTGCTTCTTGAAAGAATAGCTATGACAAACCTAGACAGCATATTAAAAAACAGAGACATCACTTTGCTGACAAAGGTCTGTGTAGTCAAAGCTATGGTTTTTCAAGTAGTCATATATGGATGTGGAAGTTGGACCATAAAGAAGGCTGAATGCCAAAGAATTGATGCTTTTGAACTGTGGTGTTGGAGAAGACTCTTGAGAGTCCTCTGGAATACAGGGAGGTCAAACCAGTCAATCCTAAAGGCAATCGACCCTGAATATTCAGTGGAAGGACCAATGCTAAAAGCTCCAGTACTTTGGCCACCTGATGCAAAGAACTTACTCACTGGAAAAGACCCTGATGCTGAGAAAGACTGAGAGCAGGAGAAGGGGTGACAGAGGATGAAATGGTTGGATGGCATCACCAACTCAATGGACATGAGTTTCAGCAAACTCCGGGAGATAATGAAGGACAAGGAAACCTGTCTTCTGCAGTCCAAGGGGTTACAAAGAGTCAGACATGACTTAACAACTGAACAATAACAACATGATATGGTCAGGGTTAAATCTATCATCTTGCTATTATATTCTATTTGTTCCATCTCTTCTTTGTTCCCTTTTTACTTTTGTCTTCTCTCATATAATTGAGAATTTTTACGATGTATTTATCTCCTCTGTTGGCTTATTAGCTAAAACGTTTTGGCTTTATATTTTAATGGTTGCTTTGTAGTATATATCTTTAATTTATCATGGTCTACCTTCAAGTGCTATTTTACCAGTTCCCCTGTAAGAAACTTACAACAGTCTGTTTCCAAATGTTAAATATTTTTGTTTAAACACTTAATTACCTTTTAGAGAAATTTAAGTAGTAAAAAAAAACCCTCATAGTTACCATTTCCAGTGTTCTTCATGCGTTGCACAGTTTCTCTCTGATACCAATTTCCATCTGCCTGGAGCACTTCCTTTGACATGTTACTTCCTTAATCTTTTCTTCTGCTCTGAGTCAGTCAGTCAGTTCAGTTACTCAGTCCTATCTAACTCTTTGTGACTCCGTGGACTGCAGCACGCCAGGCTTCCCTGTCCATCACCAACTCCCAGAATTTACTCAAACTCATGTCCATAGTCAGTTACGCCATCCAACCATCTCGTCCCCTTCTCCTCCTGCCTTTAATCTTTCCCAGCATCACGGTCTTTTCAATTGAGTCAGTTTTTCAAATCAGGCGGCCAAAGTATTGGAGTTTCAGCTTCAGCATCACTCCTTCCAATGGATATTTAGGATTGATCTCCTTTAGGATGGACTGATTGGATCTCCTTGCTGTCCAGGGGACTCTCAAGAGTCTTCTCCAACACCACAGTTCAAAAGCATCAATTCTTCAGCTCTCAACTTTCTTTCTAGTCCAACTCTCACATCCGAACATGACTACTGGGAAAACCGTAGCTTTGCTAGATGGACCTTTGTTGGCAAAGTAATGTCTCTGCTTTTTAACATGCTGTCTAGGTTGGTCATAGTTTTTCTTCCAAGGAGCAAGTATCTTTTAATTTAATGGCTGCAATCACCATATGCAGTGATTTTGGAGCCCCCAAAATAGTCTGTCACTGTTTTCATTGCTTCCCCATCTATTTGCCATGAAGTGATGGGACCAGATGCCATGATCTTCGTTTTCTGAATGTTGAGTTTTAAGCCAACTTTTTCACTCTCCTCTTTCACCTTCATCAAGAGACTCTTTAGTTCTTCTTCACTTTCTGCCATAAGGGTGGTATCATCTGCATATCTGAGGTTATTGGTATTTCTTCCAGCAGTCTTCATTCCAACTTGTGCTTCATCCAGCCCAGCGTTTCTCATGATGTACACTGCATATAAGTTAAATAAGCAGGGTGACAATATACAGCCTTGACGTACTCCTTTCCTGAGTTGGAGCCAGTCTGTTGTTCCATGTCCAGTTCAAACTGTTGCTTCCTGACCTGCATACAGATTTCTCAGGAGGCAGGTCAGGTGGTCTGGTATTCCCATCTCTTGAACAATTTCCCACAGTTTGTTGTGATCCACACAGTCAAAGGCTTTGACATAGTCAATAAAGCAGAAGTAGATGTTTCTCTGGAACTCTTGCTTTTTCTATGATCCAATGGATGTTGGCAACTTGATCTCTGGTTCCTCTGCCTTTTCTAAATCCATCTTGAACATCTGGAAGTTCACAGTTCATGTACTGTTGAAGCCTGGCTTGGAGAATTTTGAGTATTATTTTGCTACCGTGTGTGAGATGAGTGCAACTGTGCAGTAGCTTGAGCATTCTTTGGCATTGCCTTTCTTTGGGATTGGAATGAAAACTGACCTTTTCCAGTCCTGTGGCCACTGCTGAGTTTTCCAAATTTCCTGGCCTAGTGAGTGCAGCAGTTTCACAGCATCATCTTTCAGGATTTGAAATAGCTCAGCTGGAATTCCATCACCTCCACTAGCTTTGTTTTGTACTGATGCTTCCTAAGGCCCACTTGACTTTGCACTCCAGGATGTCTGCCTCTAGGTGAGTGATTACACCATTGTGATTATCTGGGTCATGAAGATCTTTTTGGTATAGTTCTGTGTATTCTTGCCACCTCTTCTTAATATCTTCTGCTTCTGTTAGGTCCATACCTTTCTGTCTTTTATTGAGCCCATCTTTGCATGAAATGTTCCATTGATATCTCTAATTTTCTCAAAGAGATCTCTAGTCTTTCCCATTCTATTGTTTTTCTCTATTTGTCTGTTTAATCTGCTATTAATCCTCAGAATTGTATGTTGTATCTCAGACATTGTACTTTTAATATCTTGGAGTTCAGTTTGGGTATTTTAACAAATAGTTTCCATGACTTAGCTTAATCTTCCCTTTGGTGTTCTTAGCATACGGGATATAAATATCAGTGTTGTAACTATTTTAATGGCTTGTCTACGAATTCTATTATCTGTATTATTTCTGGGTTAGTTTCAGTTGATTGCATTTTCTCCCCATTGTGGCTCATAGCTTCTTGTTTCTTAGCATACTTGGAAACCTCTTTTAGGTGCCATATATGATTTTTGACATTTTAAAAAATAATGATACATTGTCGTGTGCCATTTTTGTATTCACACATGTGTTCTTAAACTTTGTTCTGGGACTTGATTAAGTTCCATGGAAATGGTTTGGGTTTTCTTGTGTTGGTTTTTGTTTTAGCTGCACCAGCTCTTCATGGCATGGGCTCTTTGTTATGACAAGTGGGCTTTGTGGGATCTTAGTTTCCCCACCAGGGATCGAACCTGCGTCACCTGTGTTAGAAGCCCGGAGTCCTAACTCCTAGACTGCAGGGAAGTCCCTCCCTGAAAATAGTTTGATTATTTCTACTCTTGCTTTAAACTCAACATTAAAAAAAAAAACAAAACTAAGATCATGGCATCCAGTCCCATCACTTCATGGCAAATAGAAGGGGGAAAGTGGAAGCAGTGGCAGATTTTGTTTTCTTAGGCTCCAAAATCACTGCAGACGGTGACTGAAGCCTTGCTTCTTGGAAGGAAAGCTCTGACCAACCTAGACAGCATGTTGAAAAGCAGAGACATCACTTTACTGACAAAGGTTCGTATAGTCAAAGCTATGGTTTTCCCAGTAGTCATGTACTGATGTGAGAGTTGAGCCCTGAAAAATTGGTGCTTTCGAATTGTGGTGTTGAAGAAGACTCCTGAGAGCCTCTTGGACAGCAAGGAGATCAAACCAATCAATCCTAAAGGAAATCAGTCCTGAATATTCATTGGAAGGACTGATACTTAAGCTCCAATACTTTGGGGCCACCGGATGGGAAGAACCGACTCACTGGGAAAGAACCTAGGAGAGACTGAGGGCAGGAGAAGGGGGTGACCGAGGATGAGATGGTTAGATAGGATCACCAACTCACATGAATTTGAGCAAACTCCAGGAGATAGTGGATGACAGAGAAGCCTGGTGTGCTGCAGCCCATGGGGTTGCAAAGCCTCAGACAGGAGTTAGCAACTGAACACCAACAAGCCTTGCTTTGTTAGGCAGGACCAGAGCAGGGTTTTGCTGGGGCTACTTTTCCCCACAGTGAGATGGGACCCTTGCGAGTACTTGACGTGGAGTTCTGTGACATTTCCGCCCTGCCAGTGGGAGCAAGGACTACCTTCCTGGCCCTGTGCGAGCTCCTGTGACTGTCCCCTCTGTTCCTTCTTTGAGTGTTTCTTTCTCTGGCCTTAGCATCTTCTGCACAGCCAGCACTGACGGGGGCTCAGCGAGTGGTGTCTTGAAGACTTAGCAGGTCTGCAGAGCACAGTCCACCTCTCTGTCTCCTCTTTCCCAGTATCTGCCCGTGAACTGTAGCCAGCTCCGTCTCAACTCAGGGGGCCGCCAGACCAGGCCCCAGTTCTTTACACCACACACGGAAACTCTCTTCCGGCAACAAGAGGGTCTTCTTCGGGGCTCACCACCTTTGTTTTTTCTCCCTCAGGGATCCCGACTAACGAGTAAGAACTATAAAACTCTACTACTTAAAACAGCTGCCCAAAGTTTTAAGTACTTAAATTTTGTGTTTTGGGGTTTTTTTGGGCCAAACCACGCGTGGGATCTTAACTTTTCAACCAGGGATCAAACCCTTGGTCTCTGCACCGGAAGCACAGAGTTTTAACCACCGGACCACCAGGGAAGTCCCTTAAATACTCAAATGTAAATTTAAAAATGCATCAAATCTATAAGCAGCAAACTACAAAATACTGATGAAGGAAATCAAATAAGACCTAAGTAACAGATACATGGGAAACTGGGTCTTGTTCTGATGGGCAGGGCCATGCTCAGTAAATCTTTAATCCCATTTTCTGTTGATGGGTGGAGCTCTGTTCAATTCCCTGCTGTCTGGCCTGAGACCAAACTATGGTGGAGGTAATGAAGATAATGGCGACCTCCTTCAAAAAGTCCCATCATGCATTGCTCCACTCAGTGTCTCCAACCCTGCAGCAGGCCACTGCTGACCCAGGCCTCCTCCGGAGACTCCTGGACACTTTGGGTCAGTCTCTCATGGGGCCACTGTGCCTTTCTCCTGGCTCCTGGTGCACGCACGGTTTTGTCTGTGCCCTCCAAGAGTCTGTTTCCCCAGTCCTGTGTAAGTTCTGTATTCAAATAACCACTTGCCTCAAAGTCAAATTCCCTGGGGGTTCTCAGTCCCTTTGCCAGATCCCCAGGTTGGGAAATCTGCTGGGAGTTCTAGAACTTTCTTAACAGTGCAAGAATTTCTTTGGTATAATTGTTCTGCAGTTTGTGGGTCGTCTGCTCGGCAGCTCCATGGTGAGCTTAATAGCAATCTCCTCCAAGAGGGCTTATGATGCCACAGGCTATGTGACCCAGGTAACTGCACCCAGAGCCCCCGCCCCTGCAGCAGACCGCTGCTGACCTGTGCCTCCGCAGGAGACTCAAACACAGGGCTGGCTCAGTCTCTGTGGGGTCTCTGGGTCCTAATGTACACAAGGTTTGGTTTGAGCCCTCTGAGCGTCTCTGGTGGGTATGGGGTTTGATTCTAAATGGGATTTCGCCCCTCCTACCATCTTGCTGGGGCTTCTCCTTTGCCCTTGGAGGTGGGGTATCTTTCTCTGGTGGGATTCGACATTCTCTTGTCAATGGTTGTTCAGCAGAGACTTGTAATTTTGGAGTTCTCACAGGAGAAGATGAGTGTACGTCCTTCTATATCCCCCTCTGAATTGCAAAGATGGGCACAATAAAGGACAGAAATGGTATGAACTTAACAGAAGCAGAAGATATTAAGAAGAGGTGGCAAGAACACACAGAAGAACTATACAAAAAAGATCTTCATGACCCAGATAACCACCATAGTGCATCACTTACCTAAAGGCAGACATCCTGGAGTGCCAAGTCAAGCGGGCCTTAGCAAGCATCACTACGAACAAAGCTAGTGAAGGTGATGGAATCTGAAGTAGCTGAGCCACTTCAAATCCTAGAAGATGATGCTGTGAAAGTGCTGCACTCAATATGCCAGCAAATTTGGGAAACTCAGCAGTGGCCACAGGACTGGAAAAGGTCAGTTTTCATCCTAATCCCAAAGAAAGGCAATACCAAAGAATGTTTAAACTACTGCACAATTGCACTCATCTCACATGCTAGCAAAGTAATACTCAAAATTCTCCAAGCCAGGTTTCAGCATATGTGAAGTATGAACTTCCAGATGTTCAAGATGGATTTAGAAAAGGCAGAGGAACCAGAGATCAAGTTGCCAACATCTGTTGGATCATAGAAGAAGCAAGAGAATTCCAGAAAAAACATCGATTTCTGCTTTATTGATTATGCCAAAGCCTTTGACTGTGTAATTCACAACAAACTGTGGAAAGTTCTTCAAGAGATGGGAATACCAGTTCACGTGACCTGCCTCCTGAGAAATCTGTATGCAGGTCAAGAAGCAAACTTTAGAAGTAGACATGGAACAACAGACTGGTTCCAAATTGGAAAAGGAGTACATCAAGGCTGTTTATTGCCACCCTGTTTATTTAACTTATATGCCGTGTACATCATGTGAAATGCCGGGCTGGATGAAGCAGAAGCTGGAATCAAGACTGCTGGGAGAAATATCAACAACCTCAAGATACGCAGATGATACCACTCTTATGGCAAAAAGTGAAGAGGAACTCTAGAGCCTCTTGATGAAGGTAAAAGAGGAGAGTGAAAAAGTTGACATAAAACTCAACATTCAGAAAACTAAGATCATGGCATCTGGTCCCATCACTTCATGGCAAATAGATAGGGAAGCAATGGAAACAGTGACAGACTTTATTTTTTTGGGCTCCAAAATCACTGCAGATGGTGACTGCAGCCATGAAATTTAAAGATGATTGCTCTTTGGAAGAAAAGCTATGACCAACCTACCTAAACAGCATATTAAAAAGCAGAGACATTACTTTGCCAACAAAGGTCTATCTAGTCAAAGCTATGGTTTTACCAGTAGTCATGTACAGATATGAGAGTTGGATTATAAAGAAAGCTGAGTGCCCAAGAATTGATGCTTTTGACTGTGGTGTTGGAGAAGACTCTTGAGAGTCCCTTGGACTGCAAGGAGATCCAACAAGTCCATCCTAAAGGAAATCAGTCCTGAATATTCATTGGACGGACTGATGCTGAAGCTGAAACTCAGCATGAGTTTCAGGATGAGATGATTGAATGGCATCACCGACTGATGGAGATGAGTTTGAGCAAGTTCTAGGAGTTGGTGATGAACAAGGAAGCCTGGTGTGCTGCAGTCCATGGGGTTGCAAAGAGTCAGACATGACTGAGCAACTGAACTGACTGACTGAACAGATATATATGTAGTTAAGATGGCAATTCTGTACAAATTGATCTATAGATTGCATTCTAATGCATTTATTACATTCACAATCAAAATCTGATTTTAAAGTTCATATGGAAAGACAAAGGAATTAGAATTGTCAAAATGAATTTGAAAAAGAACAAAGTTGAGAAATTCACAATAGTTCCAGATTTTTAACAAAGATGAAAATGTGAGTAAATTAAAGAATACTCTTTCAACAAATGGTACCAGGACAATTGGACATCCGTATTTCAAAGAGAGACAGAGAGAGAGAAGGAAAAGAAAAAATTCCTCAACCTGTACCTCACATCTTATATAAAAATTAAGCAAATGCGGTCCAGAGAGTTCAATGTAAAACATACAACTATAAAATTCTTAAAAGAAAATACAGGAGAAAATCTTTATGATGTTGAGTTAGGTAAAGAGTTCTTAGTTATAACATCAAAATCATGATCCTTAAAAGAAAAAAACTGATAAATTGGACTTTATCAAAAATAAAAAGCTTGTTCTGCAAATGACACTGTTAAGAGGATGAGATACGACATAGACCAGAAAAAATGTACAAATAACCTTTGTATGTATTCAGAATACGTAAAGATCCCTCAAAACTAAACAATAAGAAAAGCAATCCAACATTAAAATGGGCAAAAGATCTGGGCAGACACTTCAACAGAGAAGATGTAAGCACGGTAAATAAGCCCATGAAAGAAATGTTTGTCGTTAATCAGTAGGAAAGTGAAAGCTAAAAGTACATGATACACCTTGTAGACCTATTGAGCAGCTAAAATAAAAGAAGACTGACGGTAGCAGGTTCAGACAAAGATCCTGAGGAGCTGCTTTCTTACAGGCGGCTGGTGGGAATGCAGAATGTCACAGCATCTGGAAAGCATTTGGAAGCTTCTTACAAACACGAACACATGCCACGTGGTCCAGCAATCTCACTTCTAATGATTTAGCACAGCAAAACCTGTCCACGAATGTTTGTAGCAGCACAGTGGTGAGAAACTGGAAACAACCCATATAGCCTTCGATGGGAGAATGAACACCCCGAAGTACATTTACAATGTACAATGGACTAGTACTCAGCAACATGAAGAAACCAGCTAGTGATGCCCCAGCAACTTGCAAGGCTCCCCAAAGGATTGCACCAGTGAAAGAAGCCAGTCTCAGAAGGTTACTTAGTGAAGAATTCCCGTTTCCATGGCACTCTAGAAAGGGATGGAGAACACATCAGTGCTGGCCAGAGGCCGGAGGATGCTTTGACTTCAAGGAGGCAGTGTGAGGGCGCCTGGGGGGTGATGGGGCCACACTGCAGTCTTCTGCGGTGGTCACCCAAACTACGCATAGGCTACATCTCATTGACCTCTATACCAACACAAAACAAGCCTGCTTCTAACATTAAAAAACCCCTGCTCTACATTAGAAATGATTTTTGATACATTTTATTTAGCATTTCCAGGTGCTAGTAAGCAGCAAGTTTTTCAGATTATCGAATACCACCTTCTTGCCAGAGCTGGGCAACTTCCTGAAGCTTTGGACTCTTTATCTCCTGGGCCGCCTCCTCTCCAGTCCAGCCACCCACTCCCATGTCCACAGCGTGGATCTTACTGCCACCAGGAACCACTCTTCCCCCGAAATATGCCACAACTCAGACAAACCCCTTGCTAGGCCAGTTGTTCTTCAACAGGGTGATGTTTCCCCTCTCTGCCCCCAGAGCAATATCTGGAGACATTTTTGTTCATCTGGACTGAGGGTGGGGTGGGAAGGATGTTGCTCAAAATCCTGCAAAACTCAGGACGGCCCCTACGACTGAGAATTGTTTGGCTGTGGGTGTCGTGAGAGGCAAGACGGACGCCCTGCTCAAGACTGTCCTTCTTCCCTCTCACACCTCCACTCCAGCCCACCCAGACACCCACGTCTCTTCTCCAGGGGGGAATATTCTCATCTTAGTCAAGACTCTTCTAGTATAGGAATACAAGCCCGGGCTTCCCTGGGGGCCCAGCAGTAAAGAATCCGCAGGAGACACAGGTTCGAGCCCTGGCCTGGGGAGATCCCACAAGCCGTGGAACAGCTAAGCCGGCGCACCAACCCCGGACCTGTGCTCTGGAGCCTGGGAGCGGCGAGTACGGAAGCCTGCACGCCCTAGCGACGGAGCCGTGAGAAGCCTGCGCACCACGGCCAGAGAGCGGCCCCCACTCACAAGCAGAGACAAGCGCGCAGCAGCGAAGACCCAGCACTGCCCCAAACAGATAAACATTTACAAAGAGAATGCAAGACAAATCAAAACAGGCAGGGCCGAGAGGGGACTTTACTGAACAACTCAAAGGTAAAATGATGAGGAGCTTCCCTGCGGTCCAGCAGGTAAGACTCTACCCTTCCAATGCATGGAGCACGGGTTGGATGCCTGGTCAGGGAGCTCAGATCCCACGTGCTGTGGTGTGCGTGTGTGTGTGTGTGTGTGTGTAAGAGAGAGAGAGAGAGAGAGAGCGAGAGGCAGCAGGGTGGAAAGGTAAAGCGAAGATGGATGAATTAGGACTAACGTTCACTGAGCACTTACATGGACTCCCTCCAAGCCTTCGCCGTCCCGCTTGGAGGTGGGTACCCACTCTCCCATTTCACGGAGGCCGGATGGAACCCACAGGTGGGAAGGGATGCTTGGCCGCCCCAGAGCTTGGAACAGGAAACCAGGAAGACACTCAACACAAGTGGCTGTTCTCGCAGCTCTGCCTCTTGTCTTGGACCCTCCATCTTTCTCCGGAGAGTTGCTTGCTCCTCTCTGTGAACCGGCTTGTTCCATTTGCCCTGTAACATGGCACTGGGCAGCCAGCCAGGGGCGCCAAACGTACATGACCCTAAATTCCAGGAGACCAGCGGAGTGCAAATGACATTTCCAGTTAGCAGACTCCTGTCCTCTGTTCAGTTGTCTTTTTAATTAAATCTGAATTTTTTTAGGGCAGATTTAGGTCTACAGAAAAATCAAGCATACTGTAGGGGGCCCCTCCCCCTTCCTCTCTGGTTTCACCTATCATTAGTATGTGTCACTGTCATGTGATTGTCGCGCCGCACAGCCGGGTTTGATACATCATTGATTGAAGCACATCATTTACAACAAGGTTCCCTCCTTATGCTGCGTGGTTCTGTGTAGCCACCAGTATGGCGTAACACCCAACAGTTTCACTGCCCTGGAAGTCCTCTGGGTTCTGCCTATTCACCATTCTCCACCCCAGCCCTGAATCCCTGTCCGCACTGATCTTTTCACTGTGGTTATAATTTTCTCTTTTCCAGAGTCGTATGTTGTTGTTCACTCCCTCAGTTGTGTCTGAATCTTTGCCACCCTATGGACTGCAGCACGCTGGGCCTCCCTGTCCTTCAGTATCTGCCAGAGCTTGCTCAGACTCATGTCCACGGAGGTGATGATGCCATCCAGCCATCTCATCACAGTGTCATGTAGTTGGAGTCGTTTGGTATGTAGCCTTTTCTCACTGGCTTCTTTCACTTAGTAATATGCGTTTAAGTTTCTTCCGTATCTTTCTGTGGCTGGATTGCTCATTTTTTGTAGTTAAAAAATTTTTTTTTTATTGAAGTATAGTTGATTTACAATGTTGTGTTAGTTTATGGCATACAACAAAGTGATATACATATATGTATATATATATTCTTTTTCACATACTTTTCCATTATGGCTTATTATAAGATACTGAATATAGTTCCCTGTGCTATACAATAGAACCTTGTTGTCTGTCTATTTTATATACAGTAGTTTGTATCTACTAATCCTGAAGTCCTAATTTATCCCCTTGACAACCATGCATGTATCTGTTTTCTATGTATGTGAGTCTATTTCTGTTTTGTTAATAAGTTCATTTGTATCATAGTTTAGATTTCACATAGAAGCGATGTCATGGGATGTTTGTCTTTGTCTGATGTATTTCACTAGTATAATAATTCTAGGTCATCACGCCTTGTTTTCATGACTGAATAATATTTCATTGTGTGGATGTACCATAGTTTCCTTATCCTTTCATCTCATGAGGGGCATCTTGGTCACTTCCTTTTGAGGTGATCATGAATAATGCTGCTATAAGCATTTATGTGCAGGTTTTTATGTGGACAGACATTCTCGACTTGGGTAAAAACCAGGGAGCACAGATGCTGGAGCGTGTGGGGAGACTGTGTCTAGTTTTGTCAGAGGCCACCGATTCACATAGAAGCGATGTCATGGGATGTTTGTCTTTGTCTGATGTATTTCACTGGTATAATAATTCTAGGTCCATCACGCCTTGTTTTCATGACTGAATAATATTTCATTGTGTGGATGTACCATAGTTTCCTTATCCTTTCATCTCATGAGGGGCATCTTGGTCACTTCCTTTTGAGGTGATTATGAATGCTGCTGCTATAAGCATTTATGTGCAGGTTTTTATGTGGACAGACATTCTCGACTTGGGTAAAAACCAGGGAGCACAGATGCTGGACCGTGTGGGGAGACTGTGTCTAGTTTTGTCAGAGGCCACCGACGAGTCTTGGGAAGTGGCTGTGCCCCTGTGCGTTCCCACCAGCAGTGGCCGAGAGTTCCTGCTGCTTCAAATTCGTATAGAATTTGGTATCATCGATGTTTAGGATTTTAGCCATTCTGGTCAGTGTAGGTGATATCTTGTTAATTGTTTTAGCTTGCAATTCCCTAATGACACAGGATGTTGGGAACTTGCCTCTTCTATTTTCTGAGTAAGACATGTAGGACTCATACGATTTCTTCCTTAAATGTCCACTAGAACTGTCCAGTGAAACCATCTGGACCTGGAGATGGTTTGTTTGTGTGTGTTTGTGTGTCTGTGAAGGGTTTTCATAATGAATTCGTTTACTCAGATAGTGGGCAGATCAAAATGTAATTTCTTCTTTAATCAGTGGTAGTATTTTTGTTTTTTTAAGAAATATGCTCATTTTATGGGCTGGGAGGGAGATTTAAGAGGGAGGGGACATATGTATACCTATGGCTGATTCATGTTGATATCTGGCAGAAACCAACACAATATTGTAAAGCAATTATCCTTTAATTAAAAATAAATACATTTAAAAAATAATAACAAAAAAGAAATATGCCCATTTTTCATCACTCATAGAATTTATTAAAGTTGTTCATAATATATATGTATATGACTTGCATCCCAAATAAACTTAAAATGCTTATAATTCAATAAAAGACAAAAAATCAGTTTAAAAATTGGCAAAATATTGGGAAAGACACTTTGCTAAAGGAAGATATACAAGTGGACAATAAGCATGTGAAAAAACACTCAGCATCATTGGTCTTCCAAGAAATGCAAATTATAGCTGCAGTGGGGTACTGGTGCACACTCTTTGGAATGAGTAAACTGAAGGAGACCAACAGGTCAAATATCGGTGAGAATGTGGAGCAAACAGAACTGTCACACTTTCCTGGTGGAAATGTGAGATGGTGCAGCCACTTTGGAAAAGATTTATCTGGCAGGGTCTTGTAGTTAAACATACACCTACACTTGACCCCACCAATTCTACTCCCAGAGATTTACCCAGAAGATATGAAAATATTTGTCCACAAAAAGACTTGTACGCAAATGTTCATAGTAGTTCTATTCATAATAACCCCAAACTTGAAACTAGCTATTGGTTCTATGAGGCTTCCCTGGTGGTTCAGATGGTAAAGAATCCGCCTGCAATGCAGGAGCCCCCGGTTCGATTCCTGGATTGGGACGATCCCCTGGAGGAGGGCATGGTGACCCACTCCAGTACTCTTGCCTGGAAAATCCCATGAACAGAGGAGCCTGGTGGGCTGCAGTCCATGGGGCCGTACAGAGTTGGACATGACTGAGGCGACTTAGCAGCAGCAGCAGCAGCAGCTCACCCCAAATTGCAATTCCTCTGCTGTTCCCACATAAACTTGTTTGCTGGTGAATAACTGGCTACCTTGTTTTGAAAGGTCCACAATATGTTCATGCAGCTGATATTCACTATTAGTGGATTCTGTATTTGTAAATTCACCTCAAGCTAACATGTATTTGCAACCCTAAAATTGGTACTTGGGGTGCTTTTATGGTCATTCATGGACACACGCACATGCAGACAGGTGACAATATTGCGTTGCTAGAACTGAAGTCAGGCTTGGTGATGCCCCTCCTCCTTGTTCCCGCTCTCATACTGTAAATAATCATCCTTTTCACTGTCTATTTAGTGCCTGATGCTGTCATCTTTGTGCTTTTTCTTGGTGACTTTGCTATTTAAAACGACCGCCAGGCATAGTGCTGAAGAACTGTCCATGCGTCACAGAGAAATCACATGTGTTACATGAGCCTCCTTCACGCGTGCACTGTTGTGCTGCTGACCCTGGGGCTGGTGTCAATGAACTAACAATATTAAATAAGGTCTCTTTAAACAGAAATCAACCCTGCATACTCACTGGAAAGACTGATGCTGAAGCTGAAGCTCCAATACGTTGGCCACCTGATGCGAAGAGCCAACTCATTGGGAAAGACCCTGATGCTGGGAGAGATTGAGGGCAGGAGGAGAAGGGGATGACAGAGGATGAGATGGTTGGATGGATGGCATCACCGACTCAATGGACATGAATTTGAGCAAGCTTCAGGAGATGGTGAAGGACAGGGAAGCCTGGCGTGCTGCAGTCCATGCGGTTGCAATGAGTCTGACAGGACTCAGCAACTGAACAACCACCACCAATAAACTGCATGCTTTCACGTGTTTTTCTCTGAGGCTGTATCTGGGGGACCAAGCCTCAGACAGTTGGTACCAGACACGGTCCTAGAAAGTGGCCCCTCAGGATGGGATCCTTTGCCAACCAGAGGGTCACCAGGTACCCACTGCTGAGGGGCGTGGGCTGATGGTGTCTCAGGCCCACTGTAAGCCCTCAGGCTGAGACTCACATGGTGGGGGGACCAGGCCCAGGTGGAAGGGGGCACTGGCCTGAGCAGCTGAGTGACACGGATGCCAAAGGAACTCCCAGGACAGCAGAAGCGATCGGTGGGGCTGGACCGAGGCAGAGCCCTGGAGGAGGGGACCGTCAGCCCTGCAGCCGAGGACCGACCTTGGGGCATGTGTGAGCCAAGAGGCCCCACACAAGCTATATAGCACCCCGTCTTCTACAGCCAGAGGGCAGAACATGCCAAAAAATGAGGCCCCGGATCTGGTGGTCAGAGTGTCCTTCTGCCAGAGGAGGTGGAATTCACAGTCCCCACACTGACTGCAGCGCCGGGACTTGGAATGGCCAGCACGACCAGGGACGGCGCCACGCTCCCAATCAGGGCACGCCTGGGGTCGCAGCTCTGCTGCTAAGACTGTGACCTCGGGCAGGTCGCTCTGAGCCCCTGTTTCCTCATCTGGAAGCTAGGGTCACAGTGGTCACTACCAGAGCCTTGCCCAGCACGTAGCACAAAACAGAAATTCAGTTAACAGGCCTCTGGTTTGTTTGTTTTTCATTTAAACAATTAAATTAATTGCTCTTTGGAAAAAAGCTATGACCAACCTAGACAGCATATTAAAAAGCAGAGACATTACTTTACCAACAAAGGTCCATCTAGTCAAAGCTATGGTTTTACCAGTAGTCATGTATGGATGTGAGAGTTGGTCTATAAAGAAAGCTGAGGACCCTCAGGGCACGCCTGGGGTCGCAGCTCTGCTGCTAAGACTGTGACCTCGGGCAGGTCGCTCTGAGCCCCTGTTTCCTCATCTGGAAGCTAGGGTCACAGTGGTCATATCAGAGCCTTGCCCAGCACGTAGCACAAAACAGAAATTCAGTTAACAGGCCTCTGGTTTGTTTGTTTTTCATTTAAACAATTAAATTAATTGCTCTTTGGAAAAAAGCTATGACCAACCTAGACAGCATATTAAAAAGCAGAGACATTACTTTACCAACAAAGGTCCATCTAGTCAAAGCTATGGTTTTACCAGTAGTCATGTATGGATGTGAGAGTTGGACTATAAAGAAAGCTGAGGACCCAAGAATTGATGCTTTTGAACTGTGGTGGTGGAGAAGACTCTTGAGAGTCCCTTGGACTGCAAGGAGATCCAACCAGTCCATCCTAAAGGAAATTAGTCCTGAATATTCATTGGAAGGACTGATGCTGAAGCTGAAACTCCAATACTTTGGCCACCTGATGGGAAGAACCAACTCGTTGGAAAAAACTCTGATGCTGGGAAAGACTGAAGGCAGGAGGAGAAGGGGAAGACAGAGGATGAGATGGTTGGATGGCATCACTGACGTGATGGACATGAGTTTGAGTAAACTCCAGGAGTTGGTGATGGACAGGGAGGCCTGGCGTGCTGCAGTCCATGGGGTCACAAAGAGTTGGACACAACTGAGTGACTGAACTGAACTGAAAGTTTATTTTTTTTTATTAATTTTTATTTTTTTAGTTTGTTTTGCTTTACAATACTGTATTCGTTTTGCTACACATCGACATGAATCAGCCACGAGTATACATGAACTCCCAATCCCGACCCCCACCTCCCCCCTTGAAAGTTTATATTTTATATCAGAGTATAGTCGATTAACAATATTGTGAGTTTCAGGCGGACAGCGAAGGGACTCAGCCACACATACACGTGTCCCTTCTCCCCCAAGCTCCCCTGCCATCCAGGCTGCCACACAGCATTGAGTGGAGTTTCCTGCGGGTGGCGGTGTTTCTTTAACCAAAGTGAAATGCAGGGACCAGAAGGCAGTGCATCCGCGCTGTTAGGCCACCATCACCACCATCCATCTCTGAACCTCTTCATCTCCCAAGCTGGAACTCCGTCCCCACTAAACACTCACTCCCCTCTCCCCACCCCCAAGCCCTGGTAACCACCATCCTGCTAGTACTTCCTGTCCTTACGCTTTTGACTACTCTAGGTACCTCTTGTAAGTGGAATCACGCAGTATTTGTCCTTTTGTGACTGGCTTATTTTACTTAGCATAACTCAAGTTCACTCACATCGTATCCAGTGTCAAAGTTCCCTTTGGTAGGAGAAGCAAGCAGCAACCAGCTCCAGTATTCTTGTCTGGGAAAACCACGGACAGAGGAGCCTGGCAGGGGTCCACGGGGTCACAGAAGAGTCAGACAGCACTTGGCGGCTAAACAACAAGGTATACAATACATAGTTGAATTAATCAAAACCTGGGCTATAAGGAGCATTATTCAACTGCAGTCATCGGTTAATGATGAGATTACATGAGCTCAATGTAGACCTCATACTGTGCCTGCATCCTAACCCCAACTGAACATGAGTCGGGTACCTGGGAGTGTTTTCCGGGAAGGTCCGATAATCTCCACTGTACCTGAAAGGACGGTGTTCCGCTTGTCATCTTTTTAATTTTTATCACACTATAGCTCATGTCCCATATTATGTAAGTTACAGGTGTACCATGCATGATCCACAGTTTTTAAGGCTTACGGTCCTTTAGAGTTATAATAAAATATTAGCTCTAAACTTCCTTGCCAAGGCTGGAGAATACGCCACTGCATGGAGGGACCACGTTTTCCCCATTGATTCATCCATCCGTGGACACTTGGGGTGCTTCCACGTTTTGGCTGTTGTGAATGATACTGCTATGAACACGGATGAATGGCTTTATTATTTTAACTGAGCAAGCAAGCATTGGCCGAATGAAGACCTGGACCAAATACTGGTGCCTCGCCTAATGGTGCGCCCTTGCCCTTAAGTTATATTCTATCGTTGAAAGAAGCTCTGTTCCCAGGTGGAATGGAGAGGCAGGGGTCAGGAGGCGTGGTGGGGGCCGGGAGCTCCTGCCTCACCTGAACCAGCCGTGACTGCTGCCAGCTGCCTCAGCACCCAGACAGGATGACCGCCAGGGTCCCAGTCACCGCCCTGTGCCCATGGCTTTACCTGCACCATCCCTGGGACGTGTGCGTGTGTTCTGAGTCAACTCAATCGTGCCCGACTCTTTGCGACCCCCTGGACTGTAGCCCACCAGGCTCCTCCATCCATAGTATTCTCCAGGCAAGACAAGTGGAGTGTGTTGCCATACCCTCCTCCAGAGGATCTTCCCGACCCAGGGATCCAACCCAGGTGCCCTGCATTGCAGACAGATTCTTTACTGTCTGAGCCGCCAGGGAAGTCCATATAGTACTGTGCTGTAATAAGTTTATAATACACAAATAATTCACATATAAAAAACAAACACTAAAAATAAAACATTTCTAATCTTACAAAGCACCTTGAAAAGCACAGTAGAACAGTACAACCGCTGGCATACAGGGGGTGGCCTCGAGTGAAGAGGCCAGGAGCCTTACTGACCGGGGGAGGGAGAGGAGGTGGGAGAGGGCAGAGCTGAAGGATGGTCAGCGACAGGAGACGGAGGGCGAGCTGCAGTGTCGGTCACACCTGGCGCCCATGGAATGCATGTGTGCGTCTTTCAAAGTTTGCAACTTAAAGGCTGGTGTGTAGGGGACTTGCTGTACCACAACAAAGCAACTCACGTGAGTTTTTGGCTTCCTGGTGCATATAAAATTTATGTTTACACGATTCTGTACTCTTCTAAGTATGAAATATCAGTATCTTAAAAGACTGTACATACCTTGATTAAAAAATGCTTTATTGCTAAACAGTGCTGAAATGATGGCCATAGTCACATCAAAGGCCACTGGTCACAGATTACAGCTAACAAATTTTTGAAGTGCGGCCATAGAGGCCAAAATGTGACGCAGGGACACAGAGTGAGCAGAAGCTGTTGGAAGAATGGCGCCAGTAGGGTTGCTGGACGCAGGGTTGCCAGAAATCTTCGATTTGTATAAAAGCTCCATATAAACCTCCCCTGTTCAACTTCTGTGTGGTTTGTCTCCCACTGGTACCTAGCCGTAGACAAGGGCTCAGGTTTTGGTGTGGAGAAGGGATGCTCAAGGAATGTTGGATCAGATGCTAGGGCCAGCCTAAGGTACCCAGCAAAGGGCTAGGGTAGCTTTGGGTACCCATCGTGGGATTCATGGGAGGGGCCCCTGCTTCCGCCACCATCGGCCCTCTGCTGGGGCTGCTCTTGTTGGGTACGAGACTCCATTCCATTTGCCAAAGGCAGAAACTCCAGTTTGGCCACTGCCCCTGGCAAGGGAATGGAGAAACCAGAAAATGGTGCTAGGCTTGCTTCACGCCTGAAGGAACCGAGGACCGGGGTAAGTTGGGAGCCCCACATCCTGGGCAGGGAGGGCAGGTGCAGGACAACGTCTCCCCTGCTTAAGTTAGAACCAGTTAAGCAAAGCCAGGCAGACTCTGGAACAAGCAGGAAGGATCAGCGCTCGGTCCCCACCTGGGCTGACTTCATTGTTGTTCAATCGCTAAATTGTGTCCGACTACTTGAAACCCCATGGATTGCAGCACGCCAGGCTTCCCTGTCCTTCACTATCTTCCAGAGCTTGCTCAAACTCATGTCCATTGAGTTAGTGATGCCATCCAACCATCTCATCCTCTGTCGCCCCCTTTCCAATGGATTACCTGGATGGGCCTAAATCCAGCGAAAAGTGTCTTAAGAGAAAGGACAGGGGGATTTGACACAGAGGAGAGGCCACGGGAAGACGAGGGCAGAGGCTGGAGGGACAAGGCCACGAGCCCAGGGACGCCTGGAGCCGCCAGAGTTGGAAGACGCAGGAAGGATCTTTCCAGGAACCCCCGAAGGGATCGCAGCCCTGCCCACACCTTGATTTGGGACTTCTGACCTCCAAACTGAGAGAGAATAATTTTCTGTTGTTTTAAGCCACAGGAAACTTACACAAATGGGAAGACAGTCCCCTGCCTCTGGGCCGAGCCCTTTCCAGGTTGAATGACCCTTCTCTGCTTGATTTAAAGCCCTTTGAAAGAGATGGACCCTGTGAAGAGCTTGAGCTGGGGTCAGGCTAGAAGGAGATCCCAATATCCAGGTCTCCCTCCAGAGGCCGGATGCAGGGTGCAGGGGGCTTGGATCGCGGGGGCGTGGCCTCCCGTGTGTGGGAGGGACCATGCCTGTCCTGCTTCTGTGATCCGGGGGCTCCTTTGCCTTCTCCACCCTTGGCAGCATCTATAGGTCCACCGGCCCTTCTCCTGGAAATGTCCATCTCTCCAGCAAATTCTCACCAGTCTCTGAAACTTGCTGTCCCAAACTGGGCTCCGCCGTAGCCCAAGGTTGCCAGAATGTCCAGTCTCCTGAAGGTCCCTCCCGCCCCAAGGCCTGGGCATGCAGGGGCAAGGCCTGGGGTCCTGCGTGGGGATTGTGTGTCTGTGGACAGTAGGGACAAAGGAAATGAAGGTTCTGAGTCTTTGTGGCCCACACTTTATGTTGCTCACAGAGGTGTGGGGGTAGATTGTCATGATTTTACTCTTAAACAGCTGGAACGACCCCCCAGAGAGACAGTCGAAGCCCCTCATTTCCCCCTTGGTGAGTGTTCCCTCCGCCATCCTAAGGCCTTCTTGAACACACTGGGGCCCCCAACTCTGAAGCCAGCGTCTCCACACTGAATGCCAGGGCCGGGGCCCCAGTCATCTTGTCTGCCTGACCACCCAGGCTGGAAATCCACTCTACCTTTGAGTCAGGAAACATTGCCCCCAGGGATTCACTAGGGGACAAGCCAACAGCTCAAAGTGGACATATGGGATATGAGAAGGGACTCTCTGCTGTGGTGATGGGGCAGAGAGCTGACTCCGTGTGCAGCTCATATGTCCTGGCCTGAGAAGACCAGGGTCAACTTAAAACTGGCTGGAGGCTCCCAGTTCTGGGCAGATCTGACAGCATCTGGGGATGGCCCAAGGGCCGGCAGCCTGGGAACTCTCCTGGTGGTGGAAGAATGAGCAGCCCCCACCCCCACCCCTTTAAGCATCACCCAGCAAGAGCCAGCTCTAACAGAAAGATAGCAGAGCAGGAATCTCCAGGTTCCTCACCTGCACCTGGAACCTGGATTGTGCACTTTGAACCTGGGTCGTTCCTAGAAGCAATGGTTGTGGAAGAGCCAAGGAACAACTGCTTTGCAAAATTTGCTCAACCACAAGTCTTGGAAAAACTGGAGAGGTCTTCATTGAGCAGAGTAGGCTAGTTCAGTTCACTCTTTTCCCAGGTTGTTCCTCTCTTGTTTGAGGGTATAACTGACTTTCAGTAATTTGTACAGAACTCACACTTAAACTGTACATATCCAGGTAGCCAGCCTTGGATATAGGATGTTTCCATGACATCAGAAAGTTCTCTGTGTCCCTACCTAGTCAATACCACCTGCCAGGAGGCAAACGATGCTTCAGATTTCTATCCCCATAGATGAGTTTCTTTCTCTTCTAGGACATCACTTGTTTGAAACTAAGCAATTTACAAATTGGTTTGTAGCTCTATGGTTTCTAGCTTCTTTTATCTCAGCATAATGGTTTTGAAATTCATCCTTGTTGTGACTCATTCATTATGATTTCTGATTAGTATTTCATCACGTAGCTAGACCACACTCTTTTCATTCTTTTGTTGGTTAGCATTTGCATTGTTTCCAGTTCGGGGCTTTTATAAATAAAGCTGCCATAAATATCTTTGGAGGGAGACAGAAGAGAGACAGGGGAAGAAACGGGAACATAGATTATAATTATATGTTGGAGAAGACTCTTGATAGCTTATAACTAAGTGTTGGAGAAGACTCTTGAGAGTCCCTTGGACTGCAAGAAAATCCAACCAGTCCATCCTAAAGGAGATCAGTCCGGGGTGTTCATTGGAAGGACTGATGTTGAAGCTGAGGCTCCAATACTTTGGCCACCTGATGCGAAGAGCTGACTCATTGGAAAAGACCCTGATGCTGGGAAAGATTGAGGGCAGGAGGAGAAGGGGATGACAGAGGATGAGATGGTTGGATGGCATCACCAACTCAATGGACATGAGTTTGGGTAAACTCTGGGAGTGGTGATGGACAGGGAGGCCAAGCGTGCTGCAGTCCATGGGGTCGCAAAGAGACACGTCTGAGAGACTGAACTGAACTGAACAGGAGCCCATCAATCCATATTGATACAATATATATTAATACATTGGAAGTTTGATGAGAATCCGATGTTTATATCCTCCCAAAGGTCATCTCCACAGAGTACTTATTACAAAGAATCTTCAGGCTCTCCACAAGTGACTTTTCAGTGGAGAAGCCTGGCACACACCCCTTAATCAAGGCACCCAAGTGAGCGTCATCAGTTATGGGTCAAATTAAAATGCTTTGCCACCTGAGAGGGTACAGCGGCCTCACTCCGACATTCCTGCCCAGGGTACCCAACCCCAATCTAATCACAGAGAGCTGTCAGAAAAAAGCTAAAGTGAGGGACAGACTACACAATAATCTAACCTTCATGACTGCCCAAACCACGCCATTAAAGGGAAGGGTGAGGAGCTGCTCCACATGGAGGAAGCTGAAGCACCGCAGCCAAGGTGGCTGGGGGCTCTGGGCAAGCTCCCTTGCTATAAGGGACATTACCAGGGTCATTGGGAAAACTTGAGTCTGGTGTGGCGATGAAACAGCACCCACCCACCCCGGTAAATGTCTCAATCATTATCACCTGGTTCTGTGGGGGCCCTCTAGCTGGAAAACACACCCAACTCTGCTCAGAAGTCTTGGAGCATCATGGCAGCAACTTACAGTTTAGGAAAGTGATGTTTTTGTGCTATGCTTGAAACCTTCTTGTAAGTTTGAAAGTATTGACTAATAATAAGAGGATGCTTTCCCTGCCCTTGAGGAAACCAGTTTTTCAGCAGCCACTGATCCTCTCTGTGTTTATCCCAGGTGTATCTGAGAGGACAGGGGTGGCTATTTTATGTCTGGGTTCCTTTCTGGTGCTGGTGGGAACTGGAAGGAGTACCAGCCCTCAGCATGAGGCTGTTTCTGGGACCCTATGGGTTGTCTTAGGCAGACACGAAGCCCAGGGCACTCCTGAGCTTGAAGGCAGGGAAGTCTGTGCGTGTGTAGGGGTAGGTGGTAGAGAAACCTCCTTAACTGGAGCTTGAGCCTCGGAAACAGGAGAGTGGTTAGAAAGTCACTTACAACTCCTTTTATCCCCGTAGCAACACCGGAAGATTAGCATTGCCTTTCGTGAATTAAGCCTCTGCACCAGGGCCCCAGGCGCTGTTCTAGATGTTGAGGACAGAGCAGTGAAAAAGGCAGACAAAGCTCCCCGTCCTTAAATAACTCATAGATGCAATGAATAAGTGAAAGACACAGGACGCCAGGGGGGTTCCCCTGGTGGCTCAGATGGTAAGGAACCTGCCTGCAATGCAGGAAACTTGGGTTCGATCTCTGGGTCAGGAAGATCCCTTTGGAGGAGGAAATGGCAACCCACTCCAGTATACTTGCACAGGAGTATTCATAGACAGGCTACAATCCATGGGGTCATAAAGAGCCAGACATGACAGAGTGACTAACGCGCACACACATGAGGCTAGATGGTGGTATGTGCTAAGGAGAAAACCAACCAAACACAAAGTCCACTAAGAGAAAATAAAAGCTAGGCACTGGACCCGAGAAAATGGGAAAGGCCTCTCTCGGGGAAGTGGAATTTGGCGGGCAGGTGTGTTTTCAGTTTTAACCTCGCTTTATGTGAAATGCCTACGAAACACCTAAGTGGTGGTGTCAGAAGTTTAGAGACGTGCAGGTGGGGATGGGAAGGTGGGCATCTTTGGTACATAGGCGGTTTTGAAGTTACAGAGGGGACTCCTTGGGTAGGATCAGGACTGGCACCTTTATACAGATGAGAGAACAGGCATGTAGACAGGCTGCCTCATTGGGCCCAAATCACTTGGCTGCCAGGTTGTGGAACTGAGATTCAAACCCAGGTCAGACTCATGCCAAGGCCCTAATCACAGCTGCCCTGGAGTCTTGCTGCTGTTGACTTGGCCTTGGGCAGGCCACTTGACCTTTTCTCCTCTACCAAAGCAGGACTGGGCAGTGGAGGGGCAAGCACAATGCAGGGACGCTGCGATGCTCAGGCAGGTGGCCGAGGAGCCCACAGCCGCCCAGACGGGTCACTGGAATCACCCTGGGTATGTCCCCGCCCTCTCCCCGCCGCCCACTCTGGCACCTGCTCCCATCCAAGCAGCCCTGCCTTCTGGGCAGCGGTGGGGTCGGCAGGGGTAAAAGGGAGACAGGAGAGCAGTCTGAAAGCCAAGGTGTCGCTTTACATTGAGAAGCCACCTGCCACCCAGACTTGTATTCTGGGCTCAGCAGGACCTGTGGGCCCTCCCTGTGGGCACAGGATCCCAGCAAGCAAATCTTTGCCAGCCAGTGGCTGTGTGAACCTGGTGTTTGAAGAAGGGACGTGGGAGAGGGATGCAGGTTTGGTGGGACCTGCTGGGTCTCTGCAGTGCCCCTGGGCCCTTCTGGGGGGACTGGAACAGATCCCGTGGCAGGCGTGCGGCGCCCAGGTCAGCTGCGGGCTGGGCTGGCACTCCTGGGCTTCCGGGGCTGGCCCAAGCTCCTTCCGCCAGCTCAGTCTTTCTTTAGAGTTGTTAATATCTTTCCGTCTGTCCAGGACTGGTGGGGCCCCACCGCCTCTGTGGCTTAGCACCTCCACTCGGGGCATCCAGCGGCTTCACGGTGTAAATGCCGGTGGCTCCTGTCACGTGGGGGGCTGGGCAGGTGCCTGGCCACACTACTTCCTGTCCCCCACCCCCCTCCTCTGCCAGCTGGCAGGAGGCAGCCTCCAGCTGGCCACGCTCACTGTGGGGAAGTCGAATTTCCAGTCTCCCCCAAGCAAAGCTGCTCTGGGCTGTGGCCTCTGGCCAGCTCAGAGAGCTCCGGCCCACCCTGAGGGCCTCTCAGCGGAGGCTGGAAGAGCAGCCAGCAGCACAGGGGGGACGGGGACGGGGTGGGGAGTGGAGACAGGCTCAGAAGTGGGGAGCCGGAGGCACTTGTGTCTGGGGTCACCCATCTGCCTCCTCTGCTCCCTGCAAGTCACCGCCCGGAAAACGGGGTGGCTCTGGGCCGGAAGCGATGGAGCGAGTCTTGGGAGTCTGGGGACTTGTCAGGGTCCAGATTGGGTGTCAGCCGCAGGGGGCGCTGTCGGGATGGACTCTGGAAAGCTTAGAGTCGGGAAGACAGGGATGTTCGAGGCTGTGAAGGGCTGCCCGGGCAAGGCTGGACTAGGGGCCTGGGCACCGAGATCCAGGGGGACCCACACAGGACTGTGGTGCCCCTGGGCTTCTTCCTCCCTGGGCACCCAGGGAGGAGACAGGGAGGCAACGGCAGTCTCGGTGGGGTGTGATTTGAGGATTTGCAGCCAAGCACTATAAATAATTGGAAAGTTTAGCCATAAATCAATCAGAAGCTGATGAAAATGAAGCAATCATTCATTAGCTGTGCTAGCAGAGAGGAACGTGGCAAGGCAGCTTCTGATGTCAGAGACGCCCGAAGGCTTTCAGAGTGGAAGAGGAGAGCGTGCAGGGTCCTGAGTCGATCGGCTTCACCGGAGGGGTGGTGAGACCCAGCACAGCCCCATCTCCGCCCAATGGGCTTCCCCAGGAGGCAAGGTGAGGGCAGAGGGAGGAGCGCTGGTGTTTAGAGCTAGTCCCGCCTCCACCTCTGTTAGATTCCTGTCCTCAGCCAATCACTGTGCCTCAACTTCGCATCTGTGAAAGGGGATAATAAGCGCTATGTCTGCCATTCAAGGTCAAGAGGGAGAAAAAAATCAAGCAGTCGTGTTGGTGGACCACAGACTTTGTGGTCATCCACACTGTCCACGGAAGCCGCTTTTCTGGCATGCCAACTCTGTGCCAGGGCCTGGAATGGCAGGAAACCAAGGAAGGCCCGGGGCTCTTCCTGGAATTGAAGGACCCGCCTGCTCAGCCTGCCTCCTCTCTGCAGGACCGAGCTGGGCTCTTTTCCACCCCCTCCCCCACTCCGGCCCCAGGGCTTCTGCACTTCTCGGGCTCACCTTTCTCAACCACTCCCTTTTCCTTCCATACCCATATCCACTCTTCCGGATGGCGGAGACGTTTAGGCACCGATACCGTGCCTCTGCCCGCTTGTGGCACCTCAACTTGTTGGCCTCTGCGCTTTTTATCAGGATAAGGGCTCTGCTTCAAGCCCTGACTGACTTTGGAGGTCGCCTCACCTCTCGATGCCTCAGTCTCCCTACGTATATAAAGTGGGAAAAAACGGTCCCCACCTCCTGGGAGTCGTTGTAAACCGGACAGGGCACCAAAGCTTGAGAATGGTGCCCGGTACCCAGGAAAAGACGTTCCTCTCAGGATTGCCATTTTGCAGCCATTATCATCAACCTCGCAGGCAGGATCCAGAGGGCGAGGCCGCGCGCCCGGCCCGTGGGAGCCTCTCACCTTCCCGACCAGCCTGAGACCCAGGAGGGGGCCCGCATCCCTGGGTACCGGCACTGCCCGACGAGGGAGTGAATCGGCAAAACCCGTTTCTCCGAAAACCCGACGCACAGTAGGCGCTCAAGAAATGGCCGGCTGACGCTAGGAAGCGAGTGGCCGGGTTGATGCAGGCTCACGTCCCGCCTCCTCCCACACCAGGCGGTGGAACTCAGGCTGCCCACACGGTCCTGAAGGGTGTTTTCATCTGCTCCCAAGGACACCCACTCCCACAACAAAGAGGCTCGGCTCCACTGCGGCCACCGCGTCCCGGCGCACCGGAGGCGCGGCGGGCGCGAAGCCTGCCGTCCCGCACGGCTGACCCCCGTCCTGACTCAGAAGCGCTCCCCGGTGGGCGCTGCTACGCCAGGGACCGAGGGCTGGAAGGCAGCCTCGCGAGACCCCGAGCAACGGAGAGGCCCGAGGCCCAGGGAGCGCCCGCGGGCGCGCGGCGACGCCGCCTCCAGCCGCGATTTAAAGGGCAGCGAGAGGCGGAGGGATCCTTCCCGACCGCTCAATACGAATCCCTCCGCTGCGAGCGGAGCGAAGCGACGGCTGGCCTCGTCCTCGCGAAATTCGCCTTTTTGTCCCTCCGCCGCGGGAAGCAGCCGGCGGGGGAACTCCTTTCTTTCTCGGGTTTCTCCGCCTCCCCCACCCCCACCCAACCCCCAGTCCCGTAAAAGCAACAGCGGCGGCGGAGCGGCGCGCGCGGAAGCGGTGTCCCTCCGCCCGGCCGCGGGCACTCCTTTTCGTGTCCTTCCACCGTTCCCGGGCGGCGTCCGAGCGGCTCACCGGGGGCGGCGACGCGTCTGCGGCGCGGACGGCGAGGCTCGGGGCTATGAGGTGAGGGCGCCCGGGCTCCGGGGACGGCACGCGCGGCGCCGGGGCCCGCGGCGCGGCGTCGCC
>SJXQ01003819.1:0-13000 GCA_006408695.1 Aepyceros melampus | reverse complement strand
GCGGGGGAGGGGCGCGGCGGCGGGCGGGGCGCGGGCCCTGCAGTGGGCGCCGCGGCCGGAAGGGAGCGGTAGCGGCCGCCGGGCAGCGCCGGGCCGGCCCGCGGCCGCACGAGGGGAGCGGCCCCGCCGCTCGCGATTGGGGGACTCTGTTTTCCCTCTTCTCCAATGGGCAGCCGTGAACGGTCTCGCCCAATCTGCTGTCTCCGCCGCGCTCAACTTCGGGTTGTTTTTGTTTGGGCTCGAGCCTCACTCCCGGTCTCCTCCCGGGCCCGTCCTCCGCCCCGCTCCGAGCCTTCTCCCGACGGCGGCCCCGGCACCTTGGCCCCGGGCTCCCCGCCCCGTGCGCTTCGGCCCGGCCGCCCTCGGCCTGTCGGCGTCTCGGGTCCCGAGGACACGGTCCCCTTCATCCCCGGAGATGATGAGCCGCGTCACCCCCGACTGAGAGAGTAGGGGAAACGTGAAGAAGGTTACAACTGGACCCGACTTGCTGGGACGGTATAGAAGCACTTGGGACCCAGAGAAAGTCACTCTTTTGTCGGTTTGGGTTCGTTTGACCGGGTTTTGGAGCTCTGGCTTCCGACCCATTGAGTAGGGGAAACTTTTTAAAGAATACTGAGGAGGCGAACGTGTGTTCTTTGAAATTAAGTTTTTCAGAACTTGCCAAACGAAATTCTCTCCGGCGGAGGTTGGGGGGAGGATCTTTATTTAGAGTAGGACGCAGAGGAATTGATTGGTTGTGATTGTGCTACTTTTCATCAGGACCGTTTTCAGATGTAAAGCGTTTTGATATAAAGTACAGTGGAGCATGGCTTAATAAGATCATTAGTGGAAACAGTTGCCAGCTGAAGCTTTTTTTTCCTTCCCCCTTTGGTCTTTGATAGTAAGAACACGCCTATAACTTTGGGTGATTAATTGTCCAAGTCTAAGCATTGATTTTATTTTTGGGGCTCCAAAATCACTGCAAATGGTGATTGCAGCCATGAAATTAAAAGACGCTTACTCCTTGGAAGGAAAGTTATGACAACCTAGATAGCATTAAAAAGCAGAGACATTACTTTGCCAAGAAAAGTCCGTCTAGTCAAGGCTATGGTTTTTCCAGTGGTCTTGTATGGATGTGAGAGTTGAACTGTGAAGAAAGCTGAGCGCTGAATTGATGCTTTTGAACTGTGGTGTTGAAGAAGACTCTTGAGAGTCCCTTGGACTGCAAGGAGGTCCAAGAAGTCCATCCTAAAGGAGATCAGTCCTGGGTGTTCATTGGAAGGACTGATGCTGAAGCTGAAACTCCAGTCCTTTGGCCACCTGATGTGAAGAGTTGACTCATTGGAAAAGACCCTGATGCTGGGAGGGATTGGGGGCAGGAGGAGAAGGGGACGACAGAGGATAAGATGGCTGGATGGCATCACCAACTCGATGGACGTGAGTTTGAGTGAGCTCTGGGAGTTGGTGATGGACAGGGAGGCTTGGAGTGCTGTGATTTATGGGCAAAGAGTCAGACGGGACTGAGCAACTGAACTGAACTGAAGCATTTTGAAGAAGGAAAGGGAAATCAGTTTTGCCTGAAATCATCACAGATTATTTGTACCTACCAGGAAATTGAAGAGTTACTTAGTATAGACACAAGTTTACTTTGTAGCCAAATGTTTACACCTTCACCACAGGTGTGGTCCTGTCACTGTGGGGTTCGCTAGATTCCAAGATTAAAGTCCACAAACGCTTTGATCCCAGCTCATGTGGGAACTCAGGCCCCTTTTCCAGTTTCTAATCACTCAGCATTGTCTTCTAACGTCCGAGCTCGGGCCCCAGCAGTTTCCCCTTCTGTCTTTTGATCATGTCTTTCCCAGCACTCCTGCACTTCCGACCCTGGAATGATACCCTTCAGAAGGGCCTCATGAGAGTGTGACCTTCTGGGTAACTCTTCCACACCACGCAGAGCTCTTACACATGTGCAGAGACAGCCCTCAGGTTAGAAGGCACACCACCTGTGTGTTCCCTGAGCAGTTGTTACATTGAATTTGGTTATTTACCTGCCCATCCCATCCGTCTTTTGGTAGCTTATTGAGTTATCGTCTCTGCTCAGAGCAGAGAATAGACACTTGATGAAAAATACTAATTTATTAATAGAGCTTGGTGATTTATCTGTAGTTCTTCAAAATACGCGCATTCTACTGTTACTACAACATTGTTGTTGTCAACAAAACCACTTAGTTTGAGAGCGAAAAGAGTAATGGAGATATTTACTCTTCAAGGGGAGAAGAAAGTAGGGCTTACTATTTTACCCGTAAACTTTGAAACTAAACTCAAAGTCATTTCCAAGTGCTGTCTTGCCTATGTTTTCATTCGTCGTCTTGTGCACGCTGAAGTGCTTATGTTTTGAGCTCTCCACACCGGAGGCAGATAGCAGTGGGCAGTGTGGGGGTCTAGCGGATCACGCACGTGAAGGAAGTGGCTGCAGGTTGGTTGTGTCTTTGAGCTTTGAGTTTTGTGGGTGGGGCATGTTTACACGTTTTCCCTTGGGTCCTATGTATCTGGGATTGAATCTGGTTTCTCTTAGTTTGAGTGTCAGTTTGTGGCCTTGTAGGACATGAGCATGTGGCCTGATTGTGTTGCAAAGTCATTGTGTGTGTAGCACGGTAGCAGCTCCCTGTCCACAGGAATTGCCCTTCACGCGGCTTAGGAAAGCAAATCCTTTCAGACAAATGCTGTCGGTTCCCTTATCCTGTGCTGCCTGCCATGTATGAGCTTTACTTTCTCTCCTCTCATAAAATGCTTCTTTGGTGGGCAAGAGCTACAGGTCTCTGTCAGCCCTGGAACACTCTTAATTGCCAAGTTTTCCACACATTGTTAAAGATGGGGACCGTGTGTCTTTGTTCCAGTCTGTATCTTAGTTCCACAGATACACTGAGGACTTGAAGGAAGAGAGCGTGGATAGCTGTGTCTCAGGTGGAGCTCTGTGCAGTAGAAATTTTATGTGTAAAGATGTAACTCAGATTTTCTGCCTGATTTTTAGTTACTTTTTATTTGGATGGAAAATGTATGTGCTGATGTGTCTTGGTGTAGGATATGGTTTAATTGCAATAAAAAGCACATACTTAAATTTACTACTGTGTAAAGCTAGCCAGTGCACTTTAAATTGCAAGTATCAGGAGTTCTAACCATTAAACACAGTGATTTGAAAAGTAACTTTTTTCTTGGATAGACTGTCAACTTCGAAATCTTAAAAAACATACTCTGAAGCTCTTAAGTATGAAATGTGGATTGAACCTTGTGGTTTCATGATCGAGCGCCATGGAACAAGCTGTACAAGGAAGGGTCCCAGTGAGCGAGTCAGGAGTTCCGCTGGGCTGAGGCGAGTTTCACAGCTCTCTTTGAATTCTATCAACTCTACATTCCATTCCCCCCAGCCCGCCCCTCCAGAAGATTAAAAGTGTTGGTTGAGAGGAAATGGTCATGTTTAACCAATATCTTAACTCTGTATTTTTCTACTAATGTGACTGGAGTTTGTCTTTGTCCAAATCAGATTACAGAAAGTCTGAGTAACTTTTCACTTACAAATGTATCTTGTTTTATTCAACAGACACGTCCTCAAATTTTAGTCACGCACATCTTATTTAACTTGCTTTACAGGACTTTACTATTTTAAAGGTGTGGAATAGAATCCATCTGTGCAGGAAAGACTCATTACTTTGTTTTTCTAAACCCACATTAATGTCTAGTTTAAAAACACTTTTCTTTTGATCCCCATGTTGCTCAGAGGCAGTGGATATATTGTCTTTATATAGTTGGTGATGGAAGCAGAACTGTTTGCATTAATTCTAAAATATTCTCACAGAATGGGAAAATAGTCACCGATTTCCATAGTCACTGATGCTCTGAATTATGTTTTGCTTCATGATTTTCCTCCCACTGGGTTGCAGGGCTCCTGGGGCCGCTGGAGCGCTTGGGTCACTCGCTGCCTCTGTCTCTCATGCCAGCCAGATTGGGGGCTGGCAGCGTCTGCGTGAGACGGACGCAGACGCAAGCACTGCACGGTCTTCTCTGAGGATGTGCGTATTTTCACAGTATAGCTAGACAGACAGTTCCGGGGCTGGTGAAGGGCCACTGGAGCAAGAATCGATACCTGTGTTCCAGTCTGCTCCCCCTTATTTGTTTAAAGCATTGATGGAGCCAAGCCTTAGTTTCTTCATCTGTAAAATAGCTAAACATTAATCTCTGACATCACTTGCATTTCTAAAGTATACTCTTTTACACTTAATCACCACCCATTTTCTCACTTTTAAGAGCTAACTTAATCACTTTGCCATCTCTCCAGTTGGTTTACATAGTTCCATCTGTGTTTTCACATAATCTTTCCCTCTTGTTTTGAAATATTATTAAGTTGATGGTACAGCTTACAATCAGGCTTCCCTGGTGGCCGAGTGGTAAAGAAACCTACAAGGCAGGAGATGCAGGTTCAGTTCCTGGGTCAGGAGGATCCCCTAGACAAGGAAGTGGCAACCCGTTCCAGCATTCTTGCCGGGGAAATCCCTTGAGGAGCCTGGTGAGCTACAGTCCATGGGGTTGCAAAGAGTCGGACATGGCTCAGCGAGGACATGGACAGCTTACAGTCAGTCGGGTTTTAGAATTTGGAAATGGGGATCCCAGAAGTTTGATTCTTAAGGTCTGTGTGGCTCCCAGCTCTCTGTGGCTCCTATTTGTCAACTGCATTTCTGCCGGATGTCCTATTTTCTGTATTATGAGAGCACAAAGAGAAAAGAGCAAGTGATAAGCCTCTTTGTGGGTGATGCGCATGTGACTCCAGTCTTGAAGTAGTCCTCCCAGGCTTAAGCCAGGACGCCCGAGTTCTAGACCCAGGCTAACTGTTTAAGGCAGCTTGACTTCAGGAAGACAACTTCGTTCTGAGCTTCAGCCATCTCATTTGTAGTGATAATACCTGGCTCACCTACCTCATAGTGTTGCCAATCTGGGGAACCCTTGTTGGGTGTTAGGTTGAAACAAACAGCTCACTTGGGTGTCTTTATAGGAGCACCAGGTCTGTAGATCTCTGTGACACTAGGATTGCCTCTTGGGTCTAAGGCAGAAGAGCCCTTCAGGTGAAGGTCATTCTGTTTCTTTCTGCGCCCTTCTGCTCTGCTCATCAGAACCTGGCTTTCTCAAAGCAAAGGTTTTGCAAAGGTTCCCCGCTCCGTAGTTGCCTTGTGCAGTTTCGCGAAAGCCGAAACTCTCGGGCGCCCTCTAGTGTTTCCTGGATGCAAGCCGTATTCCAGCACCACGAACAGTGCCTAGTGGCTCCCGGTAGTTTCTTGGTAAATACTGGATTGAGTTGATTCTCAGTCTGCAGAATGAGTCATTTTATCTGTCTCATTTTTAACAAGGTTGAAATATCTGATACAGTTTAACCTCTGAAGAGTATTTTCAAGAAAATCCCTTATGTTGCATGTTGTGAAGGGATATGTATATTTCCGTTACTGTTAGGGAGATGGAATCCCCTCCCCCCACCCACCTGCTGAAGAGTAAAGGGGGCTGATCCTTCAGCCAGTGAGCCAGTAGACGCAGGAGCTAGAGAGGCCAGATACAAACCCGCTTCTCCCTTCCCCTCAAAAAAGAGACAAAAAGACACCTCATTCAGAGGAGGATTTAGACCAAGCCAGTTGCCTCAGAAAACATTTGTTTGGTGGATGTAAATAGACACTGGATTGTCTTTGATCCAGAAAGGTGATGGTCTCTGTATTCGCGCTGTTTGATTTCTCCTTCGTGATCCTCCAGTTGGAGGTTTGCCCCACATTAGTCTCCTGTATCCTGCTTGTCTCCTTTATCGCTCTTACCGGAACTTACTGTTTGATACCTGCTTGTCCTCATCTCATCCTGCACTCTGAGCTCTGTGAAACCAGGAGCCATGTCTTTTGTTTTAGGGTCTTCCTCATCACCTGTGAGGCAAAGTATGTTTAAAATTTTGTTTGAGTCAGGCTTATATTGCTTTCTTGTATGGTCAAGAGTGTATATGTAGTCTTTTACCGTGGCCTTTTGTTTTTTTCTCATTCTCTTAAGGTTTCGTCTTATTTGTGAAATGAGGGTGATAATAGTCGTATAAGTTATTGTATATTTTTAATGTTTTATGTTACAAATTGTGTTGTAAATTTGCTATTTTATTGTATGTTTGAGTATTAAAGACCTATTGTATACTGAAGGCACTGGGATAGGGATAAATGATAGGATATACATGAAGTTATCGGCGCAGTTGTTGGATCGTCATGCGAGCAGCCAGGTGGCCCCTCTGGCGCCCAGCTCCCCGTTCGTGTCTGCGCGGATGCTCGCTCAGCTGTGTGTCGGGCACTGGTGCGCGCTGAGCAGCACGCACCCCCAAACGCTGTGAGTTGGGGTGCTCCTGTGCAAGGCTTGTCTGGCTCTCAAGATGCCAGTGTGTGCTTCCGGCTTCTTTTCTTTTCTCTCCACTCCGCTTTTATTTTCGTGGCTGTGGTAAAGCTCAGAAAGTCTTCTTTTTGGTGTCATGTGTTGGTAGCGTATCACTTGGTTAAGAAGTGGCGAGTCTGTGGCTTAGACAGCCAGGCTCCTGTGCACATGGGATCCCTTCAGGCCAGAAAACTGGAGTGGGGCGCCGTTTATTTCTCTATTCACAGCCACTTCTCTCCTGAGTTTCAGCATCTTAGAACGCTGGGTACTGCCCCTCCCTCAAATTTAGCAAGTCCAGACTTTCTCGTCTTTCCTGCAAATGCGTTCCTTCTTCAGTCCCTAATGCAGTTCATGGCCATCTTGGAATCTCCTCAGCTAAAACCTGTGTCCCAACTAGAGGCCTCTGGCGTGAGTTCCTTTCTGTTCCTCAGCGCCTGTATCTGTTTTCTCACTAAGTCTCGCCAAGCTTGTATTTGAAACGTGAAACCTTTCCTCTCTTCCCATCTACTGCTACTCTTTGTTGCATTTCTTTTAAGTGGTCTCTCTGCCTCCAGTCACATGCCTTTCCACTAGTGGGATACTTTCTGTGAGTATAGTTGAGCATATTCTCTATAGTCTTTCATCTGTATAACGGGGGGAAAATAAAGTACCTACTTTATAGGGCATGGCAGTTACATGATGAAGTTAATTTAGGAAGCACTATGTGAAAGGGAGGGCTTCCCTGGTGGCTCAGTGATAAAGAATCCCCTGCCAACACAGGAGACAAGGATTTGATCCCTGGGTTGGGAAGATCCCCCGGAGAAGAAATGGCAACCCACTCCAGTATTCTTGCCTAGGAAATCCCATGGACAGGGGAACCTGGCCGGCTACAGTCCGTGGGGTCACAAAGAGTTGGACACAGCTTAGTGACTAAATAACAGCAAGTGGATGGAGGAACTATTATTGTTTTAATAAATGGAGTTATAGTCAGATAATGTTTTATCAGATACACAACAAAGTATATTTATTGTATTGTATCAAAATCTATAGTTCCTGACTGTTGACATGTGAGGTATATTCAGTGATGTTCAATAATACATTGGTGCCGGAAGTCACACTCTTCCTCTTCAGGAGCAGTCGGAAAAGCAGAGCTGATCTCAACTCTATCATAAATGAGCACTTTGCTCCTTTTTGTTTTCTTGAAACTTTGCACTCTTTCTAATGGATGAGGTGGTGTGATTTTTTTTTTTTTCTTGTGGGGATTATGGTAGGATGAAGAATGGGGAACTATTTGATTCTTGAAAGTTTTGTGAATGTTCATCAGTGTGCCTGGTCTTCTTTGTTTCTTCCTTAGTTACATAAAAAGAGGTTATACTTGGAGACCTTTATTGTATTAGCAGTTTCTGCTCATTTAATCTTTGTGCTGGACTTCTCTTCCTTTTGCTAATGAGACATTAGCGAGGTTGCGTGACTTATCCATGGTCACGTTGCTGGAGAGTAATGAATGGAGCCAGGATGGGCCCCGAGCAGTCTGTGCCCTCCTGAGCCACAGCCCGCCCCAGGGTGTCAGCTGCCCTCTGCCCAGTCTGCTACCCGGCAGACTCTGTCTTGGCCCAAGACTCGGACTCAGTCCAGGATTCACGTTTTATATTTTTCTCACTCTTGTCTTGGCCCATAAGAATTGATGATTCTTTGTTCTACTTCGCTCAGAGCTTCTCGGGAACTGTGGACTGTACTTACAGGGTCTTGCCACTAGGTGTCATCTGTTGATAGAAGAGTAAAATGCTATTGGGTCCCAGAGAGGAGGGTGACAAAGGAAGCGTCCTTGATTTTGTTTATGGGCACTCCTAGGTGAGCACGTGGAGCAAATGTGGAGAAATAGCGAAGGAGATTGGGGGCTGAATTTCCCTCAGCAACCACATCAGCTAAAACCTTTATTTAGTGGAGACAGTTGGAGGCAGAAATCTTCTTGCGTAGAATCCTTTGTTGTGATCCATACTGGTGTACGTATGGTGTACGTAAATAAGGTGCTTTGAAGCAGTATTTTCTGTAATGAGGAGTTTTACATGCTCAGCTGTAGATCAGTGGCCGAACAAGTGTAAGTGTTGTAAACATCTGATTGTAGACCTACAGTGGTGGCTCTTTTGCTGTTTAAAGTGATCTGCTAATTGAAAAATTTAACAGTTTTAATTTTCATCTCTTGTTGTAAACATACATAAATATATAGTGTTCAGTATGATGCTTCTAAGGAAGGTCTTGGTTAACAGTGCATGTGTAATTCGATGTTTCGTTGAGACACCAGTTGTATCTTCACAATCCATACAGCTCTCTCTGTAGCCATGTTGATATCTGCAGTTGAAGGGGGAAATAACTCTTAAAAATGTATTTTAACAACTGTTTAAAGGTGCTTAACATCTCCTATAATGTGTTGGAATTTCATGCCTTTCTGGAGTCTAGCTGGAATGTAGGTACACTTCGGTTTACCTTTCCACGGTCTCCATATTGCTTCCTGGGTGTGCTGTGAAATGCCACAGAGGTGGGGCTTGTAATAGCAGACGTGTCTTCTCTCGCAGCTCCAGTGGACCGGAGTCAGGGGCTGGGCGAGGCTCCCTCCGGAGCTCTCCGAGAGCCTTGCTCTTGGCCTCCCCCAGTGTCTGGCATCCGTGCATTCCTTTGCTTGTGGCTGCCTCTCTCCAGTCTTTTCGTCGTCTTCTCAAAGTGTATGTGGTGGCAAATCTCCCTCCACCCTTCCTTTTTAAGATCACTTGTGATGACATTTACGGCCCACCTGGACAATCTCTTTCATCTCAAAATCTGATTTAATCATATCTCCAAAGACCTCTTTCCTTGTAAACTAACATTCACAGGTTCCAGATTAAGACATAATAGCTATCTTTGGGAACATTTTCCAGCCTCCTTTCGAGAAGTTATTGCAATCAGTAACCTGGTTCCATCCCTGGGTCGGGAAGATCCCCTGGAGAAGGAAATGGCTGCTCACTCCAGTGTTTTTGCCTGCCCAGAGAGTCCCATGGACAGAGGAGCCTGGTGAGCTACAGTCCATGGGGTCACAAAGAGTCGAACACGACTGAGCGACTTTGACTCCACTAGCAGGATTAGTGACGCCATCTCTAGTTAGTTATTTAGTTAAGTTGCTCAGTCAAATTGGCAATGCACAGTTACCCTGTCAAACTGCATTAAAGTCTTAAAAATGGAGTAGTAGTGATCCCAGATGCTTCTGGTGGCTTTGTGAGGCTTCAGCTGGTCTCATTGTGTGAGTTATTACTGGAGGATTCTGTGGAACCTCAGCTATACGTTGGATACAAGTGAGTTTGGAATAGCTGTTGACAAAGACTGACAGGAATTCTTTGGTACGTTATGTTATAGAGTCCTGTTGTCATTTTAGACTTGAAAGAACAGATAAGCTATATGAAGCAGTTAGGTTTGCGACTGGAAAGGGATACGGTCCGCGTGGACCTGTGCTGGGCCTTGTGACGGGTTCCAGTGATACGAAGGTGTGCCTCGCCTTGGTTACGCTGTGTGGGAGAGGCAGGTGTCATCAAGGAACGCATGAAGGAGTGAGTATGGTTGTGATCAGCACCGTGAAGGAGAAGCGCGGAAGCACTATCGGGCAGTCTGCTGGGCGCAGTGACGGCAGAGCCGGGGTGTGCTCTTTGTTCTTTTGGGGTGCGTGTCTGTTTGCTGTTTCTTCTTTGGACCGTGCTTTCTTTCATTTCTATGCCTTTTATTTGTGTTTGTCTTCTTGTGCTTATTTTAAATATAAAGCTCCTGGAAGTCTGGCGTTGTGACAGTGTGAGCATCAGAGTCCACAAGCATGAAAACTTGTAGAAGGATTTCAATGACATTTTTTCACTTCCCATATGCCTAGAAGTCTGGTTTTAATTGCTGTGAGTAAAGTTTTAGAAACTGGCTTTAACTTACATACATATGGATGATGCAGAAGGATTTTTGTGAAATCTGTTTTATTTTCCTTTTTATACTTATTCTTTATTACAAAAGTAGTGTGTGCTCATTTTGAAAAGTTAAACCTTTTGAAGAATATGTCATGTAACAGTTAAAAAATTGCTTGTAATCTCTTTCTCCAAAATAAGACTGTTAACTGTTTGGTGTATTGAATTGTTTTCTTAGCAAATTGTAACTGAATCACTTGAAAAATGTTTGTTCTGCTTTTTCTCAATAAAGATTTTCAAAAGTCCTCTAGCAAGCTAGAGCCTGCTTTTAAAAACGTGTTAATTTTTTCATTTCAGCCACTTGGGAAGTTGTTTCCTTGTCAATGGATAATTTCTCTAAGATAAATTACCTTCAGACAAGTTCCGTTAGAAACTGGTTAGAGAGTTCTTGGTGATGTTATCAGAATTGTGTCAAAATTTTTGGTAGTCTTTCAGAATTGATGTTTTCATTTTTATAACAGGTTTTTTTTAAAATCCCGATTTGTACTTAGGATACTCATTGAAAAATTCCTGTCCAAAAGTTTTAAGTGAAAAAGAAGTGAAACTAGAGTTCTCAAATTGGAGATGAGCAGCTGAGTTAAAAGGCACGAACAGTTTTGGTCCTTGTGAGTGTGCGTAAAGGACACTCTCCCAGTGGGAGTCTTGGAAGCGCGTTGGCATTTGCTGAGGGTCCCTCACTACACATACTGTCTGTGAAGCAACTTAGTGCTTTCTTTGGAAACTTGAATTTCAAGTATTAGGGGGAGCGGGCTGTTTGGTTTTTTCCAATTATAAAGAAATAGGTTCACTGTAAATGTTTTGGGGAAAAGTCTTTTTGACATTAATCCTGTTCCCCCAAAACAGCCATTGCTGTCTGTTGGTGATTTGGAATGTGTGTGCTTTTACCTAGTGGTGTTAAAACGTGATCAAACTTTCCTCTTTAAACACAACTCTAAAGACTTCTTTAAGTGCTTTCCTCTTTAAATGCATCTCTTGTTTTAGCAGTTTTCTGGTGCGTTTTGTATCATCATGAGTAGTGTGCCCTTTTCTTTACATTTGAATTCTCCAGGTCAGAATACTTTCCCTTCTCCGGGGGCTCTTCCCAACCCAGGGATTGAGCCCCGGTCTCCTGCACTGCGGAGAAGGCAATGGCACCCCACTCCAGTACTCTTGCCTGGAGAATCCCAGGGACAGGGGAGCCTGGTGGGCTTCTGTCTATGGGGTCGCACAGAGTCGGACACAGCTGAAGCGACTTAGCAGCAGCAGCAGCAGCAGCTCCTACATTGCGGGTGGATTCAAGGGAAACCCTTTACATTTGACAGTAGAATCTGAAGCATGGGCGTCCTTCCCCACCTGTACTGGTCCACTGAACCCCTTCCTGTTGCTTCAATGTCAGATAAACGCCCCGGTGAGCTTCCCTGGTGACTTGGTGGTAAAGAACCCACCTGCCAATGCAGGAGAAACAGTTCAATCCCTGGGTGGGGAAGATCCCCTGGAGGAGGAAACGGCAAGCCACTCCATTATTGCTGGGAAATCCCATGGATGGAGGAGCCTGAATAACGACAAGAAGAAACCCCAGGGGCGGGTAGGGGTGAGGGAAGGTGTCCCATCCCAGAGCACACTGACAACTGCCCGGTTGTGTCACTTTTGTGACACCTATAAAAACAGGGGGCAAAGCCTTGTGCAGACACTTTGGAATTCTGTCCATCAGCATACTCAGGTGATTTTAGTCCCTTCCTGATAAGTAGTAAATCTGTTCATTTAAAAACAACAGAACAAAGATCCTTAGAAACTCTCAAAGCTTGCTGGTCTCAAATTGACCTATCCTCACCCTCTGAATGTTACAGATATCTTTTCTAGCACCTGAAATTTATACTCTTTTTCTCTTATTTGAAACAAATGAAAAGAACTTAGGACTCTCTTTACTCCTTTTCTTTATATTCCTTTCTGCCATCTAATTCTTTCCCCATGAGCTCATGTTTCAAGATATCATGTCCATTTCAGAGGTTCTTTGTCTTTTCCAAAAGAGGCTCACAGTGGCCCAGACCCTCAGAGATGTGCCTGGTGAGCCCTGCAGCCTGTGCCCAGCCGGGCCTCCTCCCTGAAACGCGGGGCCCTGACTGGCTCTTGCTCCACCCCCTTGCTCACTCTTGGCCCTCCGGCCGTCCTCAGCTGCTGTTCCATCATCTGGGGCTCTAAACACCTGGGCCCCCTGGCCCTTGACCTCTTTCCTCTGTGCTTCCTCCCTGGGAGACTTCACTTGGTCCTGTGGTTTGACCTCTCACTAGTCCCCAGCTCCCAAGTGTGTACATCCAGCCTGGACCTGACCTCCAGGGCCTTGTGTCCGGCCGCCTAGACATCTTTGCTTGGACTCTTTTTAACAGATACCTCAAACACGACCAAACCAAGCTCCTTACCCCCCAGTTCAGTTCAGTTCAGTTGCTCAGTCGTGTCCGACTCTTTGCGACCCCATGAATCGCAGGACGCCAGGCCTCCCTGTCCATCACCAACTCCTGGAGTTCGCTCAGACTCACGTCCATCGAGTCAGTGATGCCATCCAGCCATCTCATCCTCTGTCGTCCCCTTCTCCTCCTGCCCCCAATCCCTCCCAGCATCAGAGTCTTTTCCAGTGAGTCAACTCTTCGCATGAGGTGGCCAAAGTACTG
>SJXQ01003818.1:253016-390606 GCA_006408695.1 Aepyceros melampus | reverse complement strand
GGAGAGGGAGAGGGTGGGATGGGTTGGCAGAGTGGCAGTGTAACATGTGTGATATCATAAGTGAAACGAATCGCCAGTCCAGGTTTGATGCAGGATGCAGGATGCTTGGGACTGATGCACGGGGATAATCCAGAGAGATGGTGTGGGGCGGGAGGGGGGAGGTGGGGGTCGGGATTGGGAGTTCATGTACACTCGTGGCTGATTCATGTCAATGTATAGCAAAATGAATACAGTATTGTAAAGCAAAACAAACTAAAAAATAAAAATAAATTAAAAATAAATTTAAAAAAAAGAGAGAAAAAAAAAGAAAAACAAAGGCAAACTGAAAGAATAAGACATTAAAAGGATAAAACATGGGGGAAATTCAACATTTTATTTTTGTAACTAAAATTATTACATTTCTGGAATTATTACATTTCTCATTTTAATGAGACCATGAGTGTCATTTCAGGCAGCCACAATTATATTTCTGAGATCATATATATTTTCTAAGATCATATATATTGAATGGTTATATTTATTTTCTTCTCAAATGTGAAATATCCTATTCTAATACAGTGTATAAACTGAGTTGAATAAAATATATAAATATGGAGGCTTCATAATTATATGTCAGTATATAAAACAATTGTTCAAAAATGGGCTGATAATATTTTCTACAGGTTCACTTCAAAGAACCTTAGCTTTTGTCTTGCCTCCTTTTTTTAGTCTGCTATATTAGTTTACTGGGAACCCAAGTTGCTCTTCCCAGACTACAGTCAATTGGTAGAATGTTAAGAATTAGAGAAAACTCATGAAAAGGTAGCTTTTCTGAAGAGGCAACCCCATTCTTTTTTTCTTGTTCAAATATAAGAAAATTATTTTCCTCCATTCTTCAAGAGGCCTGAAATTGCTCCCCTATCAAAAACACTCAGACCCCCAATTTGAGCAAGTGCACACAAGAGACACTGGTGTCCATTAGGTGTTAGTTCCTTGTATTTCTTCCACTAATTAATCAAAACAACCAAAATAAAGCCAGATTAGTGAGTAAAATAACCAAAAAAAAAAAAAAAACTTGGAAATATTCCTCACAGAATTTTATCAGATGTTCAACTACACATTTGTATTTTACTTATAGGAGATAAATATTATGAGTTATACTAAAGTCAGGTCACAATTAATATTTTTTCATTTATATAATTTACTCATAAATATCACCTGAATCTTCAGGAAGGATGCAGTTTACCTAGGATTAATTTGTTCATATTCTAAATGAATAATAATTATTTGGTTAAAGTTAGATAATATGAATACTTATACTCCAAAGTTTAAAATTTATGTAACTTGAACACATAAATTCACCATGAAAAATATCTAAAATAATCAGTAAAATTTCATAAGCTATTAACATATTCACTAGATATTAATCTACATTTTGTGTTTTCCCATGACACTATTGAATTTAAAAAGTGAATCCTACAACCCAAGTCACACATTGGGTAATTTTCAAATTTTTTAAAGGTAAGTTTGAAAATGGGAAAGATATTCTAAATCTCAAAATTAAATCTCTTTCTAAATAACTGTTCTACATTTAACCTTTTCCTCAGATTTTGAGTCATTCCATCATACACACTGGAAAACAGTGATTAATATATAAATATATTTTATATTTTTGTTATCAAATAGCAAATGTAAAAAGATAAGAAATAGTAAAAAAAATTGCAACAGTGACATTCTGAAACTTGTTCAGTTTATCAACAGAAAATATATATTTTTTAACTTTTTAGATGAACATATGCCATATACTAAATTTTAAGAGCCAATTATTTGCTATCAAGTATACCTTTATTAGTGTTACCAATGCTTTTTAAAAATAGAATTAAAAATATTTTAAGAATATCATGAAGGTAAATCTGTATCTAAATCATTTACTCATTAGGATGAATACAAGGTCATTGAAAAGTGCTTTAATAGACTTTTTAACTATAATAGAAAGGGATTAACATTAAACATAATGGAAAAATACCATCTCTTTTGAACCTACAATGGTTAAAAAATAAAACAGGAAAAGGCTCTTTATAAAAGCATGAACACAGTTTTAAAAAGGCTTCCCACTTTCTGCTGCAGAAAACATAAATTACATACTTTGCAACCAGCTGTAATGGTAGGAATAGGCAGCTGGTCCAATTTACTGTATAGTACTATTGTACATATTGTTTGATGCACAAATTACTTATAATTTCTAGAAGTGCATCTTTGCAGTTTGATATTTTTAAGCAGCACTCCAACAACTTGAAAAGTTGTAGACTTTGGAGAGGCTTGTTCTGAATAGGCTTTACCATTGCTGAGTGTGTTTTTCTACATCATGGTTCACAATAGTCATTTTATATGTTCATAAAAGTAAACAAAAATGCAAGATAGTTTCCATCAGATTCTTGAAGTTAAATATTTATCTGTGTCCACTGCAAAAGAATATTTGCACCTAAAAAACTGTCATCATCATCATTAGGAAAAAGAACTCAAAATTCTAGACAATGCTGAATTTGGGTCAAGTATGCTGGGAAAGAATTCATGAATTTGAGCACAGAGTTATTAAAAGAAAACTCTTGGTTTTCTAAAACCAAAGAGGAAAGACAAGCATCTAGATTAAAATCAAAAGGTCATTTTACCTACTGTGAAATTGTAAGAAGGATGAATCCACCATTTTTCCAAGTATCTGAATTTGTCTTTTCATTCTCTGTTTATTCCCTTGTCACTGCAAGCCATGTACCCTAGGACAGCTTCCTTTTAAGTGCAGATCCTGTGTTTTCTGGCTTCTACAACCCCCTGGTCAGCCTGCGCATTGCAGCCGCCATAGAGCACTATCCACATTTTCGGCCCTGAAGTGGTGAGTTCCATTTTGATGACATACTATTAATAGTTTCTCCAGTATATTCTCCTATTCTTCTATCTCTATCATTCTCCTGCCATGATAATCACAACTATATGTCAAAAATGGAATTGTAAAAGTTCTGTAAATTATCATCAAATGGACTCTAAGTGATTCTCAATGGTTTCTTTCTAAGTGTTTCCTTTGGTCTTTAGAGCTTTCTGTATTTTCCTATGAAAATATGGGAAGGCAAAAATAAAGATTAACTTATTATGGTCCTTGTAGATCTCTTCCACCAATCTTGGCCTTCTGTTCTAAGCATTTGATCTTTATTCCTCTTCCATCTTTTGCATTCATGAAGCATCTATTTTAACACTGATATTACCTCTATCTGCACTCCTCTGTAGGAGGTTCTTAATAACATTGTACAGAAATAAAAACACAGGACAAGTCTATACAACTACATCTAAGCATATAGATATTGTGACTGATTTCACGTTTTGTATAAGGTATAACTTCATGTCTCACAGATTGCTATTACTAGTAAAGACAACTCTCTGGGTCCCAGATCCACTGACTGAGTTGTACCCATGGCTTCTCAACTTGAAGGCACAATGAGATCTCCAACTCAATTGAAACTACAGCTCTGATTTCCATTCCCCTGATCATTCTTCCTCCCAAATTTTAAATATTAGGGAGTACACTAGAAGATATTTTGTTTCCTAAAGTCAAAAAATAGGGCATTGTCCTGTATTATTTGTTCATGCTCAGTCACTCAGTCATGTCGATTCTTGGCAATCTCATCGATTGCAGCCTGTCAGACTCCTTTGTCCATGGTATTTCTCAGTCAAGAGTACACCCGTGGTGGATTCATGTTGATGTATGGCAAAACCAATACAGTATTGTAAAGTAAAATAAAATAAAAATTAAATTAAAAAAAAAAAAGTACTTGAGTGAGTTGTCATTCCATTCTCCAGGGGATCTTCCCAATCCAGATATTTAACCTGAGTGTCCCGCACTGCAGGCTGATTTTTTTTTTTTTTTTTGCCGTATATCATCCATATTATTTGCTTGAGTTACCAAAATAAAGTACCACATATTAGATGGTTTACCAGGTTTGTTTTCTCACAATTTGGATGACATAAGTCAAAGATCAAGGTGTTGGTTTTGTCTGAGGTCTCTTTCCTTGGTTTGTAAATGACTATCGTATTCCTCTGTCTTCACATGACCTTGCCTCTGTACTCGTGTTCAAATTTCTTATTATTAAGTAGATTTAAATTTTAGAAATTGGGTTATGAATCCATGGTTCAAAACCTGACTCCAATATTTACAAGCTGTATGATCTTGCAGCAGTATTTTAAACTTTCTATACTTTACTTCCCTGAATTAAATTTGCTATGATAGCATGCACATTTTGTGAATTTTGTGTGTTTTAAATGAGTTAATAAAACATTCTTAGAACATCACCTTGTGCATACTGATAATCATTATAACACACGATACTTATAATTTTCAAGAGAATATAACTAACATATATATAATCAACTTAATCACCTTATAGTTTCAGCTAATAAATAAATATATGCTTCTTTGGACAGTTTAAAGGAATAAATTATCATTATATGGTACAAATTACCCCTATCAAATCCTTACTAAAGCAAAGCAAGGTGGATAAATATTTCTATATGTAAAAATGAATTGCCTATAAGAATACTAATTTGGGGTTTCCCAGGTGGCACTAGTGGTAAAGAACCCACCTGCCAATGAGACATAGGTCCAATCCCTGAGTCAGGAGGATCCCTGGAGAAGAGCATGGCAACCCACTCCAGTATTCTTGCCTGGAGACTCTCATGGACAGAGGAGCCTGGCAGGCAACAGTCCATAGGGTAACAAAGAGTCAGACATGACTGAAGTGACTTAGCATGCACATGCACACAATTACTAATTTACTATAGTAAATACTACTTACTAATTTAGTAATTCTAAACAGATATATTTTCCCACCTTAAAGATAAAACATGTAAAAGCTTTATCTTTTCTCTAAAAAAAAAAAGTCACTTACCAATATTCTGGTGCTATGAATCAAAATGCATTAATACACCAAATACAAAAAAAAAATTAACAATTACATTTCTTATCAGGGGTTAAAATGTTCGGACAATAGATGAGGAGAAATACCATGTCTTTTATCATAGAAGTAAGGACAGTTTAATATATAGTTAAACATGTAGAAGGATTACTTCATTATCTAAGTTTTGATCATTTTCTTATTTTAAATCACTATATTTCTAAATACATTGTAGCCTTAACAAGAAAATGTTAAATATTTACTTAGTTAAAATGCTAAGGAATAACTTTATTAATTTGAAGGGAAAACATAGAGCCAAATTTCAAAGAGCAAGCTGCATGTCACTACTGACAATATCTAAATTTATGTACTCACTTTCATTTAAGTGTATCTGAGAACCTTCCTCTACCAGCATATGTACATTCTCTGTTGTCTATTATCTTTTATCACTATCAGTTAACAATCTCATCATTCTTTTTCTTTTCGTGTGAAAATATGTCATAATGTTGTTTTGCCTGTGAAAGCAGGATTTCTGCTTAACTGCAAGGCTAACTGCTCAAAGAACCTAGTTAAAAGTATAAGCAGGTAGTGACAGACTAGAAGATAAAATATTGAATCCTGAGACTCAATTTGTAATGAATCTATATTCCACATGCCAAAATCATTTGGCTACCTATAGTTTAAGGGATCCAAAGGAACACTTCAAAGAAATAGATACAAGGGAGGATGAGTCTTTGAACTAGATTTCTTTTAGAGTGGAAACACGAATTGCCAAAAAACCCACAGATGTTCGCCACATGAATAGGTGAAAAAATACTACTCTTTCAAATATATTTATCAAAGTCTTTTCTGCCTTTCTGTAATTTCACTTTAAATGGACTTACTTTTCAGCTGTTCTCTGCTTAAAAACCCTAATAAATAAAGACAGATTGTATGACTTCATTAACAATGGTGAGCCAGAATCTCAAGGCCTTTCCTGAGCCTCTTTTCTCGGCATATGTAATTTTCTAATTGCTGTTCTCTAAAGCAAGAAATGCAATTAGAAAAGTGTTATCTGAGGACACAACTCAACTGAACATTATTTGACATTTCAATTTGTTTTCTAGCATGAATCACTGTAATGGAAATTCTACTTGAAAATTTGGTTTGTCATAATCACCTGCAATGGAGTTTATGGTTAATCCACACATATTGATTTCCTTTTTTTCAAATTTTCATTGGGCTATAAGCAAACTCGTTAGCACCCATAAAAAATTCAATGGAAATACTCTAAATAGCAACTAAAATAGAAATCAGAACAGCATAATATTAGTATATATTTTTAAAAGTATTCATTTATTTACTTATTAGTAGCACTGTGGAGCAGAGAAGGCAATGGCACTCCACTCCAATACTCTTGCCTGGAAAATTTCATGGACAGAGGAGCCTGGTGGGCTGCAGTCCATGGGGTCGCTAAGAGTTGGACACGACTGAGTGACTTCACTTTCACTTTTCACTTTCATGCATTGGAGAAAGAAATGGCAACTCACTCTAGTATTCTTGCCTGGAGAATCCCAGGGACAGGGGAGCCTGGTGGGCTGTCATCTATGGGGTCACACAGAGTCAGACACGACGGAAGCGACTTAACAGCAGCAGCACTGTGAAGGGGATCTTCCTGACCCAGGGATCAAACCCACATCTCCTGTATCGCAGGCAGATTCTTTACCATCTGAGCCACCTGAGAAGACCTTTATTAAGATGAGTACACATTCTTTTCTACTCTTCTGCAAAGGTGAGTCGCTCAATCATGTCCAGCTCTTTGTGACTCACAGACTAATCCACCAGGCTCCTGTGTTCATGGAATATGTGGAATTCTCCAGGCAAGAATACTGGAATGGGCTGCCATTTCCTATTTCAGGGGATCTTTTCTGACTCAGGGATTGACCTGGGTATCCTGCATTGCAGGCATTCTTTACCATGTGAGCCACTGGGGAAGCTCCACTTCTTCTGAAAGGTGGTATCTAATTCTCTTTTCCCTGAATCTGAGCTGGCCTAAGTGAATTTTTTGGCTAATAGAATACTGCAGGAATGTTTGAGACTTTCAAGCCTAAGTTATACTCCCTGCTGCATCCATTTGGGCCTCTTGGAACACTGCTGATTGAAATCACTTGCCAGTTTGTGAGGAAGTGCATGCAGACCAATGTAGAGGCTCATCTGAGGCACCCAAATGACACCCTGACTGAGCTCCCAGCTGACAGCCCATACCAATTTGCCAGATATCTGAGTGAACCACCTTGGAAGTGAAACCTCCAGCTTTACTTCCCCCACCCCAGCTGATGCTACAACAAGCAAAAAAGCCATTCGTGTTGAGATATCCAAAAACTGCAGATTTGCAAGCAAAATTAATGATTGCTATAATTTTAAGTTGCTAAATTTTGAGATAATTTGTAATACAGCAATAAATAATCAGAGCAAGGACCATAGCATAAGTGAACTTATGCAAATAGAAAGATGAAAAGAGATTATTTAATGTACTGTTATCGTTTTTATCATTATACCCCTTAGAGTTCAGTTATTAATGGCATTCTTGTAGTCCACAAATAGATATCTATAAAACTTGAAATTTCTTTAAATTGTTTGTATTTATTTTCATGTCTTAAAGAGAATCCTCCAATAATTTCCCATTAGAAGTTTCCTTAGAGAACTTCCTCTACCCAGATAATTCTTAGTATTAGGAACTAAGAACAAGTATCAGTCTGCTCAAAACATTATGCTACATAGCCTGAAATTTTACATGAAATGAGGAAAGTGATGATAAAGAACACTTTTAATATAGTGAGAACACTACTTCCACCAAACTCTTCCTCTGTATCGTTCAGTGGCTGGCAGCATCAACTACCCAGTTACTCAGAACCAAAAGATAGGCATCCTCTATCTTACTCAGACTTAGATACTCAATTCACCATGGGTTACATCCAAATTACAGCTCATTCTTATCCACTTATCTCCTCTGTCTCCCTAGCAACCTCAATGGGTTAAGTCACTATCCTTTCACTATCCTTTTGCACAGTTACAAAAACATAATTCCCTAATTCCCTTTTTCTTCAATCCATTTTCAAAGTGAAGCCAGAGTGATTTTTTTTAAAAGGAAAATGATACCTAGTCTATATTGCTAAAATTCTAAAATAAAAAACTCTACAGATCTTTGTAAGACCTGATCTCTAACCATTTTATTCAGGTATCTATGTTCTGACCATATTATCTTTTGTTTGTCCCTCAGACACTACAGACATCTTTTCTTCCTTTTCCATTGCAAAGGTTCTTCCTTAATGTCTTAAATACTCTAATCTGCATCTTCAAGTAGCAGACTTATTTCTTCAATCTCAGATCTCAATCCAAGTATTAACCTGGAGCAATATAGTCTTTTCCCTTCTTAAGCATCACTGAATATTAGTTTCTTAATAAACTAACCACAGTCTGAAATTACTTTATTGATTAGTAATTTATTGAATATCTCCTTACTTCACTCAGTACAAACTGTTGTAAGAATGAGGGATATGTTCTTTGCTGTCCCAGAGCTTGATAAATGTCCTGGTTCATGGTAAGTTTTGCATACCTATCTATTAGATGAACCAATGAGTAATTCTTATATTTGTTTCTATGTGTATCAAAGAACTCTGAACCCCATAATGGACATAATGCACCTTCATTTAAATTTGGAGGAAATATAATGTTAGAAATCTTTATTTACCTTTTGTAGATGGCAAGAAACATTAAATTATTTTTTACTAAGTTCCTGTTAGGCAAAGAAGAGGACAAAAAATGAGCCAGTCTCTTCACTTTGAACTTCCTCTAATTTTCTGTTCTTTTGATGTTGATTTTCAACTCAAATGTGTTCACTGGAACAGAATGTCTCAAATGGTTTTTAAAGAAGTACCTCAAAAAGTATAAACCCTATAACAAAGAAGGGAAAGAAATCTTACATACGAGAAGTTATGTCAGTCTTCTTTTATAACAGCCATGTGCATTTGGGAATAAATAATCTTGTAATATTTAACTTTTTTAAAAGATTTTTTTTTGCTGTGGATCACTTTTAAAGTCTTTACTGAATTTCTTACAATATTGCTTCTGTATTATGTTTTAGTTTTTTGGCTTCAAGGTATGTGGGATCTTAGCTCCCTGACCAGGGATCGAACTGCACCCCTTACACTGGAAGGTGAAGTTTTAACCACTTGACTGCCAGGGAAGTCCCTTGAAATAATTAACTTTTAAAATATCAACAAATGTTTCACAAAGAAATATCATGTGTTTATCCAAATTCCTTCATTTAATATAAGAAGACACTGGAAATTTAAGAAATTGTGGAACATTAAATTCTTTTAGGAGATTTTTAAAAAGTCAGATTTGCATCCTGTTAGATTGAAATATTAAATTCTTAAAAGTAGTAGTGAAAATTTTAGTTTTGAAGGATATTGGAAATGTTTAGTTGCTAAGTTGTATCCAAATCTTTTATGACCCCATGAACTGGAGCCCACAATACCCCTCTGTCCATGGTATTTCCCAGGCAAGAACACTGGAGTGGGTAGCCTTTCCCTTCTCCAGGGAATCTTCCCAACCCAGGGACTGAGTTGGGAAGATTCCTGCATTGCAGCCAGATTCTTTCACAGCTGAGCCACAAGGGAAGCCCAAGAATATTGGAGTGGGTAGCCTATCCCTTCTCCAGGGGATCTTCCCAACACAGGAATCGAATTGGGCTCTCCAGCATTGCAGGTGGCTTCTTTACCAACTAAGCTATCAGGGAAGCCCAAGGAAAAAACAAAATCAGAGTTACAACTAACAATAATGAAATGATTACCATGTATCAAGCTCCACTAAATTATTTTTATTAATTTCAATAATTAGATCAATTCAGTTCAGTTCAGTTCAGTCGCTGAGTCGTCTCTGACTCTTTAAGACCCCATGAACTACAGCATGCCAGGCCTCCCTGTCCATCACCAACTTGTGGAGTCCACCCAAACCCATGTCCATCGAGTCGACGATGCCATCCTACCATCTCATCCTCTGTCGTCCCCTTCTCCTCCTTCCCTCAATCCCTCCCAGCATCAGGGTCTTTTCAAATGAGTCAGCTTTTCACATCAGGTGGCCAAAGTATTGCAGTTTCAGCCTCAGCATCAGTCCCTCCAATGAACACCCAGGACTAATCTCCTAATAATAAGTTATAGAGTATAACTACTTTTATACCCAGATAGTAGTGCTAAGAGATGTTAAACAACTTTCCTTACCTATTGTGCTAAAACCACCATTCAGACCACGGTGGTCTGAATCCTGAGCAGAAGGACCTGATTATTATGCTGTGCTGCCTCCCGATGGAAGCTGAAGTTTCTCAGTACATGTAGGTTTATCCACTAAAGACTGTTACAAATCATGATATCTGATTTTAGGCACAAATGTTCAAATACCAGTTTTGCCACATACTATTTTTTTTTAAATCATTTTGAAGTCCCCTAGCTTTTCTGAGTTTTATTTTTCTGTCTTCAGTTAAAAAAAAAGGTCTTTCACAACTCTCAAGAGTCATTATAAGAAATGAAATATTTTTAAATGATGAGAAGTGTCCAGTATTGTGCATACATAAGCTTGGAGATTAATAAGTGTTAATTTCTCCATCCTTACTTTTTAATATAAGGAATATTTTAGAAAGCAGAGTCTATGGCACAGTCATCAAACGTGATTTCAAGGTCTAGAGAGGCCAAGAAACATTGTTTATTAGAGTAGTGCTAACTTAAATAATCTGCATGCTCTTTTGACTGAGCTAAGAAATTGTCACTAATAAAAGACTGCACTCAAGGTTGTCTTATAAGTTTTACTCTGAGACCTCATTCAGAGAGAGCTGAAAAATGTTTAATCTATATTTGGAAGTGAGTTCAGGTTGTAATAAATTATGATTGATAGCAGTTCTGGGTTAATGATAGTAGTGTCTGTTCAGAACATGAGAATCCCAAGAGAAAATCATGCAGTGGACCTGCATGGGCATAAAGAAAAATGAAACTACTGAAAATGGCTGCACTGATTGTGCTTAGCAGAAGAACACAAGTTCATGGTGAGTGGGGATTGAAAATCCACTGTGCCACGCCTTCTAGTTAAGTACTGGAAATATAGAACAATAATATCCTAAAAAGTAAGATCAGTGAATGTTCAAATACATCCTCACCATCCCCTGAACAAAGTCATAGGGTGCCAGGGCCCAGGTTTTCAGGACTTGGTGTGTTTTTACACTTAGATCTAGTTCTACAACTATGTATTTTAGACAAAATTATCTTCTGCTTAATATATGCTAATTAATACATAATATAGAAAATTAATCAAAGATAATTACAATGTTTTTCCTTTTTTTAAAATTTTTACTTTATTTTGCTTTACAATACTGTATTCGTTTTGCCATACATTGACATGAATCCGCCATGGCTGTACCTGAGTTCCCAATCCTGAACCCCTCTCCCAGCTCCCATCCTTATCATCTCTCTGGATCATCCCCGTGCACCAGCCCCAAGCATCCTGTATCCTATATCAAACATAGACTGGCAATTCGTTTCTTACATGATAGTATACATGTTTTAATGCCATTCTCCCAAATCATCCCACCCTCTCCCTCTCCCATAGAGTCCAAAAGTCCGTTGTATACATCTGTGTCTCTTTTGCTGTCTCGCATACAGGGTTATCATTACCATCTTTCTAAATTCCATATATATGTGTTAGTATACTATATTGGTGTTTTTCTTTCTGGCTTACTTCACTCTGTATAATAGGCTCCATTTTGATGTATCTATTTTGTCAATTAATATTTTTCATTATTTCCAGTATTATTAAATATTATTATCAACATGATTTTAATGTTTGAAAAGTACACATTTTACACCATAACATTTTTATAGCTAACAATTTGATTTTTCTCTTAGATAATTATTTATGCTAGCACCTTTGTTTATTTGAAGCATTTGACTTTTGCATATAAAGCTAAGGATTAAATAATTACCTCAAGAATATGGACCTTGTATGTTTTTCTTTGTTGGGTTTAAATAAGTAGCCAAAGTGTTCCTTAGAAATATCGTGCTCTTTTACATAGTCAACAGACACATATTAGAATGTCATTCCACCACAGCCTCTTAAAATTTTGATATGGTATGGTTTTTTATCTTCTAAAACTAATCACATGCTAGCTTATTTGTTAGTTACATAATATATTTTTTCCAGAAAGAACTATTTGCTATTTACTTTTACATATTACCTAATCATAAATTGTAATCATCCTATTGGGGGTATTAATTTTTCCTTATGTTTTTAAAGTGTTCTTTAATTATTTTTCCTGGGAAATGATTGAAATAAACAAAATTTCAGCTACAGTGCAAAGTATTTTTATGTTAAACACATTAATATGAACATAACACAGATGAACATATGGAATGTCATCGACACTTCAGAAGTCTTCCTTTGCCTTCTGCCATTCATTTATGTCCCCTAAGGTAACCAGTGTTCTGAGTTCTACTATCATAAAGGGTTTCTGACTTTGTGTAGTTTAAATTATAGTATCTGGCTCTTTTTTTTTTTTTTTGATCCATACTTTTTAGGATTGATCCAAGATTTTGCTAGTAAAAGGAATTATTTCCTTTTTATCATCATGTGCAGAAACATGAGTTCATCACTTTTACTTATTTTATGAGCTGGCCACAATATATTTATATATTCTACTGTTTATGGATATTTAAGTCATTTCTAGTTTTTGCTTATCTAGAATAAGTGGCTATAAGTATTCTTGTATATATTTTTGGGAGCACATACTTATCTATTTCTGTTGTATGTTTACATTGAGGAGGATATACTGGTTCACAGGATTTGCTTATTTTCAATAATAATAGAAAATTGTTAATTTTTTAATAGATACTGACAGTGGTACATACTGACAAGTGTTTGGAAGTGATTGTAGTCATTTACACTTCTAGTTGTGCATGAAAGTTCTTGTTGCCTACCTATCAACACTGCCTCCTCACTAACAATCATTAGACACATATTTGTAATTTATTGTGGGCTTCCCAGTTTGCACTAGTGGGAACCTGTCTGCTAATGCAGGAGACATAAGAGACCAAGGTTTCATACCAGGGTTGGGAAGATCCCCAGATGAAGGAAATAACAACCCACTCAAGTATTCTTTTTTTTTTTTTTTTTTAATTTTTATTTTTTTTAGTTTGTTTTGCTTTACAACACTGTATTCGTTTTGCTACACATCGACATGATCAGCCACGAGTGTACATGAACTCCCAATCCCGACCCCTACCTTCCCCCTCCCACCCCACACCCTCTCTCTGGATTATCCCCGTGCATCAGTCCCAAGCATCAATCCCATGGACAGAGGAGCCTGTTGGGCTACAGTCTATACAGTGGCAAAGAGTGAGACACGACTGAAATGATTTAGCACACACATGGTTTAAGTGGGCATTCCTCTGATGACTAATGGGGTTAAACAAGTTGTTCCCTGTCCAGAAGTATATGCTCTTTATAAAGGTAATATTCAAATATTTTGCCTATATTTCTATTAGATTCTCAGCCTTTTCCACATAGATTTGTGAATTTTTAATAAAATCTTAATAATATGAATATACATTGCAATAATCTTCCATATTCAGTTCTTTCATGGTTATACTGGTTTGATTTTGAAGAACCAGTAATTTTTGATGCTATACTGGGCATTAAAGATAGTGTATATGTTTGCAAAATATTATTTGCATCATCCAGAGTTTCCAAATTTACTTGAATAATACTGAACAAATTATCATCTTATAATTATTTCTGTGTCCCTCTTCCCTGATTATTAGGCATTTCTATTTGTAATTATGTGCTTTCACACTCATCATTTTTATTTTTATAACTTTTTATTTTATATTGAGGTATAGCTAATTAATAATGTTGTGATAGTTTTGGGTGAACAGTGAAGGGACTCAGCTCTACATACATTAATACATGTATCCATTCTCCCCCAGATGCTCCTCCCTTTCAGACTGGCACATAACATTGAGCAGAGTTCCAAGTACTGTATCTGCAAGTCTGTTCTCTTACGTCTGCATGTCTATTCCTGCCCTGCAAATAGGTTCATCAGCACCATTTTTCTAGATTCCATACATATGTGTTAACATACATGAACCTGTTATACAGAGTGAAATAAGTCAGAAAGAGAAACACAAATATCTCCTTTTTTTCTTGATTAAAATTGCTGTAGATTTACTATTTTTTATTTTATATTTATTAAAATTTTAAATTATTTATTTTCTCTTCCATCTTTATTAAGACTTTCTCCACCTCTCCTTGAATTTATCTTGGCCATATTTTTCTATCATTTTTAGTTGAATGCTTAAATCTGTTGTTTTAAATATTTCTTATTTAGAAAATGAAAGCATTTAAGGCATAGATCTTCATTTGAGAACTTCTTTGGGCACATAGGAACTGATGCATATTGTTTTTACTATATTTTTTCTAGACAGAATGCAAATTGGGTATTGGTTTTCACTTTGTGGATAGGGATTTTTTAAAAAGAGAAGTTTGGGTGCTTTTACTTTTGTTTGTTTGTTTTTTTGGTAAATTCAAGGTGGTTGGTATTACTTATTTTTATTACCCTTTATTTTTTAGAGTGGTTTCAGGGGCACAGCAAAACTGAAAGGCAAGTATAGAGATTTTTCACATTTCCCCTCCACATGCACAGTCTCTGTTCTTATCAATATTCCCCACCAGAGTGGTCTGATTTGTTATAACTGATGAACCCTACATTGACAAATCATTATCATCCAAATATATAGTTTATATTAGGGTTCTTGTACACTCATTTGTTAGTTCATTGCACTATGGCCAGAAAATACAGCATGTACTATTTCTATTTTTCATAGAATTTCTTGAAGTATAAAGACTTGTCAGAGTCTGTTTTCATGTTTCAAGGCCATGAGAAATAAAAGCACTTTGTTTATATCCACGTCATACTTGAAAGTCATACTTGTGTGTGTGTGTGTGTGTGTGTGTGTATTTATGTGTCCTTATGTGTGTGAAAAGATCCAGAGTGAAATAAAGAGAATTTTGTATCTTCTTTTATTAGTTTATAGTATTCTAAGTGTTATTAATATTCCTCATCTTTATTTGTAATAGACTGACTGTAAGTTTCCTATTACTATTTTGCTTATTCCTATTTGTATTTATGGAAATTTTTGCTTTATGAATTCTAATCCATACATAAAATTTCTTAATAATTTCCAGTTGCAGATTTTTTGCATTTTATCATTGTAGAGTTGTTTGCTCATTTATACTTTTTGTATTAAATTTGACTTCCTAATACTAATGCCATTATTGATTTCTTCTGAATCACAATTACCATATACTTTTTTTCCTTAATTTTCAAGGGTACAGGTTCTATTTTTGATCAAATATGGAGTATTCACTCTATCAAAACAATTGAATCTCACTTACAAATACTGATATGTCAAATAATTTTGTATTTCTATGAGTCAATATATTTGCTCCCAGTGCTTCTTTCCTTTTCCCTATTTTGCTCAGTAACTTTCAAGGTGATGTTCCTACTATAAAAAGACTACTTTTCAATATTATTGCATTTTATAATTATTCTTTATACTTTCGAGTTTTTGACTATTCTTCCTTTCACTAAAAATGATTTTTTTGTTGATAGTGAATTATTTGCTTAATTTGTCTGTTTATAGGGTAACAGCTAAGAATTGGGGTTGAAATACACTTACAGGTTTGATTTTTAATGGGAATTGCATTGCCTATTTTAAATAAATTGTGAAGTTTTTATTTTGATTCCAAGTGAATCACTGACTTATAGTGAATGGTGTAGAATGCAGTTCTACTCATCAGATGGCCATACCCAATGTTTACTACTATGACTAGGGAAAAAATAAAAAGCAGTCTGTTAATTATGAACTGACAAATACAGGTTAACTAATGAAATTATTTATTATACACACACACAATAAACATAAATAAAGTCAGTGGCATTCAAGAGATATTACAAAAATCATAGGCATTTTGGAATTAATAAGTAACTGATCTGTGTCTCTAACTCCATTCCCTTTAGGAGAGTATCATCAGAATGAGGAGTTTGTTTCAGAAGACTCTATTCTGACTCTGCTTTTTAATTGACTTTGTAATTGCTACTGACATACTTCCCTATCTGTTGGCTGCCTTATTTGTAAAACTGAATATTGATGATATTGTTCATATTAGTTTGTGTAGATACTTTTGGAAATGCTTTGCAAAGTTTTATTCAAATAATTATTATTTGAATTAAGATAACTTCTGGAAAATAGGAATAAGAAAAGTAAGCCAATATTCAATAACAACAAACAAATTGTATTATTTTAGTTGGTAATACAGCAGAGGTTATAAAAATACTGTTGGCATATAATTCAAGTGGGTGTGTTCCAGTACACTGCCCATACTCACTCTTAACTTGCATTCTAAATGACTTCATCTCCTCCCACTAGTATGTTTTTTTAGTCCACCTGCTAAACTGTTGTGCAAAATTGTTCTTGGTTGTTAATCAGTTTAATCAATCCATAGAAAAGATGAAAACTTTTTAGTAATGATTAACCCCACTCCTCTGTATATATTATCAAGGACATTATGCTCATCATTATTATTTTTAAAATTCTCATTTTAAAAGTATTATTAATCCTGTTTTTCTCAAGATGACAAAAGCAAAGCTGGGTGATTATTTAATAACCAAGCACTACCAGCTGGTATTCCAGGCTGGTGGAAGTTACCATGTGTTACCACTTCATCCTACCATAAATCCTTAAAAATGAAAATGTGAAAAGCAAATTGAGTTTATAAATGCCTTTGGATATGAACCATGGAGAAGCATCAACATATAAATGCTATAACCAACCATCAAGTAGATGAGGTGGGAAATTAAGAATATCAAGAAAAATTGATATACATTAATTATTTTAGCTAACTTATGTGGCTTTCATCCTAAGTGTCCTCTGAAAGTGTCAATATGCCAAATTTAGAATTTAAATGCAAAAAATGCCTCCTTATTGATGTCAAAAAAGATTAGTCCAACTATGAAGATACAGAAGCAATGAAAAAATTATACAACATAGAATGAACAGTGTACATTAAAAAGCTTATTTTGGTCCTTTTTATATTTATGTCACTGCTTTATTGCTGATTTTAGAACAATTCTGCTTTATATGGACCAGTAAGTAGTTTCTTTTCTTTCATTAATTCTAAAGTGTAGGCTCTATTATTAACTCATAAACTACTCTATTGATTTACCTCTTCTCAGATACTCAGGGAAAATTGAGACTAATTTTAGATTGGCAGTTAAAAGCATTAGGTGCTTCACTTATATAATAAAAATGTCCTATAGTATAAAGCAAAGATGTAACAAAAATATTGTAGATAAGTTTTAATTTTGAACAACAAAATAAGTAGTCTTTTGTGTTATTCGATATATTCTATTGAATCAGAGAAAGAAGTTGGTTATTTTGAGTTAAAGATAACTGATAACTTCCACTTTGCTGACAAGATGAAATAGATCAAATCTGAGATAAATGTGAAGTGCTAATTTGAAAGTTACTTTCCTAGTATTTGTATCCCTATCACTCTCTCCTTCAGTAAACTGAAACTGTTTTCTAACTTATGGAACTGACTCCCGTTAACCCTCTGCTGAGGTATTGTGACATCTGTATTGTTCTCAGCAGTAAGAAAAAGGGTCTAGCCTCTAGTTGGGTGTGACTGCTCTCTTTCCCTCATTATCCCTCTTCTACTCTGCTCCTCCAAGCCTCTGGGAATTTGGCCAGCAATAGCACAAAGCATCGGAGAAGGCAATGGCACCCCACTCCAGTATTCTTGCCTGGAAAATCCCATGGATGGAGGAGCCTGGAAAGCTGCAGTTCAAGGGGTCACTAAGAGTCAGACATGACTGAGTGACTTCATTTTCACTTTTTGCTTTCATGCATTGGAGAAGGAAATGGCAACCCACTCCAGTGTCCTTGCCTGGAGAATCCCAGGGATGGAGGAGCCTGGTGAGCTGCCATCTATGAGGTTGCACAGAGTCAGACACGACTAAAGCGACTTAGCAGCAACAGCAGCACAAAGCATGAGTAGGTGTTCTCTTTATCCTTGCTGCCCTTTGGGGGAAGGTCGCACTGCTTTGAGTACTCTCTGACAGGTTTTGGGCAAACATGAACAGTTTTAAAACTCAGCTGACTCCTTTTACATAATTTTATAATATTTTATTTTGATGGTCATAATTAGAAAGAAATAGGAAATATTCTGATACGGTATAATAGCATCTAACTGAGAAAGAAGATGAGTGGGCAAAAGAAAATTCAGACTGTGTCATAAAGAAAAAGAAAACTGAGGGCTTACATGGCCAGTTTGACTTCATGTAGATGCTATGAGTGGTGTGGAACACTATCATGAATGCATAATTTAAATTTTCATTACTCTTTAGCAATTTAAATTATCATCTGTATACTTCAAGTCTGCTGGAATTCATTTCTGAATGTTAAAAACAGAAAGTTGATTAATTTTATCACTCTAAATGAGATAACATAGATGATTTTTAAATGAAATTACTTTTAAACATTCACTTATAAATTATTTGAAATTCAGATCATTTCCCCCCAAATACAAATTTTAAAATCAGACTATATTTCCAAATCATCTTTAAATGCCTTTCTCTTGTCTTGGTACTTCATTATTCTACTCTTTATTTCAAGGACCATTTGACAATTTCCCCTTTACAAGTTTCTTTCCTAATTCTGTTCCTGTTCCAAAGTACATCTAGTGTTAGTGCCTGGGCTTTTTCCCCTTCAAAGCAAAGTCCCTCAGTCGTGTCTGACTCTTTGTGACCCCATAGACTATAGGCTGTGAGGTTCAGCCTGTGAGGTTCCTCAATCCACGGAATTTTCCAGGCAAGTGTACTGGAGTGGGTTGCCATTGCCGTTCCCTTCTCCAGGGGATCTTTCCGACCCAGGAATTGAACCCGGGTATCCAGCTTTCAAGCAGACAATTTTACTGTCTGAGCCACCAGGGAAGCTCTATTTTCCTTGAGCTTCTCCATAACCAGTGGTCCTGGAAACTTGGTTCTCATGATTGAATCAACTTGCTGTGTTCCTTTTGCAAAGCTACAGTTTTGATAACATTACTCTACTTCCTCTGAAACTATAATACTAGATTTCCAAATAATGCCTTGCTACCCAATAATAGGACTAACATTTATGTAAGGCTATTCTGCTGTTCTGCTGCTGCTGCTAAGTTGCTTCAGTTGTGTCCAACTCTGTGCAACCCCCTCTGTCCGGCCCCAGGGACAACAGCCCACCAGGCTCCCCCATCCCTGGGATTCTCAAGGCAAGAAACTGGAGTGGGTTGCCATTTCCTCCTCCAATGCATGAAAGTGGAAAGTGAAAATTGAAAGTGAAGTTGCTTAGTTGTGTCCGACTCTTAGCGACCCCATGGACTGCAGCCTACCAGGCTCCTCCATCCATGGGATTTTCCAGGCAAGAGTACTAGAGTGGGTTGCCATTGCCTTCTCTGAATACTGTCCTCAGCCGTTTTTATAGATCATCTTGCATAACTAATATTATAACCCTCTATTGCTGAGACAGTTTAAGAAACTAAAGCACAGAGTAATTAAATAATTTTTCAAAGTCACAGAACTAAGCCCTCAGAAGAGCTGGAATTTGAATCTAGGCAGCCCAGGTCTTCAGTATATGTTTGAGAACACACTAGTAATTGGCAGTATTCCTGGTTCATCATATACCTTTCTTCTAAACTTACTTCTCTGTCACTGGCCCCACTGGAACGCTCACCCATTACCTTTTCTAGAACTCCCTTACATGTCTACAGCTATACCATCAGTACTGTCACACTTTATTATATACATTTGAGACAAGTCAATACCCTTCTTTTCAATTTGGTTTAGTACATACACTGCAATTACATGTTAAAAAAAAAAAAAAAGCCTTGCCCTCCATGAGTTTGCTGGTGGTAGATACCATTTAGGAAACAAAAATGTCAGAATGTGATAACAGTAGATTAAAGCACTAGAAACAGTGCTTCATCCTTGAGTAGAGAGAACAACTGAAACAATTGCCCCTGGCCCCATGGGTAACCTATTCGACAAGGCAATTCACATCTCTGCTTTGGATCTTACCAAAATTCAATTTCAAACTTTATGTCTTAATAGTACTGAAAAGAGCCTATGAAATATTTTGATTTAAGTAAGATCATGTAGCCAAATCTGGCATCAATTAAATTGCTTAAACTCCTTAGTCATCTAGGGATACACCCATACACCAGAGTAGAAAATAGTGTGCTAAAATTTTCACTCTACTTGAGAGAAGTAAGGGAATAAGTCAATCAGGTACATCTTATGAAATAATTTTGTTAACTGTATTAGACGGTAGAGGGCATTCCAGGCAAAGATAGGTACAAAGGTACTAACAATCTGAGTTGTTATTTAGGTCGATTCATTTATTTCATTTATTCATTACCACTACAGGAATTTTAAAAGTCTGTAAGATGTCAGAAACTTTACTAAGTACTTCAGAGTATTTACTATGAATTGAAAATCATTTCAATGCAAATATTGTCATTACTGTTTTATATATGACATAACTGTAGTTCAATAAGAAATAATATTTTTACAGAGTTATCTAGTTAGTGATGGTTAGTCTGAGATTCATATCCACAAATGTTTACCATCTAAGTTAATATACACTGCTTTAAATCAGAGAATATACTGACTGTAACCTAGGCTAAAGTGAATCAAGATAGATCTAAAGAATTAGACATGAGTCAGACTATGGGGTGAAAATGATATGATTGCATTTATACCAAAAAAATAATCTACTAGTTCTATATAGAAAGACAAGAGAAGATACAGAGAATTAGTAGTATGTTGAAATTACTTAACCAATAGCATTGGTGGAGTGGAGTTGGAGGAGGGGAGTAAGAATTTGAAGGTTTAATCCACAGGATTCAGTGGCCAATATGTATTGTTGCTTTAAATTCTCTAATTTGAACAGTTGTTTGGGTGTTACAGTAGAGTATGATAAACATTAGAAAATGAGTTTAATTTAGAAGTATTTAATCTGACGTAACAGGTTTGGAGAGAAAGCAAATGAAATCGGGAAAGAGAGATAGGAAGAGAGAACTGAGCTTGAGAAATACAGACTTCACCTTACTTTGTGACTTCTTACTACTGAGTTTGCTTGCCAACACCTGTCCCACAAAGACAGATTCATTCAGTGGCTGGGCAGGTGTATGCACCTTCTGTTCTGACCTGTACCCCTGGCTAACCTGCTGCTCCTTTGACACCAGCATACAAAACTAACTTAAGTGAAAAATAAACTGACTACAAAATGAATTGAGCTATAGAATGAAATGACCTTGTTTTGATTTTTCTATGGAGATGAAGAATCCCAGTCATTACTTATTGAACACTTCCCATGTGTTATTATCTCATGATAATATTATCAGATTCTAACATGTTATCTCACTGACTATTACAGAACCCTATAAGATATGTAATATTATTCTTATTTGCAGATGAGTTACTGAGGCTTAAAGAGTTTAAATCCATTACTCTAAACAATAGTGAATGACAGTTATTTCTGTAATCCAGCTCTGTTTGATTTTAACGCCCAAGTGTTTAAACATTATCCTAAGTGCCCTCTCCAAATTCTTCCTGATCCAGTTGGATAATAGAAGATCACCTCTCCATAGTCTACCTTAAGATAAAATTAAAACTCTACAAAGTTTAATTCATGTTGGCTTGTGCAGAGGTTCAGCTAAGCTTTAGCTCACTCTAAGACATATTAATGCTTCTTATAAGTATGTTGCCACCATATTCTTGAACAGACTATACTCTTTCTTATACCCACATCTTTGTTCAAGCAACTGATTGTCTCCTTAGACAATGCACACTACAAGAATCTTGTTTTATTCATTTCTATGTCCTCTTGCAGCACAAGGTCAGTTATTATGTTGGCACTGAATCCCATTTGGAGAACCAGAAGCTAGATGTCCTATTTGCTGAGAAGCTCTGGGATTCCATTCTACTTCCCCACTGTTAATCCCTGAAATGGCAGTTAGGACCACTCAGTGAGCAGAACTTGATGGAAAATGAAATACCCTGGTGGAAGTAGCTTTGAGGACAGGCTGGGACATTGCTCTGGACACAGTACAGTGACAGGAAAGAGATTCCAATCCTTAAGGTGTTTTTTCATCAATTAATCTCTAAGGTATTGTACACATAGTGAATGATTATGTCAATTCTCTTGAAAGAGATTTCCAATAGAAAAGATAAGACAACTTTAAAATACTGGAATATTTTAGAGAAAGAATTACCATCTGGTAGTGGAAACAAACAAGTTTAAATAGGAGAGACCTAAAGCACAGTGAGATCGTTTTTCTCCTTTTGAAATAATGCAATCACTATCTACAATAAAGAACAACAACTTTAAAATTTTTACAAAGCTCCCCCTGGTTCTGACATATTTTGACAAACATTATGTTCTTAACTATTTGACAGAGAATAAAACATTAAGCAATGCATTTGAGATCGAATATTGAATATAATAAAAAGAAATGTAGAAGGAAATTAACATTTGGAATGTTTTTAAATAGCATATAAGATTCTTTCTTTAGGGAGAAAACATTATATGAAATATATATCATCAATGTGTTAAAGTATTAAATAATTCAAGACAACAAATACTATATAATATAAATTATACAAAGCAATGATTGTATATAAATTAAAGTATTCAGTCATAATGCCACTACAGAGGAAACTGGGATAAGGAAAATTGAGAAGAAATGGGTTTTAAATAGCAATGCTAAAAGATGAGACCCAAGTCACAAAATACAAGCTGCATTTACGATATTGGGTTTATTTGATCAGACCTAAAGAATGTTCACAGCTCAGAGATATTTTTGTATAACTTAATTTAATGAGAAAGAAAAGGAGAGTGGCAACCTCACCAAGGTTAGTTCTACAATATGGTAGATCAGGTTAGGCTAGGTGGTAGCCTGTAGCATATGACTGGACCAAAAATGTTTGTTTTCCATTAAAAAATCATTTAAAGTGAAAGTGAAGTTGCACAGTCGTGTTCAACTCTTTGCAACTCCATGGACTGTAGCCTACCAGGCTTCTCCATCCATGGGATTTTTCCAGGCAAGAGTACTGGAGTGAACTGCCATTTCCTTCTCAGTTTAGCTAAGTGACCACTTCAGTCAAACCAAAACAAACAAAATAACGGAAATGTAATTTTCCTCTAGAAAATCTAGGGTGAGAATTAAGAAACTGTGTAAGAGTAGTGGGGTGTTCCCAAGTGACACAGTGGTAAAACATCTACCTGCCAATGTAGGAGATACAAGAGATGAGACTTGAGTTTATGGGTGGGGAAGAACCCCTGGAAAAGGAAGTAACAAACCACTCAGTATTCTTGCCTGGAAAGTTGATGGACAGAGGAGCCTGGTGGGTTGCAGTCCATGGGGTCATAAAGAGGAGTACATGACTGGGTGTGTAAGCATGTGCAAACACACACATGCATGCACACACACACGCGCGCGTGTGTACTGGAGTTAGGAAGCAGGATCTGAGATTAGGTAACAGCCCCGATGCTTGTTTGTAACCAATGATATCAGTAAAAATTGATTTACTAAAGACAGGAGGAGGTCATAAAAGGTGAATAAAGCAAGAATAGGTTATTGTCTTGGTAAAAGCTGACTTGTCTTAGAGATGGTAGTGGAATCCATGTAAATTCTTCTTGTGAGAACTTTTAGTAGTGATTCCCAAGTCATTCTAAAATATTTTCAAGTGATACCAGTTTGTTTTTCACTTAACAAAACAGAATTGTCATGAAGATGACACAATTTTTTAAAGCTTAAATCTTATTCTAAGGAAATTGTTAAATGATTGGTGAATGAGAAAAGAGCCATAGGAAATATACTGGGGTATCAAGCTTATTATTTTTATTATTACTTTTAAAATTATTCTATCAACACTAAGAAAGTTCAAATTATTCCAAAACCTTAACTAGAGCCCTATTACATTTCCTAGGGAAATTATGATATTTCTACATTGACTTGAAACAAATATCTTTTCTTTTAGTTTTGAGCAGTTAAATATTTCCCCTAAGGAATTTTAGCAACAGTAGAACATTATTTTTAAATTAACTTTTTCATTAAATGTGTGTTTCCCTTGAAAAGGGAGCAGCTGTTACTGCTGGCAGACATTTTTTCCCCAATCTATGAGTTCAAATCAAAAACAATTTGTTTTGTGAGTAATCTACTGTATGACAATTTGTCTACAAATATGTCACTGCCTGTTTACCTCAGTGTGTGTCAATTGGATTTAGCCCCTTATTTACAGAGAAGAGAGTAAGGCAATCTTGACAGCATCCCTGCCTGCAGGCCTGGCACCGCAGCCTCTCCCTCAACTTCCTGTTGCCACTAAGACCACAGGGAGTGAGAAGCCACACACTGTGCAGAGTGTGGGCTTCGCAGGACTAGGCCAGCTACAAAATTAGAGACCTGGGCTCTCACAGAGAGAGTAGAGAGCTGTTCACACAGAGGGCGATCTTTCTGTACAGCACTTTGATTAAGTCTAGGAAGAACCTTAATAGACTGCCATTTACTAGAAAGGAACCTTTTAAAGACAAGTGTTGGGAGGATGGAGTTTGATTTTTTTTTTTTCCTTCTATCAGCTCTCTCTATACTGAACAGCTGATGCTTGCATTAAAGAAAGATCAAATAAAAGCCTTATTCAGCATTTACCAGATTTCCAGAAAGGGGGAAAAAAATTGTCAGATTTAGCTAACTTCTGTATCAGTATATCCTTCTATATGTCAGCTTTTATCACCCTGTATGATGTATGATTCACCCTGTGTATTTAGTATTATAATGAAAGAGCTCCTTCCCATTACTGGGCACAGTTCACTCCTTTTACATAAGCACTGGTGTGATAGGCATACATCACAATACTGATCTGAACTTGTGAATCCAAGAAGCACACTAGGTTGTTTCTATAGTCTTGGATTACAAAAACGGATCCTAAAATTTTTATTTTGGAACAAATGATGAATGAGCCTTTTCATTGTACTCAGCAACAGCAGTAGTACTATGATAACTGAATTACTAATCTTTATTGCTTTTCTAAATGTTTGTTCTTCTTTATTACTTTTTCATAACCAAGATGTAGGAAGGAAATTGTAAACCTAATAGAGAAATTATCTAAAGGGCAAATTTTAGTGTAGGGCATGTATCTATATGCAACATGAATATATATTATAGATCCTTATTTATCAATTAGGATCTGGAGCAGTGGCTGTGTGGCGCTGGAGCAACTGTGAGGAGCTACCCCACATCCAAGGGCAGAGAAGCCCCAGCAATATGGTAGGTGCTGGAGTGGTGCCTGCATGGCACTCGAGCAACTGTGAGGAGATACCCCATGTCCAAGGGCAGAGAAGCCCCAGCAAGAGGCAGGCATTGGAGAAGTGGCTGCGCAGTGCTGGAGCAACTTTGAGGAGATACCCCACATTCAAGGGCAAAGGAGAAACCCCAGCAAGACAATAGGAGGGGGGAAATCGCATTTAGAATCAAACCCCATGCCTGGCAGACAGGTTTAGAGGGCTCAAACAAACCTTGTGCACACTGAGACCCAAAGATCCCATAGAGAGAGACAGAACTGTGTTTGAGTGTCTCCTGTGAAGGTACGGGACAGCAATGGATTGCCACAGGGGCAGGGGCTCTTGGTACAGCAGACTTGGGTATAGCTGGGTGTAGCAGACTTGGGTATGGCATAAGCCCTTTTGGAAGAGGTGGTCATTAACCCAACCATAGAGCTACCAGAACTTACACAGGACTGGGAAGACAGACTCTCAGAGGGTACAAACAGAACCTAGTGCACACCAGGACCCAGGAGAAAGGAGCAGTAACCCTATAAGAGACTGACCCAGACTTTCCCATGAGTGTCCAGGAGTCTCTGGCAAAGGTGTGGGTCAGTGATGGCCTGCTGCAGGGTTGAGGGCACTGAGTGTAGCAGTGCCTGTATGAGACCTTTTGAAGGAGGTCTCCATTGTCTTCATTACCTCCATCACAGTTTGGCCCCAGGTAAATAACAAGGAGGAAACACAGACTCAGCCATCAACAGAAAATTGGATTCAAGATTTACTGAGCATGGCTCTGCCCATCAAAACAAGACCCAGTTTCCCCCTTAGTCAGTCTCTCCTATCAGGAAGCTTCCATAAGCCTCTTATCCTTCTCCATCAGAGGGCAGACAGACTAAAAACCACAATCACAGAAAACTAACCAATCTGACCACATGGCCCACAGCCTTGTCTAACTCAATGAAACTATGAGCCATGCTCCGTAGGGCCACCCATGAAGGACAGGTCATAGTGGAGACTTCTGACAAAACGTGGTCCACTGCAGAAGGGAATGGCAAACCACTTTAGTATTCTTGCCTTGAGAATTCCATGAACAGTATGAAAAGGCAAAAAATAGGACACTGAAAGATGAACTCCCTGGGTTGGTGGGTGCCCAATATGCTATTAGAGACCAGTGGAGAAATAACTCCAGAAAGAATGAAGAGAAGGAGCCAAAGCAAAACAACACCCAGTTGTGGATGTGACTGGTGATGGAAGTATAAGTCCAATGCTGTAAACAGCAATATTGCAAAGGAACCTAGAATGTTAGCTCAATGAATCAAAGCAAATTGGAAGTGGTCAAACAGGAGACGGCAAGAGTGAATGCCAATATTTTTGGAATCAATGAACTAAAATGGACTCGAATGGGTGAATTTAACACAGGTGACCATTATATCTACCACTATAGACAAGAATCTCTTAGAAGAAATGGAGTAGCCATCATAGTCAAAGTAAGAGTCCGAAATGCAGTACTTGGATGCAATCACAAAAATGACAGGATGATCACTGTTCCTTTGCAAGAAAAACCAATAAGTATAGCAGGAATCCAAGTCTATGCCCTGACCAGTAATGCTGAGGAAGCTGAAGTTGAACGGTTCTATGAAGACCTACAAAATCTTCTACAACTAACAAACAAGAAAGATGTCCTTTTCATTATAGGGGACGAGAAGGCAAAAGTAAGAAGTCAAGACATATCTGGAGTAACAGGCAAATTTGGCCTTGGAGTACAGAATAAAGCAGGGCAAAGGCTAACAGAGTTTTGCCAAGAAAACACACTGGTCATAGCAAACAACTTCTTCCAACACACAAGAGAAGATTCTACACATGGACATCACCAGATGGTCCGATTTAGATTGATTATACTCTTTGCAGCCAAAAATGGAAAAGCTCTATAGAGTCAGCAAAAACAAGATCAAGATCTGACTGTCTCAGATCATGAACTCCTTATTGTTAAATTCACACTTAAACTAAACAGAGTAGGGAAAACCACTAGACCATTCATATATGACCTAAATCAAATCCCTTGCGATTATACAGTGGAAGTGAGAAATAGATTGAAGGGATTAGATCTGATAGAGTCTATGGATGGAGGTGTATACACTGTACAGGGGGAAGGAATCAAGACCATCCCCAAGGAAAAGAAATGCAAAAAGGCAAAATGGTTGTCTGAGGAAGCCTTGCAAATAGCTGAGAAAAGAAGAGAAGTGAAAGGCAAAGGAGAAAAGGAGAGATATACCCATTTGAATGCAGAGTTCTAAAGAATAGCAAGGAGAGATAAGAAAGCCTTCCTCAGTGAGCAACACAAAGAAATAGAGGAAAACAATAGAATAGGAAAGAGTAGAGATCTCTTCAAGAAAATTAGAGATATCAAGGGAATATTTCATGCAAAGATGAGCTCGATAAAGGACAGAAACATATGGACTGAACAGAAGCACAACATGTTAAGAAGAGGTGGCAAGAATACACAGAAGAACTGTACAAAAAAGATCTTCATGACCCAGATAATCATGATGCGGTGATCACTAATCTAGAGCCAGACATCTGGAATGTGAAGTCAAGTGGGCCTTAGAAAGCATCACTACAAACAAAGCTAGGGGAGGTGATGGAATTCCAGTTGAGCTGTTTCAAATCCTGAAAGATGATGCTGTGAAAGTGCTGCACTCAATATGCCAGCAAATCTGGAAAACTCCGCAGTGGCCACAGGACTGGAAAAGGTCAGTTTTCATTTCAATTCCAAAGAAAGTCAATGCAAAAGAATGCTCAAATTACTGCACAATTGCACTCATCTCACATGCTAGTAAAGTGATGCCCAAAATTCTCCGAGCTAGGCTTCAGCAATACGTGAACTGTGAACTCCCTGATGTTCAAGCTGTTTTTAGAAGAGGCAGAGGAACCAGAGATCAAATTGCCAAAGTCCGCTGGATCATGGAAAAAGCAAGAGAGATCCAGAAAAACATCTATTTCTGCTTTATTGACTATGCCAAAGCCTTTGACTGTGTGGATCACAATAAACTGTGGAAAATTCTGAAAGAGATGGGAATACCAGACCACCTGCCTGCCTCTTGAGAAATCTGTATGCAGGTCAGGAAGCAACAGTTAGAACTGGACATGGAACAACAACTGGTTCCAAATAGGAAAATGAGTACGTCAAGGCTGGATATTGTCACCCTGCTTATTTAACTTATATGCAGAGTATATCATGAGAAACGCTGGAGTAGAAGAAACACAAGCTGGAATCAAGAGTGCCAGGAGAAATATCCATAGCCTCAGATATGCAGATCTCACCACCCTTATGGCAGAAAGTGAAGAAGAACTAAAGATCCTCTTGATGAAAGTGAAAGAGGAGAGTGAAAAAGTTGGCTTGAAACTAAACATTCAGAAAACTATGATTATGGCATCTGGTCCCATCACTTCATGGCAAATAGATGGGAAAACAGTGGAAACAGTGACAGACTTAATTCTTTTCGCCTGATAATCACCTCAAATGGTGACTGCGGCCATAAAATTAAAAGGTGTATCATACTCCTTGGAAGAAAATTTATGACCAACATACGCAGCATATTCTAATGCAGAGACATTACTTTGCCAACAAAGGTCCGTCTAGTCAAAGCTATGGTGTTTCCAGTAAGAATGTTTGGTTGTGAGACTATAAAGAAAGCTGAGTGCTGAAGAACTGATGCTTTTGAACTATGGTGTTGGAGAAGACTCTTGAGAGTCCCTTGGGCAGAAAGGAGTTCCAACAAGTCCATCCTAAAGGAAATCAATCCTGAATATTCATTGGAAGGACTGATGCTCAAGCTGAAACTCCAATTTTTTGGCCACCTGTTGAGAAGAACTGACTCATTTGAAAAGACCCTGATGATCAGAAAGACTGAAGGTGGAAGGACAAGGGAATGACACAGAATGAGATGGTTGGATGGCATCACTGACTCAATGGAAACAAGTTTGAATAAGCTCCAGGAGTTGGAGATGGACAGGGAGGCCTGGCATGCTGCATTCCATGAGGTCACAATTATTCAGACACAACTGAGCAACTGAGCTGAACTGACTGATATCAGTGGATTCAGATATATTTTTAAAATACATTTTAAGAGTAAGGGCAATCCAAAGATACTCCTCTCAAGCCTCGAGTATCATGAAGCAATTCTGATTATGTAAAATGCCTATGTTTATTTTACACTGAGATCTTTTAGATATATATTATGGTTTTAGATAGGGACAGTGATTGGAGGAAATGCAAAACTTCTTCCTTCCTTAAATGTACTTGTAAAACAAAAAATTTACATTATATCAATACACAGAATTTGTCATGAGATCGTAACACCCTACCTACTTATTTAGATTGGTTTCTGTTCAGTTCCCACTATTATAGGAAAATAATAATGTAGAAGGACCCAACTAGGAAAAAAGAATATCCTTCTATCCTATCTATAATGACTATCATAAACCACCTTTAAACCAAATGAATTTTATGGAGAGGGTAAAGGCATATTGTTTTTTTACACATAGAAAAATACTTATTGAAGATATAAAGACTACTTAATAAATTAGTAGAAAAATCAGATAAAACTTTGACATAATATTTTAAAATGATTCTCTTAATTCTTCTATTTATAGGAAAAGAGAATTGTATAAAGTGACAGAAAGGTGTTGTGAACTTTTGGGGAAAAAAATAAGCAAAAGGTAAAGCACTTCAGTTCAGTTCAGTCACTCAGTCACGTCTGATTACTTGCGACCCCATGAATCGCAGCACGCCAGTCCTCCCTGTCCATCACCAACTCCTCGAGTTCACTCAGACTCACATCAATCAAGTCAGTGAGCCATCCAGCCATCTCATCCTCTGTTGTTCCCTTCTCCTCCTTCCCCCAATCCCTCCCATCCCAAGAGTTTTCCAATGAGTCAACTTCACATGAGGTGGCCAAAGTACTGGAGTTTCAGCTTCAGCATCATTCCTTCCAAAGAAATCCCAGGGCTGATCTCTTTCAGAATGGACTGGTTGGATATCCTTGCAATCCAAGGGACTCTCAAGAGTCTTCAACACCACAGTTCAAAAGCATTAATTCTTGGGCACTCAGCCTTTTTCACAGTCCAACTCACATCCATACATGACCACAGGAAAAACCATAGCCTTGACTAGACGGACCTTTGTTAGCAAAGTAATGTTCTGCTTTTGAATATACTATCTAGGTTGGTCATAACTTTTCTTCCAAGGAGTAAGCCAAAGTGAAAGTGAAAGTGAAGTTGCTCAGTCGTGTCCGACTCTTTGTGACCCCATGGACTGTAGCCCACCAGGCTCCTCAATCCATGGAATTTTCCAGGCAAGATTACTGGAGTGGGTTGCCATTTCCTTCTCCAGGAGTAAGCGTCTTTTAATTTCATGGCTGCAGTCACCATCGGCAGTGATTTTGGAGCCCCCCCCCCCCCAAAATAAAGTCTGACACTGTTTCCACTGTTTCCCCATCTATTTCCCATGAAGTGATGGGACCAGATGCCATGATCGTAGTTTTCTGAATGTTGAGCTTTAAACCAACTTTTTCACTCTCCTCTGTCACTTTCATCAAGAGGCTTTTTAGCTCCTCTTCTCTTTCTGCCACGAGGGTGGTGTCATCTGCATATCTGAGGTTATGGATATTTTCCCCAGCAATCTTGACTCCAGCTCGTGTTTCTTCCAGTCCAGCGTTTCTCATGATGTACTCTGCATATAAGTTAAATAAGCAGAGTGACAATATACAGCCTTGACATACTCCCTTTCCTATTTGGAGCCAGTCTGTTGTTCCATGTCCAGTTCTAATGGTTGCTTCCTGACCTGCATACAGATTTCTCAAGAGGCAGGTCAGGTGGTCTGGTATTCCCATCTCTTTCAGAATTTTCCATAGTTTATTGTGATCCACACAGTCAAAGGCTTTGGCATAGTCAACAAAGCAGAAATGGATGTTTTTCTAGATCTCTCTTGCTTTTTCCATGATCCAGTTTATGTTGGCAATTTGATCTCTGGTTCCTCTGTGTTTTCTAAAACCAGTTTGAACATCAGGGAGTTCATGGTTCACATATTGCTGAAGCCTGGCTTGCACAATTTTGAGCATTACTTTAGTAATGCTTTAATCAGCTCAGGTACTACCTCAGTTTGCAGAAGGTCATCTGACTCAAAATCTCATCTCTACTAGGGGTGGCCAACATTTAAAGACAACCAACATCATACAGAGGTCTGGACCAAATAAAGGGAGAAGTCAAGTGGGCCTTAGAAAGCATCACTACAAACAAACCTAGTGGAGGTGATGGAATTCCAGTGGAGCTGTTTCAAATCCTGGAAGATGATGCTGTGAAAGTGTTGCACTCAATATGCCAGCAAATTTGGAAAACTCAGCAGTGGCCACAGGACTGGAAACGGTCAGTTTTCATTCCAATTCCAAAGAAAGGCAATGCCTAAGAATGCTCAAACTACTGCACAATTACACTCATCTCACATGCTAGTAAAGAAATGCTCAAAATTCTCCAAGCCAGACTTGCATACGTGAACTGTGAACTCCCTGATGTTCAAGCTGGTTTTAGAAAAGGCAGAGAAACCAGAGATCAAATTGCCAACATCTGCTGGATCATGGAAAAAGCAAGAGAGTTCCAGAAAAACATCTATTTCTGCTTTATTGACTATGCCAAAGCCTTTGATTATGTGGATCACAATCAAATGTGGAAAATTCTGAAAGAGATGGGAATACCAGACCACCTGACCTGCCTCTTGAGAAATCTGTATGCAGGTCAGGAAGCAACAGTTAGAACTGGACATGGAACAACAGACTGGTTCCAAATAGGAAAAGGAGTATGTCAAGGCTGGATATTGTCACCCTGCTTATTTAACTTTCTATGCAGAGTACATCATGAGAAACGTTGGACTGGAAGAAACACCAGCTGGAATCAAGATTGCCAGGAGAAACATCAATAACCTCAGATATGCAGATGGCACCACCCTTATGGCAGAAAGAGAAGAGGAGCTAAAAAGCGTCTTGATGAAAATGAAAGTGGAGAGTGAAAAAGTTGGCTTAAAGCTCAACATTCAGAAAAGGAAGACCAGGGCATCTGGTCCCATCACTTCATAGGAAATAGGTGGGGAAACAGTAGAAACAGTATCAGACTTTATTTTGGGGGGCTCCAAAATCACTGAAGATGGTGACTGCAGCCATGAAACTAAAAGATGCTTACTCCTTGGAAGGAAGTTATGACCAACCTAGATAGCATCTTGAAAAGCAGAGACATTACTTTGCCAACAAAGGTCCATCTAGTCAAGGCTATGGTTTTTCCAGTGGTCATGTTCTGGATGTGAGAGTTGGACTATGAAGAAGGCTGAGCACCAAAGAATTGATGCTTTTGAACTGTGGTGTTGGAGAAGACTCTTGAAAGTCCCTTGGATTGGAGGGAGATCCAACCAGTCCATTCTGAGGGAGATCAACCCTGGGATTTCTTTGGAAGGAATGATGCTGAAGCTGAAACTCCAGTACTTTGGCCACCTCATGCGAAGAGTTGACTCATTGGAAAAGACTGATGCTGGGAGGGATTGTGGGCAGGAGGAGAAGGGGACAACAGAGGATGAGATTGCTGGATGGCATCACGGACTCAATGGACGTGAGTCTGAGTGAACTTTGGGAGATGGTGATGGTCAGGGAGGCCTGGCATGCTGTGACACACACAAACACACACACACACACACCATACATAAAGATCAGTTCAGTTCAGTCGTTCAGTCATGTCCGACTCTTTGCGAACCCATGAATTGCAGCACACCATGAATTGTGATCACACCATCGTGATTATCTGGGTCGTGAAGATTTTTTTTGTACAGGTCTTCTGTGTATTCTTGCCATCTCTTAATATCTTCTGCTTCTGTTAGGTCCAGACCATATCTGTCCATTATCGAGCCCATGTTTGCCTGAAATGTACCCTTGGTATCTCTAATTTTCTTGAAGAGATCTCTAGTCTTTCCCATTCTGTTGTTTTCCTCTATTTCTTTGCACTGATTGCTAAGGAAGGCTTTCTTATCTCTCCTTGCTATTCTTTGGAACTCTGCCTTCAGATGCTTATATCTTTCCTTTTCTCCTTTGCTTTTCACTTGTCTTCTTTTCATAAAGATCAGGAAGCTATAAAAAAGAAAGAATACAAATTCTGGAAATTAAAAAAAAAAAGTTAGCTTAAAAGAAAAATTCATGAAAAAAGTTAAGAAGACCTGCAGCTACTTTTCTCAAATATATCAAAAAGCAAAGATATGGAAAATAAGATAGAGATTATAAGAAATAATAATCACCATAGGAGTTTCAACATAAAAATTCATAAAATTCCAAAAAATGGCAGTGAGAAGATGAAATTATTAAGATATTCAAGGAAAACCTTCAGTTTCCAAATTAAAAGATTCAACTGAGTACCTGCAAAATAGATGAAAACAGGCCAAAGCCAAGTTATGTAGAAAGGAGCAAAATGGAAATTCTGCCACTATTCTAGGAATGGGATAGAGTAGATTATATAAAACGTTCTTTGAATTTCTCAGAGCAACCTTGCCAGCTGGTAGGAGATAGTGGAGCAATAAAAGATGATAATGACAATGAGATAAAATTGGCAAAATTTCACTAGACACATGAGCAATTTCTTCAGTAATTTAATGCTATGAAGGTGGAGATAACATGACTACTATTAGCTATGAAAAGAAACTTATGAGAGGGTATCAACAAACCACTATATATGGATCTCCTCTGCTTGGATATCAGCCAACTTTAAAAAAAAATAAAGTGGAAAGACTAAAGGTGACCTAGTTATTAAATATATATTAAAGAAATGTTTGATTTGCTGGGTTTTATGTTGTTGCTCTGTTTTAGTTAAAAAATAGCTCTTACATAAATATCCACTGAAATATCTAGAATTGGTATTGTACCATGAGGAATTTGCTTTAAATTTTTCTGTCAGAAAGCACATTTATTGAAAAAAGTAATGGTGATATAATTAAATTGCTGGAAACCCAGAATCTCAGACTCAGTAAAATGGACAGCCACCTAAGAAAGCTTTGTTTTTGGCTGTCCAAATCACAGCCCCGATCTTGCCCAGAGAGGACACTGCTATCATGGCCACTGGACACCAGCATCTCCAGGTCTTCCTACAGCACAGCTGGCACTAATACCAGACTGACGAGACAAGCATGGGTTACAAATCAATACTGTGGCTGCAAAGAAGTTTGATAAAGCTTCACATCTAGATTCATTTGAAAAAAGACATGAATGAACTCAGGAGATTTTAAAATATTGTTTTGTTTACTGGACAACCAAAACTATACACATTTGTACACTAATTTTTTGTAACTAATATCTAAAAAAGCACGTATCTTTTTCAATTGTAAAATTCAAGATCTTACAGCCAGTAATGATTTAGGTTTATCAGTGCCAACTTTCTCAATAAAGGGAGCATAATTTTGACAAAAAGATGTATTATTAGTGGCTCCAAGTATGCTTCACATTAGCTACTGTTTAGTGAGTGTCAGGAGTAAAGAGAGTAGAATAATGAAAATGATACTTTTCTAATTAATAACATACTCATGCTTATCCACCACTGTAAATATGCTCTCCCTCACTAGTAAGAAGAGCATTTGCTTCAGAAACCTGGAGGCTGAACAGCAGACGAAAGCTCTAAAGAGATGTGTAATATACCATGTGTATTCAGATAAACACTAAATCAACTACTTGAGAACTGTATACTACATCAAATTCTGAAGGCTGACCTTCAGGTAAGAAATTGGACATCTGGTTCCACCTTGCCCCCTACAGAACCGGAATACCTTAGGTAAGCAACATATACTTTCATCATAAGAGTTCATACGAATCATGTGAGAGTTTCAGCTCTTGAAGGTCCTTAAAATATAACATTTAAAAAAATAATTAGAATAACTAAGAAACTCAAATTTATAAAGGTTAAATAAATTACCTGAAGATTTTACACTGCCAAATGCTGAAGATACTGAAGAATATAACTCCCAATTTGTCAATTCCATGCAACTGAAAACTGGGCCCTTTTCCTTCGATAGAAGCCATGGAAGGAATTTAAAATTTTTCTTTCTCCTTTATTTAAACTGTGGCTTAAATAACATCTAGTGGTCACAGTACATAATGTACACCTTGTTCTGCTTAAGCTTACATAGCAATGTTGTGTTCAAAGATAAGCATTTATATACTCCATGTAAGGGAAAAGGTTTTATAATGCAATATATTAGTGATATAAAGCAGTAATTTGTCAAAGACAAAAAATAGGCTTTTTTTACTATTCCAAGAAGGTAGTAACAAAATATATGTGTTTGAAACATCAATTCACATAGTAATTAAAATCCAATGCTAGAAATATGCAATTATTTTATAATTTTTAAAAATAATAGCCAAATTATATTGAATTCTATAAAAGTCACTCTAATACTTTTAGTATGTATTATATTGAATCTGAACTTATTTTAGTTACTGAATCATGTAAGTTGTGGCCCACTTTTTAGTTTCTGATTTCTATTAGTTTGTAAAAGGATTTTATATTTGCATTTAAATGGGAAGGAAATGTGATAAAGATTTCAATTAAAAGGCTGTCTGTTTGAGTTAATTCATTTTTAATAGGAACAGTAAATATTTTTCCATTGATATAGCTCTTACTGCAAGATCAGTTCATTGTTCTTTTTTATCTAGTTATGTCAGATGCTGCTTAATAAAGAACATTATAATATCAGTCCCTGCTATTAAAGAGGCATTTCTCATTTCTTCATTGATTTCTGAAAAACCAAAGCAGATTTCTGAATAGTACTTGAGAAAACTGATAAGACAACAGGTCACTGCTCTTGTACAAAAGATTTTTAACACAGATATATGTATAAAGAATGCATTAGTATATGTATTCAAACAAGTATATACAATAGACCTATATACATATGGAATATTTGGAACATATAGAATATTCCTATGCACATATGGAATAGATTTTCATTCTAAAGTCACTGATGCTAGCTTTGATGAGAAGGAAACAACACTTATCTTGAAAGTTTGGCTAAGTCTTCGGAGTTTCATCTACTTTATTAGGATAGGCTATATTCTCTATAAAATGAATGACCATCCTTTAATTCATGGTTGTATGTATTATCTGCTTTTAAACTGGAGGGAGGTTCTGTAATGATAATACCAATCTTGGTCTGATGGCCTATAAACTCTTTACTTCAGTTCTTTGAAATTTGGTCATTTATCTGTTGTTTAATTTTATGGGTTTTTGGTTGTTTGGTATGTCCTTAGATTCTAAGTAATTCAGTAAATTACATGGGATCTGCTTGAAATACTGTCTTAAGAAATAATCTATACACGTTTACTGTGTTTCAAGATGTTTGTTTTGTTTGTAGCTACAATAACTTGCAGTACATTACTTACCTAGTTTCTAAGAAAACAGCTTTCTCATTAATTTCAAAAATCTTAAAATTGCACTGAAACTCCATTTTTTTTTGGAGGGGGGAGGGAGTGGGGACAGAATACAGGCATTTAAATAAAGAATTGAAAAATTTTGTTAGTATATTCTAGCTTCCTGCCAGCATAACATCACATTAGTGAGTAAATGGATTAAGTTTCCTGTAATGCCAGCCAGGAGATATCTTGACAGTTGTGTTCTTCATTCTCAGGTGTCTAGTTAAGAAAAACACAGGGGTCCAATTCAACCTTTAAAAATGTTATCTTCAGACTAGAAAGATTACTGCTTTGAGATGCAATGGGATTTTCCACAGCAAACTTAGCAGAGGATTAAAGTTTTCATTACTCTCTGAATGAAAAATGGAGTGAACAAGTGGTGTAAACAGAGGGCATTTCTAGAGAAAATGTATAAATTATGATTTTTTTTCTTTTGTTTCTACAAAAAAAAAATCATAAGAAATAAGGCGGCAGTTGGATTAGAAAAATTCATATTATCTTGAGAAAATTCCTTATCCCCAAAAAAATGTTTAGTTCAAGTGCTGAAATAATTTCTACTTTATCTCAACTTATTTTCAGCTGTTTTATTGCATTTTTTTTCATTATCATTAGAATCTATTTTCCCCACAGTATGTCCGTATTTTTAGGCAGTCTCTAAATTGACTGCTTCACGGTTGATTGTTTTTCCAGCCATATTTAACCACTGATCACAGCTGAACTGATTAGACTGACGGTGAAATAATTCAAATCAGATAAGATGGCTGAGCTCACCAAACAAACCATGCCATGGTCCAGTAATTGTGATCATATAACTACAGCCCAATCCACTTCAGTATGTTAGACATGTTGGGAACACAAACTCTAACAGCTCCCATTATATAGTTTAAAGCTTTACTTTATTAGAACTTATTTTCTTAGATGTTTAAACTCTAATTTAGTTATCTGAATCATTAAATAGATTTCTGTGCAGAACTACTAAGCTTTATAAAATGTAAAGATAATTTGAAATTTAAAATGAATGAATCGAATTTAGCATGAGGACTTCAAACATCTTTGTTTAGTGTAGGTAAAAGTAGTGCTCAACTGAAGAATCTACAGTACTTTTCACAAATTCCATTTAATATCTTACTAGTATTTCTGCAAAGCTAAAAGGTAGTATTTGCTGGAAATTTCCAAATTTAAGAAAACCTGAATTAATATGTTTTCCATCATTTCTGCCAGAACTTGAAAGTTCTGAAAGTTCAAGACTTGTTTACACACACGCACATGCACAAACACAATATTATAAGAGCAAAAGTGTGTAGTTAATACTACTTAAAATGTATTCTAAATAATCCACATTACAAACAAATTACATTCAAAATTTGTTGTGGAATTCATACAAAGTGTAGCTTTGTTTTTTTATTTAAGTTACATTTCTTGTCTTTCTGCAGGTATTAAATGTCTATGACAACACATTTAACATCTACCACTTTAAAAATGATTATTTGAAGACACTTCAGATATATAGCTAAGAAACCATCAAGCAAGTTTATTTGACTGTGAAAGTCAGCAAGCTATTTAAACGAATGTATTAAACTGGTTATTTTGACAATAGCTAAAAATGAGAAATCATTCATATAGTTCTACAGTTATTATCCAGGAAACCATTCATTTACAATTTTAACTTTAAAATTTTATAATTATTTTAAAGTGGCACTTTTCAAATTGTATTAAGTCTACCTGGTTATTTCCTAGCAATCATTAGTTACTGAGTATAGCTGGGACATTTTTAAACTACTTAAAATCAAAAACATATTTACTCCTCTATCCTAATGTTTAAACCAGGAATAGCTCAATAAATCTACTGTTTGGGGATTCTGTTAGTTTTATCAATAGTAAATATCATTATTTTATCATTATTATTTCTAAAATTAGCAACGCTATAAAATCATATATATATCATATAGAATTTTGAAGAAGAGATACTACTGCTGTATGCGTCAGTGATGAATGACTGGTGGCAAATTATAGATAGTTTTCAAGCTTACTTTAGTGAGAAAATTCCACATTATTTTTTACATTATTAAACAAATAAAATATATTACTTATTATTTTTTTCATCTTATGCACTGCTTTCCTAAAATTTAATGGCTTCTATGAAAAGAGGCAAATGGTATAGCAAATTTGGAGCATCTTTAGTATGTCAAGACATTTTTTTTCTTTTGGAACTTGTGTTTTCTCTTTACTATGAATTACTTCCTTGTTACATCTTAGATTGAGAGAAAAAGTTTTGTCTATATAATTGCTCTCTATTGAAGATATATTTGAAATGACTTGTTTTTCAGAAAGTTCTTTTATTAATGGTTAAAAACTGGTATCTGTGAGGTTTTCTGAATTTTTATCTGTTAGCTTTTTTTAAGGCAGAGATTACTCATGTTAAGCACTGATTAATGGAAATTGTAAAGAATGAAAGAAAAATATCCCTTTGGTAGAATTTTTTGAAATCTGAATGTTGACATGTTAAAGAATAATTTTGTTAACTCATAGGAGACATATAATGAACAGTGTCACTTTGACATAGTGAGACACTGATAAACTGTTAAAACTTATAGCCTATGATGGAAAAAAATTAAAATATTGATAAAATTTAGTTCAAATTTTTTAAATATTAATTTTAATAATATACAGATACATATATACACACATATATAAGAAATTAAGTTGTCATTGAAACCAGCTGGAAGACTTACTGACTTAATTCTTAAACACTGCTCTATTTTGTAAAATTATTAGTATAAAAACATACTCTATTAGAATTTTATAGATTTCAAATAATTTATGATTCAGACATTACTACAAATCTATAAGCTGGTTTGGTCTCCAGTTTATACATGATGAAACTGAGTCTAGAAAGTTAACTGAACTTCATACCAAAGTTATGCCATTTAATTGGTGAATTCAAACTCAGATTTCCAAATTCTAGGTCATTACTTTATCCAGAAATAATTAAGAATTATCTTACAATCCATTAAATTTATAGTGTTTTATTTATATAAACTATATTTATCAATATACACATATAGGTGTCTAAACACAGAACTAAGCCTCTATTAAATCATTATAATTCATATTAATGGATAAATTAGTAACAAACTTAAAAATCTAAAATGCAACAAGGGATATAAGGAGAATACAAAAATTGCAGTCAAAATAATTCAAGCCAAGTATGCTTATCATGACTTTGTTTTTATATAGTGAAAAATTTCAAACTTATGCTAACACCTAGTACAACCCTCATCTTTAAGATTAAGTGGGATTCTGGACTAAACTATAAGTGACATTAGTTAGTCAAAGGTCATTTATATTTCATTTAACCCTAAACTGTCTCCTAAGAGATTTTTCAAATTTTAACTCTTATTAATATTCTCTTAAACTACAGATGTCTTTATAAATAGGAAAATGGAGAAGAACATACTCTTGCTATTTTAAAAGTAGAGTTAAGCATGTGTCTCTGGGACTGATTAGAAATTTCAAACAGGATCACAAGTGTCATTCTTTCACAGCAATTTCAATATTATAAATAAGTGTGAAAAGTTAGATTTAATGCTTATAAACACAAACCAAGGCCAATAAGGATGTAGTCAGTTTAAATTGATTATATTTCAGTAATATTACATTCTTTAAAGCATAAAGTTGTACTTCTTTGTTTCACTTTTAAAGCATTTGTATTTATTTTCATCAAATTCAAACACTGACTATATGAAACTCTGCTAAATATTCAGAAGATACAGATTTAAGGCAATGACTGACTTCATTTTAGCAAGCAGTTTAACATTCATAGCAGTTAGGGGGATTGAAGATGAAACTTCTTCAAAAGCTACTCAATTTATATCTGAAAGTGACAGCTAAAAATAGAGAAATAGGAAAAATAAATTGAAGACTACTATGCTGAATATTATACAATAAAAAATATAAGCATCTAGTGAGGATAACAAGCCAAAATGAGTTGAAATCTGTCTTCTATGTGTGAAAAAATGACTACACTTTATTTATTTAAGATCTACATGTCATCATGGCTAACTGATACCACTCACTTATAGAAATAATTGATATTTTATTGTAAAAATTATGAATCCAGTTCCCTGTACCACATAACATCTATGCTTTGCTTAGACTATATATAAAATAATGCTCTCATAAAATATAGATTTATAAATTAAATGATAAAATATCAAATATTATCAATTTTGTTAATAAATGATTTAAAAATTTATTCTTACATGTGTATTATATATAGATTCATAAATGTATAAAATAATCCTGATAATCATCTTGGATATTTCCTAGTTTTATACACCTAAGGTTTCCATATTTTAAAGATATACTATTCTAAGTTAAAAAATTAAGTCTCCATCTCTCCATTAATATTTAATATTAATTTAGTTATTAGTGCATCCTTTGTTATGCATGTGCTTAGTCACTCAGTCATGTCCAACTCTTTGTGATTCCATGGACTATAGCCTGCCGGACTCCTTTATTCATGGGATTCTCAGCAAGAATACAGGAGTGTGTAGCCATTCCCTTCTCCAGGGGATCTTTCCAATCCAGAGATTGAACCTGGGTCTCCTGCATTGTAGACTGATTCTTTACTGTCTGAGCCACCAGAGAAGCTTACTTTATATATAAACAGTACAGAAAGAGAAGTAAAGTAAAGCATATTGAAATAATTAGACATAAAATGTAAATAATATTGTCATCCTAATCCCTATGAAACACCCTGCACACCTATCGATAAGTGAATGACCACATACTCTAGAGACTCTGATGTAAAGTAAGAGCATGAGTTCCCTAATGTCAAAGTGTAACTCAATAGGAATCTGTGTCAGGACTCTAGGCATTAATAACCTAAAGGGATATCAAGGCCCTGAAAAGAAGAGGTAACTCTCCTTCAACCCTTAGAAAGTAAACATTGCTGATTGACTGTAAAGTGGATTCTCCAGTGTCTTATGGCCACTGTTCCTCATTCCAGTACTCTAATTCTATGGTCAACAATCTTTGCATCGGTAAGTTTACACCATAACACATTTTAATTGTTAAAATAAAAAATAACAACAACCACTTTTGGGTAAATGTACCACAAGAATAACTATATTTAAAAAGAAAGAATAACTATATAGAAAATAATGATCTCCTAAAATACAGATTTATGAATTAAATGATAAAATATCAAAATATTAACCAATTTTGATAAATGCTTTTTAATTTATTCTTACATGTGTATTACATAAACAGATTTATAAATGTATAAAAGAAATCTGATAATCATCTAGGAGATTTCTTAGTTTTATACTCCTAAAGATTTCCACAATGCACATAATGCACAATGATTCTCCTAATATAAGAACTATCAGTTAAAAAGTTTAAAAAAAATCAATTATATATTTACCTTATTGGGCTAAAGAACATTTTCACTATTATGTTATATTCATTTCAAAGTCACAGCCAAAGCTCAAGTCCCTACTTGTTAGCGTACCCTTAGGTTATATTCCTAATTAAAACAAACACAATAAGATCATAAACTCATCTCAGATTTCCATTGAGTAGCTCAGTGCATATTTTATGTGTGTGTCTTAATCAGTATTTCTGAATTTTAATACATATTATCCTGATTTAGTATTGTAATTTTCTAACAAGATCCCAGATGACATAAATGTTTTTGGACAATAAATCACAGTTTAAGTAACAAAGTCCTAAGCAATGTTTACTGGAAGCTGTAGTACCTGTTCAATAGGGTGACTACATAGATAGACAGGTGTACATATTTATGGCATTTATCATCCAGTAAAGGTAAAAGTGGAAAATTCTGAAAGAGATGGGAATACCAGACCACCTGACCTGCCTCTTGAGAAACCTGCATGCAGGTCAGGAAGCAACAGTTAGAACTGGACATGGAACAACAGACTGGTTCCAAATAGGAAAAGGAGTACGTCAAGGCTATTATTGTCACCCTGCTTATTTAACTTCTATGCAGAGTACATCATAAGAAACGCTGGGCTAGAAGCAAAAGCTAGAATCAAGAGTGCCAGGAGAAATATCAATAACCTCAGATATGCAGATGACACCGCTGTTATGGCAGAAAGTGAAGAGGAACTAAAGAGCCTCTTGATGAAAATGAAAGAGGAGAGTGAAAAAGTTGGCTTAAAGCTCAACATTCAGAAAACGAAGATCATGGCATCTGGTCTCATCACTCCATGGGAAATAGATGGAAAAACAGTGAAAACGGTTTCAGACTTTACTTTGGGGGGCTCCAAAATCACTGAAGATGGTGACTGCAGCCATGAAATTAAAAGACGCTTACTCTTTGGAACAAAAGTTATGACCAACCTAGATAGCATCTTGAAAAGCAGACATTAGTTTGCCAACAAAGGTCCATCTAGTCAACTCTATGGTTTTTCCTGTGGTCATGTATGGATGTGAGAGTTGGACTGTGAAGAAGGCTGAGCGCCAAAGAATTGATGCTTTTGAACTGTGCTGTTGGAGAAGACTCTTGAGAGTCCCTTAGACTGCAAGGAAATCCAACCAGTCCATTCTGAAGGAGATCAGCCCTGGGATTTCTTTGGAGGGAATGATGCTGAAGCTGTAACTCCAGTACTTTGGCCACCTCATGTGAAGAGTTGACTCATTGGAAAAGACTTTGATGCTGGGAGGGATTGTGGGCAGGAGGAGAAGGGGATGACCGAGGATGAGATGGCTGGATGGCATCACTGACTAATGGACATGAGTATGAGTGAACTCTGGGAGTTGGTGATGGACAGGGAGACCTGGCATGCTGGGATTCATTGGGGTCGCAAAGAGTCAGACACAACTGAGCAACTGAACTGAACTGAAAGGTAAAAGTGGTAGAATTTACATACAGATTAATGTCTCATCATAAAATTAAAAAACTGATGAAGTGTAAATTCCCATCTCAATGAAATCTTCTTAGAAATTGATCAAATTAATATCTATAATAGGGATCAAATAAATTAGATGATTTAATAAGTGCCCATGTAGTGTCAATATATAACATGGCTATGACTTATTTTTTTGTTGTTTGGCTAATGTAAATAATCAAAATAAAATGATAGGTTAAGCCTTTTTAAAACGGTGACTACATAAGTTATCTAGGAAAAGAAGGAACTTTTGGCAACTTATCTATTTTTAGCTTCTCTCTCACTAGCCTATTAACTCATCAAAAAATTTTTAACAGATTTTATTTAATCATTTTACTTTACTAATTGTGTATATTGCTTAGTTTTCATTTCATTTTGAAATATATGATGATGCTTATAGCTATCAGAGATGGATATCTATATATAACTAGAATAATATTCAGAAATCAGGAATCATTTATTAACTATTGGAATTATCAGATAACCTTACCTGCCTCCTGTGAAACCTATATGCACGTCAAGAAGCAACAGTTAGAACAGAACATGGAACAACAGACTGGTTCAAAATTGGGAAAGGGGTGCATCAAGACTGTATATTCTCACCCTGTTTATTTAACTTGGGCTTCCCTGGTAGCTCAGTTGGTAAACAATCCGCCTGCAGTGCAAGAGACTCTGGTTCAATTTCTGGGTTGGGAAGATCTATTGGAGAAGGGATAGGCTACGCACTCCAGTATTCTGGCGTGGAGAATTCCATGGACTGTATAGTCCATGGTTTCTCAAAGAGTTGGACACCACTGAGTAACTTTCACTTCACTCACTTATTTAATCTATATGTAGAGTACATCATACAAAATCCTGGGCTGGTGAAGCACAAGTTGGAATCAATATTACCAGGGGAAATATCAATAACCTCAGATATGCAGATGACACCACCCTTATGCAGAAAGTGAGGAGGAACTAGACCCATTGATGAAGGTGAAAGAGGAAAGTGAAAAAGTTGGCTTAAAACTCTACATCCAAAAAACTAAGATCATGGCATCCGAGTCCCATCACTTCATGGCAAATAGATGAGGAAACAATGGAAACAGTGACAGACTTCATTTTCTTGGGTCCAAAATCACAGTGCCTGCAGTCTTGATATTAAAAGACACTTGCTCCTTGGAAGAAAAACCATGACCAACCTAGACCGTGTATTAAAAAGCAGAGACATTATTTTGCTGACAAAGTTCCATATAGTCAAAGCTATAGTCCTGTAGACGTGTATGGATGTGAGAGCTGGACCATAAAGAAGGATGAGTGCTGAAGAATTGACGCTTTTGAACTGTGGTGTTGGGGAACACTCTTGAGAATCCCTTGAACTGCAAGGAGATTAAACCAGTGAATCTTAAAGGAAATCAATCATGAATATTCATAGGAAGGGCAGATGCTGAAGCTGAAGTTCCAATACCTTGGCCACTTGATGTGAAGAGCCAACTCATTAGAAAAGACTGATGCTGGGAAAGACAGAAGACAGGAAGAGAAAGCGAAAACAGAGGACAAGATGGTTGGATGGCATTATCCACTCAATGGGTGTGAGTATGAGCAAGTTTCGGGAAATGGTAAAGGACAGGGAATCCTGGTGTGCTGCAGTCCAAAGAATCAAATATGACTGAGGAACTAAACCACAATAAGACAGGTTAATAAGACATTGGCGCAATCCAGCCTGCAGACTGAAACCTGATTTTTAATAAAAGATTTGCTGGGATACTGCCATGCTCATTTGAGTACATCTTGTCTCTGACTGCTTTCCCACAATGGTAGAGCTGAATCATTACAACAGAGACAATCCAGCCTTCAAAACATAAAATATTTACCTACCTGGCCCTTTACAAAAAAGTTTTGCTTACCTCCACTCCAAATTTGTAAAGAACATTATCAAATAATAAAATATACTTCTCTATGAACTACTTTAAAATACTCCCTATGTATCCTAAGCAATCCTAGAGATAATACATGTAATTACAACATTTATTCAGTGTGAGGTCCTGGTATAAATCCCTATGTAAATCTGTGGTCCTTGAGGATTATATCCTGTTTTTATGTATTTTTTCTTGGTTCAGATTATGTTTTTTCTTTTTCTCTTATGAGTTTTCGAAAAGAAAACTAACAGTTTCAACTATTTGTCACATTAAACAAAAGGTAACGCACTTTAAGTACAAAAGAACATGTTTCAATGAGACCACTGTAAGTGTCACCCAGGAGAAAATGTATTTTATGGTAATATTCACAGTATGTTATTGTTTCATTTGAAAGAATAAATCCATTGGTTGTAATTTCAAACGGAACTTGTTAGTTGAAACTTTGGTGCTAAAATAACAGAACATAAAGTCCTTGTCTCCAAGAGTTGCTTTGTTTTGGTCTGTGGTGTGATCGGAGAAGGCAATGGCACCACACTCCAGTACTCTTGCCTGGAAAATCCCATGGGTGGAGGAGCCTGCTAGGCTGCAGTCCATGGGGTCGCTAAGAGTCGGACACGACTGAGCGACTTCACTTTTACTTCTCACTTTCATGCATTGGAGAAGGAAATGGCAACCCACTCCAGTGTTCTTGCCTGGAGGATCCCAGGGACGGGGGAGCCTGGTGGGCTACCGTCTATGGGGTCGCACAGAGTCGGACACGACTGAAGTGACTTAGCAGCAGTGATTTGTATCAAACTAGAAGGCCTATGGTAGAAAACAAATCCATAATGTCTAGACACTAAGATCTCACCTAATAGGGACCCCGTCAGCAGTCACACACTAACATTGGCACTTAGCATACATCAGGCATCAAGTGGAATAAGTTTATATAATAGCTATTATAGCTGTATTATTTCCTCATGTCTTCAATTTCCTTATGTGTAAAAAGATAAATCCAAACTAGGGCAGTTATTGGTAGCCCTGTCTATATATTAGAATTTTCTATTAAGTTTTAAAATAACGAATGTGCTTTGGACTTACTTGAAACTAACTAAATTAAAAAAAAATGTTTGGGCAGGTTTAATGTGAGCTAGGTCTTATAATTATCAGTCTAAATTATAGATGATGTCCAATTTTTCAGAAGTGACACCAGATGTGTAGCACTGCTCCTCTGAGTTCTACCTGAAAGGCTGAGCGTAAACAATGACAGTAGTTAGCACTAGGAGAAGTCTAAGAGCATGCCAACTATCTTTTGCCTTTGGTTTTAATATAAATAGACAAGAGAGTAGTGTACATATTATGGTTATATCAAATAGAACATTAAGGAAGAGGTTACATGAGCAGCAGAATGAGTGTGAATGGTTATTTTTTCTTTTGCTAGTTTTTACTCAACATTTAAACTAATTTTTATTTTTGAAGAATCCATTAAATTTCTCTTGCAAAAGCTACTAACACCAGATCTGAATTACCCCATGTCAAGAGTTGTTAAAATCTGAACAGCAGCTGCTATTTTTTAGAAGAGATACAAACTGTCCAAATCAGTTTCCATTATTTGTTTTCTACCCTCATGACACTGCAGTGGAGTGTCAGTTGCCATCTATTGTTGTCCTCATTCTGATGCTCTTCTTATATTAGGTTGATACAAAAGCACTGGGGCTTCCCGGGTGGCTCAGACAGTAAAGCGTCTGCCTGGATTTCTGGAGACCCAGTTTCGACACCTGGGTCAGGAAGATCCCCTGGAGAAGGGAATGGCTACCCACTCCAATATTTTTTGCCTGGAGAATTCCATGAACAGAGAACCTAGTGGGTTACAGTCCATAGGACTGTAAAGTCATACACAACTGAGCAACTAACACTTTCACACTCTCACAAAAGTAACTGAAGCTTTTGACCATGAATTTTAAATCATTATAACTAGGCTCAAACACACCTTTATTAATCAAAATAGGAACCATTACAATCAACACATTTTTGCCAACAAGAAATAAATTGGTTCATCCTTGTAGCATAAAAATCCATGCTTTGGAATTCGACAAACTCATGGAAAGCACTTTTTGCCTCCAGCTTGTTGTGAAAGCATTTTCTCTGTAACAAATTGCAGAGATGCTTGAAGAAATGGTAGTTGGTTGGCAAAAGGCCTGGTGAATATGGCAGATGAGGCAAAACTTGGTAGCCCAATTCATTCAACTTGAAGCATAGGTTGTTTGACATGCAGTTGGGCATTGTCTTGGAGAAAAATGGGTCCTTTCTGTTGACCAATGCCAGCTACAGGCATTGCAGCTTTCTGTGCATCTCTTCAACTTGCTGAGCATACTTCTCAGATGTAATGATTGTGCAAGGACTCAGACAGTCATAGTGGATTAGACCAGCAAACAGTGATCAAGACATTTCTTTAGTGCAAGTTTGACTTTGGGAAGTGCTTTGGAGCTTCTTCTCGATCTAGTCACTGAGCTGGTCATCCCAGGTTGTTGTATAAAAAATATTTTTCATCTCATGTCACAATCTGATTGAGAAATTGTTCACTGTTGTTGTATAGAATAAGAGAAAGCAACACTTCAAAAGGATGATTTTATTATTATTATTATTTTATTTTTGGTAAACTCCACTTATCAAGGCACCCACTTATCAAGATTTTTCATCTTTTCAATTTGCTTCAAATGACTAATGACCATAGAATGTTTTATTCTGGGTTCTTTGACAACTTCTCATGTAGTTGTAAGAGGATTAGCTTCAATGATGGCTCTCATTTGGTCATTGTCACCTTCTGATAGCCAGCCGTTATGCTCTTCATCTTCAAGGCTCCCGTCTTCTTTGCAAAACTTCTTGAACCACCACTATTCCTTCATTAGCACTTCTTGGGATAAATGTATTGTTGATGTTGTAAGTTGTCTCTGCTGTTTAATGACCCATTTTGAACTTGAATTTAAAAATTTCTCAAATTTGCCTTTTGTCTAACAGTATTTCTATAGTTTAATAAATATAAAGAGCAAGTAATAAGTCATTAGCAAAAACACATAAAGAAATGTATATTAAAATGATGTATAACATAACAACATTTATTTAAGAATGTATTCCAATATCAAATGGTAAAGTTCAACACTGTAAAATCACAATTAGTTTTGCATCAACCTAATAGTTTAGAAATAGCATCTGTACTTATGTCTCTGTCAAAAGAAGAAAAAGAACAGACCCATAGTCTGCAGATTTTAACAAAAATGTGAATAAACATATTTATTTGTGACCTATCTTACTCTTGTACATACTTATTAGTCTATGATAGGCATTTGAATTTGTGACCAGGTCGAGGGTGAAAAATGTATTCTTGTTCTTTATTTCTTGCTGAGATATTTTCTAATATTTCTTCCCTCTGAGATTAACAGTTTTTCCTATTAACAAATTCAAAGACGTGATGCCCAACAAATATTTAAGATGGCAAACTCCAAGTCTTCTAAAGACTATGTGTATGCATGCACTTGTTTATGTGTTGAGTATTTGAAACAAACCTTAGAAACCACTATGTCTTTACTCAGGCATCTTATTCAGTACTAAAAATTAGGTACTAATGCATCACCCTTTAAATGATGTGGAAAATGAGGGTCCAAAGACAAATAATAAGTTCAACTTCACAGTTCATAAAGTTATGAACTTGGGTCACTTAGTCTAGTGCCGTGGGCCATGCTACTCACATCCTCTTAAATGCTGCTGCCTCAGTTATTTAAGAAACTGTTTCACCAAGTTTAAACAGATAGAATAGTCTCACAATTGATGTGCTACTGCTTGGCATCAGTATATTTAAGTTCTTTTTACTCTAAACACCCATGTGTTCACTATTATCTAGGTCAGTAGTTTCCTGGTTACCTTAAGAAAGCCAGGCTCACTTTGGAAGTCTTGGGACTCATAGTCTGCCTTTGAACCTCAATGATACTTTTCCCCTTCTTTTGAAATATTTAGCACATGGTATTATATTATTTTCATAATTACTTTGTCTCCTTTCACACAATTTTATGAGTTCCTTGAGGCCATACTTTTATTATTTTTATGCCTGCTATACCTTTCAGAGTGTCTTAAAAAGTACTGAATTTAATCGAATATTGAATGTGCTTAACAGTAGTAGTTGGTATGTGAGCTCTTCTAAAGGCTACTCAACAGTGTGAAACATTGAAAGCCTCACATATGAGATGGCGGTGAGAGGACTTTCATTTATAAACTACAGACATCAAGGACCCCATGCTTGTTTTGTTTTGGTTACTGTACATTTTTCATAATCAGAATTGAGATTGTCTAATTTCTCCAGGTACTATGGCCTGACTGGCTTTGATGGGATTCTGTAAATTTTCCAAGAATAAGCACCTAAGATTTGAGTTCAGTAACAGAATGAGAAAAAAAGTCTAGTTATTTGACATAGTTTCCAGTGGAGCACATCATGTTTACTTTATATGCAGGCAAAAAGCAATGGTGAATTTTAAAATTCAGTTATATCTCATTCTTTCATAGTTTATAGAATATACTTCTCAGCCTGCTATATTATGAAGTCTTTATCTGTTAGCATATTAGTTGGCTTTAATCTTCAAACTGCAAGAAAACAAATGAGTTTCTGGTTTAAGTCTTAAACTCTATTCATAATACCAAAAGATCTGGGTCGTTTATCTCCATATGAGGGATTTACCTTGCCCTGCAGTTCTAGAAATAGCATCTAAATGCTTCTCAAAAGACCCTTTGCAAGAATAAAGTAAAACAATTATTTGATGGAGGTCAGGGTAGGAGAAGGCACTATTTTATTATCATTCCATCTCTAGGTCATAATCAGACTTTGAATTTTGGCTGTAGAATGTGTAACACAGCATGGCTCCAGCTATGATCTCTAACACATTTCTAAACACTTGTAATCTGTTCATGAGAATCTTTTCCTGAGGCACAGAATTAAGAGTATCTCATAAAGGGAAATGGTTACAAGGTGGTGTCACTCTTGTTTGACTCACTTCTAAACATTTGGTATTGTAGCCTATAGGGGTCTACCTTCTAGAGAGCATGCATTCAGGGTTTGCTTTTGTAATCTCACTTTAGATCCCTCAGGCTCTCTGCGTGTTGGCAATCCCCTGTAAGATGGTATCAGCGGGGGACAAAATGAAGTAAAGAGGATTGTATCTGACAGAGCTCCTTAAATAAGTTGTTCAATTGACAGGAGAGGTAGGAAGCCTTCCCACAGTGATTAATTCGAATGATCTAAACTAGGTGATGTGAACTTTTGAAAGATTCTTGTTTCTTTTAATTTCCTGAAAATTAGTCAAAAATGAATTCTGAAGAAGAAGTATTTTGTAAAAGTTTACACATGTGAAGTTGTGTTCACCTGACTTCAAAATTAGGAAGGCACTTGTTTTCAAAATTAAAGTACACAGGAAAATATCCAGTGTGCTTGTTTTATCATACTTATTTCCTGCATCCAACTATAGGGATTCTGATTCTGTAGTTCCTGGTCTTGAGTCTATGAAATTGGGTTTTTAACAAAACTTTCAAGTATTCATGATATAGATAACTTGGAGTTAGGAAATTTAAAAAGGAAATTTCAAGATGATAGAAATGTGGTCTCTAATTGAGACTTTAATCTACTTACTTTTACATATAAAGTTCTAATCAGAGATTCAGATCAGATATTACTTTAGCTAGAGAACCAGAGTAATGTCTGTGAACATTCTTAGTGAAAACTAGAGATCCTTGGTTGGAAGCTGCTTTGGAAAGTCACCTTCAAATAGTTAAAGGAAACTTGTATCAAAGTATTTGCTGTGTCTCTATTCATGATTGGTTCCATACAGTATTTTCAAGCAGGTATAAACTTTTTCTTACTTCCTGTAAAAAAAATTATCTGTTACAGCGCACTGTCAATCACACTTTAGGAGGCATGTAAACTTATCTACAATTTTTAAAACACCTAAATCAGCCTTAGATTCAGGGGTTAGTGTTACATCATATATATATATATCATATATATATATATCTCATATATATATATACACATATGTGTGTGTATATATATATATATACATACATATGCTCAAAACTAATGATATCCCTTTGAGAAAATTTAACATTTCTAAATATCCAGTAATTATAAATCTAGTTACAGTGCTGAATGGTCTGAAGAGAGTAATATATGCTTGTATAATTTTAAAACAAAAATTAAATGATTTGGGACAAAAATTTAATGTTTTAAATATTCAGATTATCTTTTTTTTTTCCTTGTAAATGCTAGAATTAAAGTTACAGCATGTAAGATAAGGAGAGGCTGAACTATCAAATAATTTAATTGCTGTGATGACTTTTTAAACGTGTCACTTGGCTAGGCTAGAGTGCCTCTTTATTCAAATACATATTACTTAGAAATTCCTGAAAAGGGATTATTTTCAATCATATAACTAAAAAAATATTTTTACTATATATATATTCCAGATACCTGATAAGCTTACTTATAAGATAAACCATATTTTTTCCTGTTAAGGTCCTCCTGATTTGTGTGTGTGTGTGTGTGTGTGTGTGTGCGTGTGTGTGTGTGTGTGTGTGTGTATATATATATATTTAGATAGATAGATATAGATGTATTTGAGCATAAAGTCCCCGTGTTCAATACAGAGCAAGCATTAACATATGACAAAAGAAAGTTTAAAGAGATATACAGAGACAGTATCAATGTAGTCAGGGGTAGAAAACAGTCACTAAAGTCCAAAAATTTTTTAAATAATGTTAAAAAAAAATTGGAAATGACATAGAGAGTAGGATTTAGAAGGCATTCCTTATTAAAATAAACTTCAAGGTATAATACATACATATATATATATATATATACAGGGGTATAATTGCTATACAATGTGCATATTAGAGAAAGGAGGGCTTTTGCCAATGCAAAATGGTATTATACCCTATTTTGAAACTTAAAACTCTACTTTCTAGTAATATCTAAAATGGCCTCATAAATATTTAATACTTACATGCCCATCAAAGTGCATAAATCCCAATAGGAATTAAAAATAATGTTTTCCAACTACAATGTGGCAAACAAAATATTTTTATTACCAGAACAATCATCACAAATAAAAGTGTTACCGCAATACAAGCTCAACAAAAGGACCTTAATTTGCTGGCAGCTGTATTGCTAGAAAAATGTGGCATTTACTTGGTAGCTAACACCTTTAGCTGCACCAGAATAAATGCTACATGACAAGCCAAAAACAGGTCAAATGCTTATAGTTCCATAGAAGTAAGGAAGTGTTTACACACAGACATACACACAATATACCCATACACACAAAAACACACACTCTCACACACAAAAAGAATAAAACAAAGTATAGGAGCATTACAAATGATAAATGAAACAAGGAACGATTCTGAAAGAGCACCCAATAATCAAATGGAATGATGAAGATAAGGGCAACACAATAAATAATATAAGCTTATAACACAGAGAGTCAAATAAGCACCCATGCGTGCATACTGATATAAATAATATTTTAATAAACAAATGATGATGGAAGGGCATATCTTTCTTACAGAAGAATTCCCAATAATAAGTGTACGAGGGATAAAGGAAATAGAAAATGTCATTAGAATAGCACAGCAATAATCGCTATGCTGCTGCTGCTGCTGCTAATCTCTTCAGTCGTGTCCAACTTTGTGCGACCCCATAGACAGCAGCCCACCAGGCTCCCCCGTCCCTGGGATTCTCCAGGCAAGGACACTGGAGTGGGTTGCCATTTCCTTCTCCAATGCATGAAAGTGAAAAGTGAAAATGAAGTTGCTCAGTCGTGTCCAACTCTTAGCGACCCCATGGACTGCAGTCAGCTAGGCTTCTCGTCCATGGGATTTTCCAGGCAAGAGTACTGGAGTGGGTTGCCATTGCTTTCTCCAGTAATTGCTATAGACAAGATTAATAGGGTAAAGTTTAAGGTTTGTATGGGTAAGGGACAAAAGAAACTTTACGGGAAGAATCTTGGTAGACACTATCTTACCCAAATGATCAAAGGCAACACTATCAATAAATGATGTTGATGCCATGCATCCTGTGGTATGAAATGAGGAAAAGAACACTGCGTCTTTGTGAACATTTTCCTGCAAGTTCATAATCCCAGTTTAAGCATGTGAAAAGATCAGACAAATTCCAGCTGAAGTAGATTCTGCAACCTGATTAGTACCCTTCAAAAATGTCAAAACCATGAAAACAGAGACTCAGGAACTATCAGAAACTGGAAGAGAATAAGGAAGCATGATAACTAAAAGAAATATAGTATCTTGATTTAGAATGAGGACCATAAACAATACATTAGTAGAAAACTTTGTGAAATCCAAACAAAGTTTACATTTTAGTTAATTATGTTGTACCATATTAATATTTTATTTTGAAGAATATGGTATGATTATACTAGATGTTAACACTGGGAGTAAGGGCGAGGAAAATAGCCAAGGTGGGACAAATAGGACCATGAGATTTAGTCTAATGGAGCAGATGGTTGAGAGATTTGCTCTACAAATATTAGTTATGCCAAGTCTATCTTTGTTCCTAGTGATGGCTCTTATCATTTTATCAGTGTTTAAAATGCTATCCACACTTAACATCTTCTACATTTACACATTAGATGATTCCATACTAAAAGAAGATTAAAGCAACTCTAATAAGGACAACGGAATTGTGCGAAATAGGTACCCAACACCAAGAGAGTAAACTTGTTTTTGTATCCATCTTCCATTGATCAATATAAGAAGCCAAGGACTGTTAAAGAACTTTCCACATGCAGCAGAATTTGCCTAAAGAGATATCAAAATCATGTGTTCTAACTCACTAAAACTAATTCTAACCAGCTAAAACTGAAAAAACATCTGTGAATTTGGAGTGACTCACATCTTAAACCAATAATGACCATAAGCCTTGAATAATATTGATATGCCAGATTAACTGGAACTGAAGATTCTTTTCTAATGACAATGGAGCTTGTCTTAACTATTCATACATGGATATACATTTGCTCTGCTGTGAGAGTTGGACTGTGAAGAAGGCTGAGTGCCAAAGAATTGATGCTTTTGAACTGTGGTGTTGGAGAAGACTCTTGAGAGTCCCTTGGACTGCAAGGAGATCCAACCAGTCCATTCTGAAGTAGATCAACCCTGGGATTTCTTTGGAAGGAATGATGCTAAAGCTGAAGTTCCAGTACTTTGGCCACCTCATGCGAAGAGTTGACTCACTGAAAAAGACCCTGATGCTGGGAGGGATTGAGGGCAGGAGGAGAACGGGATGACTGAGGATGAGATGGCTGGATGACATCACCAACTCAATGGATGTGAGTCTGAGTGAACTCTGGGAGATGGTGATGGACAGGAAGGCCTGGCGTGCTATGATTCATGGGGTTGAAAGAGTTGGACACGACTGAGTGACTGAATGGAACTGATTGATCTCTATGTACAAAAGAAAGGTATAAAAGGCCTTGATAGACAATAGAGGATGGGCCAGTTGCTGGACTAGTTTCCCTCGTGTCCTCTTTACTCTAATTTGGCTGAATTCCTAGCTGGAGTGAGGAGGCTCACCATGTCTACTTACTTGCCCTGGCTTCTAAGATCCGTGAAAGAGGTAGCCCAAGGCGGGGCACCCTCCAATATTCAAACAGGCACTGGTGGCCTAATGTAGATGGTACGAACTTCTTGTCCTGAGGTTTTATTGGCTTTCCCCATAAACCAAGTTATTCAGCCTCTTTTCTCCACTAAATTTCCTACTATACTATTATTTCCTAATCTTATAGTTCTAAATAAATAAGTTTTTCCTCACCTATCCGTCTCCCCTTTGAATCACCCTGGATCCACCGAGGCTGGACCCTGGCAGAGTGGGTTGCATTCCCTTCTCCATGGATCTTCCTGACCTGGAACCCAGGTCTCCTGCAATGGAGACAGGTTGTCTGAGCCACCAGGAAAGCCCTGGCTAATGTATATGCATAGCTACTCAGTTTTGTTTGACTCTGCAACCCCATGGAATATAGCCTGCCAGGTTATAAATATATCTCAAATAATAGCAGAGTAAACACTGATTTCAGAATTCAGGTGGCTATTTTTCCTTTCACTAATCCGCCATTTCCCTTTGAATAAAATTTCTAGGATTCTTCTCTAAAATTGGTATTTTAAAAGAAAATATTACTTTTGCCTGTTTCTTAATAGTCTCAATAAATAAGTAAAATTTGACACATTTTTACTCTTTGCAGCCAAAGTGAAAACAACACCCCATTGTGGATGTGATGGGTGATGGAAGTAAAGTCCAACACTGTAAAGAACAATATTGCATAGGAATCTGGAATGTTAGGTCCATGAATCCAGGTAAATTGGAAGTGGGCAAACAGGAGATGACAAGAGTGATTATTAACATTTTAGGAACCAGTGAACTACAAGGACTGGAAAGGGCAAAGTTAACTCAGTAGACCACTGAATCTATGACTGTGTGCAAGAATCCCTTAGAAGAAATGAAGTAGCCATCATAGTTAACAAGACTCTGAGATGCAGTACTTGGGTGCAATCTTAAAAACAATAAAATGATATCTTTTCAATTCCATCAAAATATTCAATATACAGTATCCAAGTCTATGCTCCAACCAGAAAAGCTGAAGAAGCTGAAGTTAAATGGTTCTATGAGACCTACAGGACCTCCTAGAACTAACAATCAAAAACGATGTCCTTTTCATTATAAGGGACTGGAATGCAAAAGTAGAAAGTCAAGATATATTTGGAGTAACAGGCAAACTTGGCTTTGGAGTACAAAATGAAGCAGGGAAAAGGCTAAAAGATTTTTGCCAAGAGAACACATTAGTCATACCAAACACCTTCTTCCAACAAAACAAGAGAAGGCTCTACACAAGGACATCACCAGATGGTCAATACCAAAATCAGATTGATTATATTCTTTGCAGTCAATGATGGAAAAGGTCTATACATTCAGCAAAAATGAGACTAGGAGCTTACTGTGGCTCAGATCATGAACTCCTTATTGCCAAATTCAGACTTAAAGTGAAGAAAGTAGAGAAAACCATTAGACCATTCAGGTATGACATAAATCAAATACTTTATGATTTAATATATATTTGCATAAAGTGGAAGTGACAAACAGATTCAGGGATTAGATATGATAGAGAGAGTGCCTGAAGAACTAAGGAAGGAGGTTTGTGACATTGTACAGGAGACAAGGATCAAGAACATCCCCAAGAAAAAGAAATGGAAAAAGACAAAATGGTTGTCTGAGGAGGCCTTACAAATAGCTGTGAAAAAAAGAGAAGCTAAAGGCAAAGGACAAAAGTAAATATATAGCCATTTGAATGCAGAGTTCTAAAGAATAGCAAGAAGAGACAAAAAAGCCTTCCTCAGTGATCAATGCAAAAAAATAGAGGAAAACAACAGAATGGGAGAGACTAGAGATCTCGGAGAAGGCAATGGCACCCCACTCCAGTACTCTTGCCGGGAAAAATCCCATGGACGGAGGAGCCTGGTGGGCTGCAGTCCATGGCGTCGCGAAGAGTCAGACACGACTGTGAGACTTCACTTTCACTTTTCACTTTCATGCATTGGAGAAGGAAATGGCAACCCACTCCAGTGTCCTTGCCTGGAGAATCCCAGGGACGGGGGAGCCTGGTGGGCTACCGTTTGTAGGGTCACACAGAGTCAGACATGACTGAAGTGATTTAGCAGCAGCAGCAGCAGAAATCTCTTCAAGAAAAGTAAAGATCCCAAAGAAACATTTCATACAAAGATGGGTAAAACAAAGAAAAGAAATTGTAGGGACCTAACAGAAGCAGAAGATATTAAGAAGAGGTGGCAAGATACACTGAAGAGCTATACAAAAAGATCTTCACAAACCAGATAACCATGATTGTGTGATCAGTCATCTAGAGCCAGACAACCTGGAATGTGAAGTGAAGTAGGCCTTAAGAGGCATCACTATGAACAAAGTTACTGGAGATGATGGAATTCCAGTTGAGTAAATTCAAGTCCTAAAAGATGTTGCTGTCAGAGTACTGCACTCAAGATGCCAACAAATTTGGAAAACTCAGCAGTGGCCATGGGACTGGAAAAGATCAGTTTTCATTCCAATTCCAAAGAAAGGCAATGCCAAAGAATGCTCAAACTACTGCACAATTTCACTTATCTCACATGTTAATAAAGAATTGCTCAAAATTGTCCAAGCCAGGCTTCAGCAATACATGAGCCATGAACTTCCAGATGTTCAAGCTGGTTTTAGAAAAGGCAGAGGAACAAGAGATCAAATTGCCACCATCTGCTGGATCATCGAAAAAGCCAAAGAGTTCCATAAAACATCTACTTCTGCTTTACTGAGTATGCCAAAGCCTTTGACTGTGTAGATCACAAAAAACTGTGGAAAAGTTCTTGAAGAGATGGGAATACCAGACCACCTTACCTGTCTCTTGAGAAATCTGTAATGCAGGTAAGAAGCAACAGCTAGAACAGGACATGGGACAACAGACTGGTTCCAAATCAGGAAAGGAGTACATCAAGGCTGTATACTGTCACCCTGCTTATTTAACTTATACACAGATTACCTCATGTGAAATGCTGGGCTGGAGGAAGCAGAAGCTGAAATCAATATTGTCAGAAGAAATATCAATAACCTCAAATATGCATGTGACAATGCTTATTGCAAAAAATGAAGAAGACCTAAAGAGCCTCTTGATGAAAGTGAAAGAGGAGATTGAAAAAGTTGGCTTAAAACTCGACTTTCAGAAAACTAAGATCATGGCATCTGGTCCCATCACTTCATGGCAAATAGATGGGGAAATGATGGAAACAGTGACAGACTTAATTTTTTTTGGAGGGGGGGGTGGCTTCAAAATCACTGCAGATGGTGACTTCAGCCATGAAATTAAAAGATGCTTGCTTCTTGTAAGAAAAGTTATGACCAACCTAGAGAGCATATTAAAAAAGCATAGACATTACTTCACCAACAAAGGTCCATCTAATCAAAGCTATGGTTTTTCCAGTAGTCATGTATGGATGTGAAAGTTGGAGTATAAAGAAAGCAGAGTGCCAAAGAATTGATGCTTTTGAACTGTGGTATTGGAGAAAATTCTTTAGAGTCCCTTGTATTGCAAGGAGATCAAACCAGTCAGTCCTAAATGAAGTCAGTGGTGAATTTTCTTTGGAAGGACTGATGCTGAAGCTGAAACTCCAAAACTTTGGCCACCTGATGTAAAGACCTGACTCATTGGAAAAGACCCTGATGTTGGGAAAGATTGAAGGCAGGAGGAGAAGGGTTCAACAGAGGATGAGATGGTTGAATGGCATCTCCAAATCAATGGATATGAGTTTGTCCAAACTCCACAAGTTGGTGATGGACAGGGAGGCCTGCTGTGCTGCAAGCTATGGGGTCGCGAAGAGTCAGATATGACTGAGTGACTAAACTGAACTGATCAGCTTCATGACTGCAGTTTATACTGAAATCCTTACAATTTAATAATCTGTCTTCTTCTTTCATATAGTTCTGCATTCACTTTCAAATTTATATATACTGAGATAGATTATATATACTAAACTGGAATAAAGATTCCCAGGAGAAATATCAACAATCTTAGATATGCAGATGATAGTACCTACCCTATCGGCAGAAAGCGAAGAGGAACTGAAGAGCCTCCTGATGAAGGTAATACAGAGTTAATAAACTGACTTAGAATGCAACATTCAAAAAAACTAAGATTATGGCATCTGGTCCCATCACTTCATGGCAAATAGATGGGGAAACAAAGGAAACAGTGGCAAATAGTTTTTTTCTTGGGCTCCAAAATCACTGTGGACAGTGACTACAGCCATGAAATTAGAAGACATATGCTCCTTGAAAGAAAAGCTATGAAAAACCTAGACAGCATATTAAAAAATAGACACATCACTTTGTTAACAAAGGCCCATACAGTCTAAGGTAAGGTTTTTCCAGTAGTCATGTATGGATGTGAGTGTTGGACTGTAAAGAAGGCTAAGGGCTAATTGTGTTGCTGGATTAAACTCTTGAGAGTCCCCTAGACTGCAAAGAGCCTAAACTAGTCACCCTAAAGGAAATCCACCCTGAATATTCATTGAAAGGACTGATGCTAAAGCTTCAAAATTTTGGCCACCTGATGCAAAGAGATGACTCATTAGAAAAGACAAAGATGGGAGGGAAATACTGAGGACAGGAAGAGAAGGGTGTGAGAATGAGATAGCTGGATGGTATCACGAACTCAATGGACATGTGTTTGAGCAAACTCCATGAGATAGTGAAGGATGGGGAAGCCTCGCATGCTGCAGTCCATGGGATCACAAAGAGTTGAACACGACTTAGTGACCACACAAGGTTTTAGTGAAGCAATGAATATGGTAGAATCTATTCACACTATCTGATAGGATATTTTTTTCTTTTGCTCCTAAATTAATGTTATCAAATTAAAGATAAAAGATAAAATGAGAAATAGACAATTCAACTATTGTTACAGACTTCATTATTTCCTCTCAACAGTTGAGGACAACCAGAAAGAAAATCAGAAAAAAAAAAAAAAGGAATTTCAAAGAACACTATCAATCAACTTGTCTTAAGTGAAATTTCAGAATATTTTACACCCAATTATATTAGAATATATATTCTTTTAAAAAGCATGTAAATTATTCTCCAGGATGGATCACATACCAATATTTTTTTTAAGTCTAAATATATTTTAAGTATTTGAGAAATTCCACAAAAATCAAGAGAATATTAATAAGACCAAAAGCTGTTTCTTTGAATATATGAACAAAATTTATAAACATTTAGCTATATTCTCCAAGAAAAAATGTACAGAAGAAAATTAGCACAGAAACTGAAGTGTATAGGGCATCATTATAGACACTGCACAAATTAAAAGATTATTAGGGACTAATACAAACAACAAATTAGAAAGCTAAAAGACATGGGCAAATGATTAGAAAAGTCAAAATTACTATAAATGGTACAAGAAAAAATAAAAACATCAATAAACTTACAACAAGTAAAGAAACTGGACTAGTAATTAAAATGTTTCCATAAGTAAAGTTAAGGCCCTGAGTAATTTTTCTTAAATAGCTAAAGAAGTAACACCAAATCTACATAAACTCTTTTAGCAAAATATAGTAGGAACGAACACTTTCAGATTCATTCTACAAAGTCAGATACTAGAGAATGGTATCCTTAATAAACCTAGACACAGCAATGCTTAATGAAATATTAGCAAACTGAGCCCATAAACATATAAAATCAATTATACACTATTACTATTAAATTTATAAAATAGGCATGCAATTTGAATAGTCTTTTCATAACATAAGATATTTGGATGGCTTAAAAGAATGAGAAAGAATGTTCAACATCATTAATCATTATGGAAATGTAAATTAAAATTACAATGAAATATCATTTCATACTCTTTAGAATGATTATGATCATATAGACAGTCAAGACCATGTGTTCTCAATGAGGCAGAGAAATCAGTACTCTTACACATTACTGGTAAGAATTAGTATTGCAGTCATTTTGGAAAATGAGCTTTTTTATTTTTTTAATGATAAACATATACTTAGAATATGAACCAAGAACCTCTCTTATTTATCTAAAAATGTTGGAATTATATAACCACACAAAGACTTTTCTATTTATCCTCATAGCAACATTATTCAAAATAGCTGAAATTAGAATCTTTTCAAAAGAATAATAACTGCTTAAATGATAAACAGATATGTATATAATGTAATACTTTAAAGAAATAAAAAGGAATAATATATGCTACAACATCCATCAAGGCTGTATATTGGCACTCTGCTTATTTAACTTATATGCAGAGTACATCATGAGAAACACTGGACTGTAAGAAACACAAGCTGGAATCAAGATTGGCAGGAGAAATGTCAATAATCTCAGATATGCAGATGATACCACCATTATGGCAGAAAGTAAAGAGGAATTAAAAGCCTCTTGATGAAAGTGAAAGAGGAGAGTGAAAAAGTTGGCTTAAAGCTCAACATTCAGAAAACGAAGATCATGGCATCCAGTCCCATCACTTCATGGGAAATATATGGGGAAACAGTGGAAACAGTGTCAGACTTTATTTTCTGGGGGGCTCCAAAATCACTGAAGATGGTGACTGCAGCCATGAAATTAAAAGACGATTACTCCTTGGAAGAAAAGTTATGACCAATCTAGATAGCATATTCAAAAGCAGAGACATTACTTTGCCAACTAAGGTTCATCTAGGCAAGGCTATGGTTTTTCCTGTGGTCATGTATGGATGTGAGAGTTGGACTGTGAAGAAGGCTGAGCACCGAAGAATTGATGCTTTTGAACTGTGGTGTTGGAGAAAACTCTTAAGAGTTCCTTGGACTGCAAAGAGATCCAACCAGTCCATTCTGAAGTAGATCAACCCTGGGATTTCTTTGGAAGGAATGATGCTAAAGCTGAAGCTCCAGTACTTTGGCCACCTCATGCGAAGAGTTGACTCATTGGAAAAGACTCTGATGCTCGGAGGGATTGGGGGCAGGAGGAGAATCATGAGAAACACTGGACTGTAAGAAACACAAGCTGGAATCAAGATTGGCAGGAGAAATGTCAATAATCTCAGATATGCAGATGATACCACCATTATGGCAGAAAGTAAAGAGGAATTAAAAGCCTCTTGATGAAAGTGAAAGAGGAGAGTGAAAAAGTTGGCTTAAAGCTCAACATTCAGAAAACGAAGATCATGGCATCCAGTCCCATCACTTCATGGGAAATATATGGGGAAACAGTGGAAACAGTGTCAGACTTTATTTTCTGGGGGGCTCCAAAATCACTGAAGATGGTGACTGCAGCCATGAAATTAAAAGACGATTACTCCTTGGAAGAAAAGTTATGACCAATCTAGATAGCATATTCAAAAGCAGAGACATTACTTTGCCACTAAGGTTCATCTAGGCAAGGCTATGGTTTTTCCTGTGGTCATGTATGGATGTGAGAGTTGGACTGTGAAGAAGGCTGAGCACCGAAGAATTGATGCTTTTGAACTGTGGTGTTGGAGAAAACTCTTAAGAGTTCCTTGGACTGCAAAGAGATCCAACCAGTCCATTCTGAAGTAGATCAACCCTGGGATTTCTTTGGAAGGAATGATGCTAAAGCTGAAGCTCCAGTACTTTGGCCACCTCATGCTAAGAGTTGACTCATTGGAAAAGACCCTGATGCTGGGAGGGATTGGAGGCAGGAGGAGAAGGGGCTGACTGAGTATGAGATGGCTGGATGGCATCACAGACTCAATGGACGTGAGTCTGAGTGAACTCCGGGAGTTGATGATGGACAGGGAGGCCCGGCGTGCTGCGATTCATGGGGTTGCAAAGAGTTGGACACGACTGAGTGACTGAATTGAACTGAACTGAACTGACAACATCCATAAACCTCAAAAATGCTATGCTAAGAAGCAAGAGGATAAAATTGTCTAATTTATGAATCAGTTTACATAAAATTCCTAGACAAAGCAAAACCATTTGGCATTTAGCAGAACTGGGGATGAGAACAGATTCTGGGACTGGAAATGAGAATAGCAATCAGCTGCCACTGGATACCAGAGAAGGCAATGGCACCCCACTACAGTATTCTTGCCTGGAAAATCTCATGGACAGAGGAGGCTGGTAGGCTGCAGTCCATGAGGTTGTCAAGAGTCGGACATGACTGAGCGACTTCACTTTCACTTTTCACTTTCACTCTTCACTTTCATACATTGGAGAAGGAAATGGCAGCCCACTCCATTACTCTTGCCTGGATAATCCCAGGGATGGGGGAGCCTGGTGGGCTGCCGTCTATGAGGTCACACAGAGTCGGACACGACTGAAGTGACTTAGCAGCCACTGGATACGAAGAAACAGTGGGGAATGATAAAAATGTGCTGGGATTCTGTCTGGATGATCACTACACTACTCTTTTTCACTAACAACATAGCTAAAATAGGTGAATTTTATGTTATATTATACTTCTATAATGGAGAGGGAAAGGGCAACCTACTCCAGTATTCTTGCCTGGAGAATTCCATGAACAGAGGAGCCTGGTAGGCTACAGTCCATGAGGTCACAAAGAATCAGACACGACTGAGTGACTATCACTCACTCACTGCTGCTGCTGCTGCTGCTGCTAAGTCTCTTCAGTCGTGTCCGACTCGTAGCGACCCCATGAACTGCAGCCTACCAGGCTCCTCCATCCATGGATTTTCCAGACAAGAGTACTGGAGTGGGGTGCCATTGCCTTCTCCTCACTCACTCACTCATGCTTCAATAAAGTTGTTTTAAAAGGGCAATGTTTAAACAAACACATGAACAAAAAATATACAATGGAAAAATCATAATTAGTATTCAGCATAATTCATCGAGTAAAAGAAATTAAAACTACAATAAGCAGGTTTACTCAGAATTACCAAAACTTGGAGGCAACCAGATGTCCTTCAATAAATGAGTGAATAAACTGTGGGACAACCAGATAATGGGATATTATTCAGTGTTAGAAAAAAATGAAGTACCATGACATAAAAAGACATGGAGGAAATGTATGTGAATACTACTAAGTAGAATAAGCCAATCTGAAGAGGCTACATTTAGGTGGATTCTAACTATATGATATCCCAGAAAAAGATGCGTGTATATGTCTCTAAAACTATGGAAAAATTAAAAACATCAGTGATTTCTAGGGCTTGGGAGTTGGGGAGAGGGATGAATAGGCAGAGTACAGACAAGTTTTAGAACAGTAAAAAAATATCTTGCATGAAAAGCCATAATAATTATAATGATAAATGCATATCATTTTACTCATTATATGTTTGTCTAAACTCATAGAATACACAACAGCAAGGGCAGACTGTAACACAAATTATGAACTTCGGGTGATAATGACATGTCAAAAAATTCATCAATTATTATGAATGAACTACTTTGTTCGGGAACATTCATAACAGGGGAATTTGGAGGGAGGAGGAGGGAACTGTCTATATTTTCTGGCCAATTTTGCTGTGAATCCAAACTACTCTTAAAAATTGTTATAGCTTAGTCATTTAGTCATGTCTAACTCTTTTTGCAACCAAATGTATCGCAGCCAGCCAGTCTCCTCTGTCCATGGGATTTCCCAGGCACGAATAGTGGGTTGCCATTTCCCTCTCCAGAGGATTTCCTGACTCAGGGATCAAACCCATGTCTCCTTCATTCCAAGCAGGTTCTTAACTGCTGAGCCACCAAGGAAGCCCACTCTAAAAAATAGTCTGTTAAAAAACACAATGTGATACTATTACACATTTATTAGAGTCTCTACCCACTCCAGTGTTCTTGCCTGGAGAATCCCAGGGATGGGGGAGCCTGGTGGGCTACCGTCTATGGGGTTGCACAGAGTCGGACACGACTGAAGCGACTTAGCAGCAGCAGCAGCAGCAGAGTCTCTACAATTTAAGAGTCTGACCATTTGAAATGTTGGTGCACATATGGAGGAACTGGAATTCTCATATGCTATTAGCAAGAATGTTCAATTGTACAAGTACTTTGTATTTTATTTGTTTATTTACTTATTTATTTATTTATTGACCTTTGATCTTTTTTTTTACAGAGAGTTCTTTAAAAGTTCAGCAAAAACCTTGACCCAAATATTCTACCTCTAGAGATTTATCTAAAAGAAATGAGAACATATGTCCATACAAAGAGTTGTCCACAGTGATCAAAGTAGCCTTAATTTTATAGCCAAAAATTGAAACAATGTAAATGTTCATTATCATCAGATCAACATATAAAGAAATTATGTCATACCTAAACAATGGAATATAATATTTAGCAATAGAGAAAAATAAATATTAGTTCACACAATAGCATGGATGATAGTGAACAAAGCAAAAATAAATAAAGTGCATACTGTGTGATTCTATTTATACAAAATTCTAGAGAAGCAAACTATGATAGAAAGTGTTATTAAAAAAAATATCAAAGTGACAGAAAGTAATCAGTGGTGCCTGGGATGGGGGAGAGCACAAAGGGATGGAGAGCAGTATTATAAAAAGACACTTTGTGGGGTGTTGAAATATTAATTATGTTACTTGTGATAATGGCATTATGACTTGTACATATATAAAAAGTTATGAAACTGTATACTACAAATAAGTGCAGTCTATTGTGTATCAGATTGATAATATATTTTGCAGCCAAAGATAGAAAACCTCTACATGGTCAGCAAAAAAAAAAGACCTGGAGCTGACTGTGATTGCAAAATTCAGGCTTCAATTGAAGAAAGTAGGGAAAACCACTAGGTCATAAAGGCATAGTCTGAATTAAATCACTTATGATTATACAATGGAGGTGACACATAGAATCAAGGGATTACATCTAGTAGACAGAGTGGCTGAAGAACTATAGACAGAGGTTCATAACATTGTGCAGGAGGCAGGGATCATAATAATCCCAAAGGAAAAAAAATGCAATAAGACAAAGCAGTGGTCTGAAGAGGCTTTACAAATAGATGAGGAAGGAAGAGAAGTGAAAGGCAAAGGAGAAAGACATACCCAACTGAATGCAGTGTCAGAGACTAGCAAGGAGAGATAAAAAAGATCTTCTTTAAGAAACAATGCAAACAAGTTGAAAAAAAAACAACAGAATGGGAAAGACTAGAAATCTCTTGAAGAAAACTGGAGATATCAAGGAAATATTTAATGCCAGAACAGGTACAATAAAGGACAGAAATGGTAAGGACCAGAGAAGCAGAAAAGATTAAGAAAAGGTGGCAAGAATACACAAAAGAACTACACAAAAAAGGTCTTAAAGTCTGACATAAACATGATGGTGTGGTCACTCACCTAGAGCCAGAGAACCTAGAGTATGAAGTCAAGTGGGCCTTAGGAAGCATTACTTATGAACAGAGCTAATGAAGGTGAAGGAGTTCCAGCTGAGCTATTTAAAATCCTAAAACATGATGCTGTGAAAGTGTCACACTCAATACATCAGCAAATTTGGAAAACTCAGCAGTGGCCATAGGACTGAAAAGGTCCATCTTCATTCCATTCCCAAAGAAGTGCAATTCCAAAGAATGAACGAACTATGGGACAATTGCATTTATTCTACATGCTAGCTCAGTTGATAAAGAATCTGCCTGCAATGCAGGAGACCCCGGTTTGATTCCTGGGTTGAGAAGATCAGCTGGAGAATGGATAGGCTACCCACTCCAAAAATTCTTAGGCTTCCCTTGTGGCTCAGCTGGTAAAGAATCCACCTGCAATGCTGGAGACCTGGGTTTGGTCCCTGGGTTGGGAATATCCCCTGGAGAACAGAAAGGCGACCCACTCCAGTATTCTGAGCTTGAGAATTCCATGGACTGTATAGTCCATGGGGTCACAAAGAGTCAGACATGACTGAGTGACTTTCATTTTCACTTTTCACTTCAGTAAGTTTATACTCAAAATCCTTCAAGCTGGACTCCAATAGTACACGAACCAAGAATTTCCATATGTATGAGCTGGGTTTAGAAAAGGCAGAGGAACCAGGGATCAAATTTCCAAGATTTCTTGCATCATAGGAAAGCAAAAAGGATTCCAGAAAAACTTCTACTTCTCCTCCGTTAACTACATGAAAACCTTTGCCTGTGTGGAACACAAGAAACTGTGGAAAGTTCTCAAAGAAATGGAAATATCAGACAACCTTATGTATCTCCTGAGAAACCTGTATTCGAGTGAAAGAACAACAGCTAGAACCTTATATGGAACAAATGACTTGTCCAAAAGTGGGAAAGGAGTACCAAAAGGCTGTATATTGACACCCTGTTTAACTTCTATGCATAGTACATCATGCAAAATGCCATGCTGGATGAATCACAAGCTGGAATCAAAATTGTGGGTAGGAATATCAAGCACATCAGATATGCAGATGATATCATTTTAATGGCATAAAGTGAAGAGGAACTAAAAAGCCTCCTGATGAGGGTGGCTTAAGCCAGCAAAAAAGCTGGCTTAAAACTTAACATTCAAAGAACTAAGATCATGGCATCTGGTCCCAACATTTTATGGCAGTAGAAAGAAAAAAAGTAGAAGTAGTGACAGATTTTATTTTCTTGGGCTCCAAAATCACTGCAGATGGTGACTGCAGCCATGAAATTAAAAGATGCATTCTCCTTGGAAGGAAAGCTATGACAAACCTAGACAGCATATTAAAAAGCAAACACATCTGTCAATAAAGGTCCATATAGTGAAAGCTATGGCGTTTCCAGGAGTTATGTATGGATGTGAGAGGTGGATCATAAAGCAGGCTGAGTGCTAGAGAATTGATGCTTTTCAATTGTAGTGCTAGAGAAGACTCCTGAGAGCCCTTTGGATAGCAAGGAGATTAAACCTATCAATCCTAAAGGAAATCAGTCCTGAATATTCATTGGAAGGACTGATATGGAAGCCACAATACTTTGGCCACCTGAAGAGAAGAGCCAACTCATTGGAAAAGACCCTGATGTTGGAAAAGATTGAAGGCAAAAGGAGAAGGGGGTGGCAGAGGATGAGATGGTTAGATAGCATCATTGATTCACTATATGTGAATCTGAGGAAACTCCAGGAGATATTTAAGGACAGGAAAACCTAGAGTGCTGCAGGCCATGGGGTTGCAAAGAGTGGGATACGACTTAGAACTGAACAACAACAACAACAGCAAAAAACCACTGTGTATCAATCATATCCAATAAAGCTGTTAAAAATTATTAAAGTAATTCATTTATATATCATTCACAAATTAATTCTTATTATTTTTATTGTAAATAGCTATGTGATATTGGCCTACTAATCAAGTTTAGAAACATTCTCCAACATCTAATTCAGCAGGTCAAGTACTTGAGAAGATAACAGTGTAATCTCAGGTAAAGTAATACAGTAAGGTGGGAATGATGGATTCTGCCATTTCTGTCCAAAATATTTTCAGGAATGCCATAAAGTTGAAAAGCAGAATTTCTCAATTACAGATGGTTGGTTGCTTCAGGGACCATTACTCTCAACTATCTGCTGAATTGACTGTTTTATTTCATTTTCCCCCAAATTAGGCCTCAATTAGGTGTGTATATATATACTTTTGTCACTGCTAGAAGGAAATGGTAACCCACTCCAGTAGTCTTGCCTGGAGAATCCCAGGGACGGAGGAGTGTGGTGGGCTGCCGTCTATGGGGTCGCACAGAGTTGGACACGACTGAAGCGACTTAGCAGCAGCAGCAGCAGTTTCTATTTACAGAGCAGTTGGTTTCTAAGGGACTTATAATATGTAGAGGTCATCACACTCAGAGAGAAATGGTATAGTAATGATTCCATTTCAAAGAAATATTCTCATAAAGAACAGCTTAAGCTTTATAAGCTCTTTTGACCTTCTTAATAATAATAGCTAACATTTACTGAACACTTAATATGTGCAATATATTATCTTATTAAATCTATCCTCCAACCTCTTGAGATCCGTATTATAAATATCATTTTACAGATGAGGACACAGAAGTTTAAAGAGGTTAAACAGCTTGCTCAAGGGAATAAGTAAGGAGCAAACTTCCCAACTCAAATGTATCTAAGTTCAGAAATGAGCTCTCTATACTTTTTGTCTCTTTCTTAATTACAGGAAAATAAGCATTGGGCATAGATGTGAAATTTAATAAATTATTATTATTATATAATTGTAGATGTTAATGTGAAGCCCCTTGGTCACATGGCTCACTTTACTCAATCATTATGTATCTCTGTATACCTATAAGCAATATGTGACTTTGGAGATAATAAAGTGATAGTCAAGGTCACTACAACATGTAGAATAATTTATCACTTGGTTCACTGCCTTCTCTGTTCTATGACAAAGGAATATTTTTATAATTTGAGCGTAAAAAATAAATAACTGTGAACACAATTAGATACTGTTTTATAAAGCAATAATAAGTAATAATCTTCAAAGATCACCATCTCTAAGTGATGAAGGAAGCTTTCTTCATGAGAACTTACTATTCTATCCATATGCTTTCCCCTAACTTTTCTTCTTTCCTATCCCTTTCTCTGTAATTCTTTTTTCTTCTTTATGTGTCTGTACTCCTATATCCCTCACCTTTGGGTAAGAAGCAAGGCACCAATCTTTAAAATAACTTTACTTGAAGCATTTTCTGGCCAGGAAAAAATAAATTTACTCTCCTTGGCATTTTCTCTCAATTTTCCACACACTATCTAATTTACCAGTCAGTACTGTGTGCTCCTGTTTACAGTGAGAGAGATATTTAAAAAGTGTTCCCATGAGGCTAGCCATCTCCACTTTGGTCTGACCACTGTAAACTCCATTAGGCTTCACCTTCTATCCCACTTCTATCTCACAGACAGAACTCCTAGCCTATCTCCTATAATTTCATTTTGCACAATACAAAGTTTTATTATTACCCTATACAGTTTCACTGCCTTTCTTTTAATTTTTACTTCCTTTTCTGTTTCTTCACCCTCAATCATACTTATTTTCTTCCATTTCTTTGATTCTAATATATCATTTAATTTTTAATACATATTTTTCATTCAACATTTTGTTTCCTATTCTTTATTTTTAAATTGAATGAATCAAACTTTTGATCACATCTGACTTATATCCCTATTACTTGTTAAACATTAGATAATTTTGAATTTTCATGTTGCTTTTCTCTCAAATAAATAAACCCTTAATTAGTTTATAGATTTATTTATGCAAATAGAGCATTTATTTATTTGTTTGGGCCACTGACCAGAAGCATAGAATGCCCTGCTGCTGTTGCTGCTGCTAATCGCTTCAGTTGTGTCCGACTCTGTGCGACCCCATAGATGGCAGCCCACCAGGCTCCCCTGTCCCTGGGATTCTTCAGGCAAGAACAGTGGAGTGGGTTGCCATTTCCTTCTCCAATGCATGAAAGTGAAAAGTGAAAGTGAAGTCACCAAGTCATGTTTAACTCCTCGCGACTCCATGGACTGCAGCCTTCCAGGCTCCTCCATCCATGGGATTTTCCAGGCAAGAACACCGGAGTGGGTTGCCATTGCCTTCTCCTAGAATGCCCTACTTCATACTAATTACTAATTATTTATCAGAATGAAATTTTCTACATTTCATTTGATAGCCTTATAATACTTTCTGCAACAATCTGTGATCATACTCTCTCTAAACATATTACAGTACTGACTTTCCATAGAGGATCACATTAGTATAAGTATATCAAATATGTGAAAATATGTATTTAAAAGTTATTAGGCTGGAATAGTAATACTCTCAAGACGGGTGTGTATGTGCACACATCTGTGTCTGTGTGTGGACTGTATTATTTTTCTGCCAGATGCCCACCAACATATATAATAGGCATAACATTATCCTAATTATGGAATATGCTATATAGCTTACCTCAAAGGTTATATGATGATATATTTATAATTCTAATAAAAGTGGATGTTTCATGATTAATTATTTCTACCATAACTGTCTTTCTAGCTTCCGTGCCATACAGATAGACACAAAATCTTGTGAAAACACAAGTTTTCACTCTCTAATTAGCATTTGAATCAATACAATCTATTTAATTTTAGCCCAAATGGAATAAAATGTTGCAAGCTTTCATAATTACCCCCAATTCAGGGATTGCTAGTAGGGGTTACACAGTAAACAGCCTTGGAGAAAGATCTGTAATCTTGATTCCACGTTTCCAAGTCATGTGGCTTTAAACAAGACATTTTACCTCTTTTAACACTTATTTTCCTCGTATTTAGACTGAGACTGCTAACAACTGTGTTATTAAAGAGAAATCCTCAGATTTTGGTGCAAAGGAAAAAAAAATTCAGCAAAAGTTTCTAAAACTAGACGCAAAACAGAAGGCAGATTTCCATGGCCCTGCTCTCAAGTTCTCAAAGATTTTGACTCACAAGTCCCAGTTGAAACACCCTAAGTGACTATGACAGAGATGTAACTTTGTCTATAAAAAACAATTCATACTCCTGTGAGGAAACAATAAAATGCACTGGCACAAACAGGTATTTTCAAAGGAATTATGCCACCAGGTTGTAGACTATGTAATTTATGGGAAAATACTAAAATGATGAATATCAAGGGGTACTGTATGTATAGTCCATGATACTCATAATGGAATTAGAAGAAAACATGCATCTCAGCATTTTAAAGATGGAGTTATATAAAACCAGTACTGAATAAAACATTTAAAAAATCCCAAAATATTAATTTGAAAAGTATTGTACTATTTGATATAGATTGATGCTATTCTGATATTGAGAGACCAAAAGTATCAATAACACCACTGAGGAATGGGACACAATTTATGAAATTTAAGGAAATAGAGAAAATAAGTCATAAGTAATAGAGCCATATTAACATAAATTATTCCACCCTGCTGTAAGTAAATATAATCAAACAAATTTCACAATTTTGGGAATTGACAAAACTATTCAAGAAGTTATTAAAAATTGATATAATTATATTGTTAAAGATAAACTATTATGGACAAATTATTACAAAGGACAAAAACAAAGTTTATTGTGAAAGAAAGACACTTAGGGAAAAGAAATTTATTAGTAATCATACACAATAATGCAAGTTAAAACAATTTTAACGGTTGACTTTCAACCATTAATCTAATAAAAATCATTAACTATGGTCTGCCAGGCTATGTAGAAGCATGCACATGTTAAGACTTGTTCAGTTCAGTTCAGTTCATTTAAGTCGTTCAGTCGTGTCTGACTCTTTGCGACCCCATAAATTGCAGCACACCAGGCCTCCCTGTCCATCACCAACTCCAGTAGTTCACTCAAATTCACGTCTATCGAGTCGGTGATGCCATCCAGCCATCTCATCCTCTGTCATCCCCTTCTCCTCCTGCCTCCAATCCCTCCCAGCATCAGAGTCTTTGCCAATGAGTCAACTCTTCTCATGAGGTGGCCAAAGTACTGGAGTCTCAACTTTAGCAGCAGTCCTTCCAAAGAACACACAGGACTGATCTCTTTAAGAATGGACTGGTTGGACCTCCCTGCAGTCCAAGGGACTCTCAACAGTCTTCTCCAACACCACAGTTCAAAAGCATCAATTCTTTGGCGCTCAGCCTTCTTCACAGTTCAACTCTCATTTCCATACATGACTACTGGAAAAACCATAGTCTTGACTAGTGGATCTTTGTTGGCAAAGTAATGTCTCTGCTTTTCAATATGCTATCTAGGTTGGTCATAACTTTCCTTCCAAGGAGTAACCGTCTTTTAATTTCATGCCTGCAATCACCATCTTCAGTGATTTTGGAGCCCCAAAAAATAAAGTCTGACACTGTTTCTACTGTTTCCCCATCTATTTTCCATGAAGTGATGGGACCAGATGCCATGATCTTTGTTTTCTGAATGTTGAGTTATAAGCCAACTTTTTCACTCTCCTCTTTCACTTTTATCAAGAGGCTTTTTAATCCCTTTTCACTTTCTGCCACTAAGGTGGTATGATCTGCATATCTGAGGTTATGGATATTTCTCCTGGTACTCTTGATTCCAGCTTGTGCTTCTTTTAGCCCAGCATTTCTCATGATGTACTCTGCATATAAGTTAAATAAGCAGGGTGACAATATACAGCCTTGACGTACTCCTTTTCCTATTTGGAATCAGTCTGTTGTTCCATGTCCAGTTCTAACTGTTGCTTCCTGATCTGCATACAGATTTCTCAAGATGCAGGTCAGGTGGTCTGGTATTCCCATCTCTTTCAGAATTTTCCACAGTTTATTATGATCCAGACAGTCAAAGGCTTTGGCATAGTCAATGAAGCAGAAGTAGATGTTTTTCTAGAACTCTCTTCCTTTTTCCATGATCCAGTGGATATTGGCAATTTGATCTCTGGTTCCTCTGCCTTTTCTAAAACCAGCTTGAACATCTGGAAGTTCACGGTTCACATATTGCTGAAACCTGGCTTGGAGAATTTTGAGCATTACTTTACTAGCATGTGAGATGAGTGCAATTGTGCAGTAGTTTGAATATTCTTTGGCATTGCCTTTCTTTGGGGTTGGAATGAAAACTGACCTTTGTTCAGTTATTCTGGAGACCAATCAGAAAAGTATAGCAAATTTTGTAAGGTATATGTTGAATAAAGTGTTTAGAATGCACTTAAGCCTATTATATTGGAAATATATCCAATGAAACAAACATCCAAAAATATAAATGCTGCTTATGGAAGTGCATAATATTAAAAAAAAAACTAATGGAGTCTATTAGTATACAATTTGAAAATCACAGAAGTAAAATATTTACTGAAACTAATGAATGATATTAATGGAATGTAGTGCAGCTCTTTTAAAAAGTCAAGTATAAAGAAAGTATAAAAACTGACCAATTTTAGATTACTGGTTACAAAATCTATGTTCTTTCCACATTTAATAATTAAAATATTTGGCCAACCATTTAAATTATTTTGAAGTTATTTCCTTATATTGCTTTTAATAATGCATAAAATATTTCAGAAAAATGAATACTATTTTTAAAACACTACTTTGTTATTCTCAACCAAAAAATACTAATTAAGACTGAACTGGATTTTCCTGGTTTAGTCCTTTACCAGGATTAAGGATAGGTTTAAAGCTACAAAACTGATTTAAGTGATTTGTTAACTTCTTGAATCAGCTTGTTGATTGTTTTCACTAAATTAACTGCTGCAAAAACTAACCAAATTCATTCATTTGTTTGTTGACATAACCTTAGTAATATTAACTTTCTTCCTTAGTTTTTTCTAAGTGAGAAAATGGATCTCAATTACACAAATCATTTGAAGACATTAAACATGGAAACGGGTACTTTTAGTTTAGCAGGTATTTTTAGTTCAGTTGATATTTTCTGCTAAATGCAGTTAGGTCTTGAGATATAAATGATTGAAAATATAATTATAAATACTTAACAATAATTATCACAGTTTTGCCATCAATATGTTGGTACATAACACTGGCTGTTAAAGTGGCATAACTTTAGGAATAGGAGTATCTGAATCTCAGGAACTATCATAATTGCTATGTACCCTGACACACTAGAGTCTCTAATGTTTTCATTTACAAAATGTAACATGGTTTTGTTCATGATAGCAAATAGCCGTTTACAAAAAAAAAAAAAAATCCAGTTATTGATGTCTGAGGATGACAAGTTGTTCTCTTATGTTGCCATATATTTTACCTAATAAAAAGGGTTGTGTCAATTAAATGAATATTATTACATGAAAACCTTCTACAAGTCTATCAATAGATTGAAGTTCTCCTCTGTAACTGTAATATTCTTTTTTGTTCTTACTATTAAAATATATGTGATGAAAAGAAACAGAAGTTACCAAAGCGACAAAAAAAAGACCTATCTCCAGGATTCTCTATTTCTCTACATAAATCTTCCCTTTTAAGGATGCTGTGACTTTTCAAATGGCCTTGATTTCGTTAACATTGGGTAGATGTTAACGTAAAAATATGGCAGCCAGAACAACAGTAACAAATTTCTAAATGCAGTCTGTGGTATGATTCCCATCATATGATCCTTAAATTATCAGTGATATCAAATAAACTCAAGAACATCACTGATGTCAGGGTACAAACTAATCATATTTTCCACTTCAGTTCTCAAAGGAGGCTATTTTAAGTTTCACAGAACAGGAGTTAGCAGACATCAAAACAGGAAGCCAATTTCAAATTAGGTAAACATGATTGAATCTTGATACACTACAGGGTTTGGGAGGGAAAATCTCATTTAGTAACATTTGTCTAAACCATTTTCCTTAGGAAGCATCACTACAAACAAAGCTAGTGGAGGTGATGGAATTCCAATTGAGCTATTTCAAATCCTGAAAGATGATGATGTGAAAGTGCTGCACTCAATATGCCAGCAAATCTGGAAAACTCAGCAGTGGCCACAGGACTGGAAAAGGTCAGTTTTCATTCCAATCCCAAAGGAAGACAATGCAAAAGTATGCTCAAACTATCACAAAATTGCACTCATCTCACATGCTACCAAAGTATAGTTCAAAATTCTCCAAGCCAGGCTTCAAAGTACATGAACCATGTACTTCCAGATGTTCAAGATGGATTTACAAAAGGCAGAGGACTGGAGATTGCCAACATCCACTGGATCATCGAAAAAGCAAGAGAGATCCAGAAAAATATCTACTTCTGCTTTAAGAGTAAGCCAAAGCCTTTGACTGTGTGGATCACAACAAACTGTGGAAAATGCTTCAGGGATGGGAATACTAGATCTACTTACCTGCTTCCTGAGAAATCTGTATGCAAGTCAAGATATAAAGTTAGAACTGGACATGGAACAACAGACTGGTTCCAAATCAGGAAAGTATTACGTCAAGGTTTTATATTGTCACCCTGCTTAATTAACTTATATGCAAAGTGTTATGCCCAAGTCACGAAATCTCCCAATGACCACCAAGGAGCCGATATCTCATGCAAAAGCAAAAGAGTTTTTATTACCAAGCTCGAGCTAGGGCTCCCACCGATCCGACACAGCGGCTGTAGGAAGGAGCCCCCAACTCTGGGTTACATTGCTTATATAGGGTATTCTCATGCGAAAAAAATGTTACCTTCTGTGGAAGGGTTAGGTGTTGGGTTCTGATTGGTTCCCATTTCCCAGGCTTAATTTGAATTTCCCAGGCAGGTCATAAGTCCTGAACGTAGTAAAGTCAGGAGATCCTGATTTGGGATCTGATTGTCTCGCAGGTGGTGGGGTGAGGTCAGGGGATTTCCAAAGACTCTTTCCTCAGAACTCTAAAATGGAATCTTTTCCAACAAAATATGGTGGCTTAGGTTCTTCATTCCCCCCTTCTCAAGGTCCCAAGACAGACCCAATCATGGGTCCAGCTCTTTATTTTCTTCCGCTAAGGGGGCCGCTGGCAGAGCCGTATATTGGGACCTGAGCACCGTAAGCTGCACCGTGTTGATATGGCTCTTGATGAAGGTCATTAACTTGTTCAATAAACACAGCCTGAAGGTGAGTACTTTTGTTGTCTTCCCAGTTTTAGCTTGAGTGGGTTAGTTTTGTCCAATTCGACCTTCCACTGGGGGAGGAACTCTTCTCATAAAGCGAACAGGTCCTCAGGCTGTGTTTGGGTGTAGTGGACCCAAGCAGAGATGCCATCAACTTTGAGAGCAGTTGGTGTTGTCAAGAAGACAAGGAGGGGTCCCTTCCACCTAGGCTCTACAGTCTCTTGGTGATGACGGTGCACATACACCCAGTCTCCTGGCCAGTAGCGGGAGGTTCAGGTGGAGGGCCTGATTCTTATACTGCTTTGAGTCTTTCCCATACACGCCTGTGGGAGTATTGTAAAGACCAGAGACAAAAAACCAACTTCTGATCATCTATTTCTTTTAACACTTCTGCCTTTAGGTTAGGGATTTTTTGGGGGAGGTATTCCATACATGATCTCAAAAGGGGTGAGTCCCAGTTGATAGGGTGAGTTCTGCACCCTGTATATAAGGCAAAGGGGAGAAGAGCCACCCAGTCCCTGCCAGTCTCAGCTACTAGTTTTGTTAATGTCTCTTTAAGCATCCTATTCATCCTTTCTACTTGTCCTGAGCTCTGGGGCCTATAGGCACAGTGTAGCTTCCATTTAGCCCCCAAAGCCTGGGCTACCCCCTGGCTTACCTGAGACATGAAGGCCGGCCCATTATCTGACACCACCTGTGCCAGAAACCTGAACCGTGGCAAGATGTCTTCAATCAGCTTTTTGGCCACCACCTGTGCTGTTTCTTTCTTGGTGGGGAAAGCTTCTACCCACCCTGAGAAGGTATCTATAACACCAACAGATATTTGTATCCATATTTACCCAGTTTCACCTCAGTGAAGTCCACCTCCCAGTAAGCTCCTGGTCTTGTCCCCCATTCTCAAATTCCTTGGTTGGCCAGATAAGGGACAGCATTCGTGAGCTGGCATGCTTTGCAGTTTGATACGATGTCTTCTATTATCGTCCTGACATTTTTCATGGTAATTTTGGCATGTCTAATCAGGTCTTGCATCCTGCGGGTTCCCAGGTGGGTGGCACAATGCATCTTCAGAAGTACCTGTTTCCCTAGTTCTTCTGGGAGGACTATGGAGCAGTCTGTCATTCTCCACCACCCGGCCAGGCTGACTTTTTATCCAGTCTAAATCTTTTTCTGAGTAATTGGGCAAGTTTGGCGGAACAGGGCTCCCGGGGTCAAGCAGCTGAAGAGCAGCCTCTATCATGGTATTCCGGGCCGCATCTCTGTGCTCTATCTGCCAAGCTGCTTCCCTTTGAATCAGGGTGTCTGGTTTTTGGTGCCCCGGGCAGTGTATTATGGCTAGTTTCTTAGGTAGCCATAATGCCGAGAGGTTTATGAACCATGTACTCCCTGATGTTCAAGCTGGTTTCAGAAAAGGCAGAGGAACCAGAGATCAAATCACCAACATCCGCTGGATCATGGAAAAAGCTAGAGAGTTCCAGAAATCATCTATTTCTGCTTTATTGACTATGCCAAAGCCTTTGACTGTGTGGATCACAATAAACTGTGGAAAATTCTGAAAGAGATGGGAATACCAGACCACCTAACCTGCCTCTTGAGAAATCTGTATGCAGGTTAGGAAGCAACAGTTAGAACTGGACATGGAACAACAGACTGGTTCCAAATAGGAAAAGGAGTATGTCAAGGCTGTATGTTGTCACCCTGCTTATTTAACTTATATGCAGAGTACACCATGAGAAACGCTGGACTGGAAGAAACACAAGCTGGAATCAACATTGCCAGGGGAAATATCAATAACCTCAGATATGCAGATGACATCACCCTCATGTCAGAAACTGAAGAGGAACTAAAAAGCCTCTTGTTGAAAGTGAAAGAGGAGAGTGAAAAAGTTGACTTATAACAACATTCAGAAAACGAATATCATGGCATCCGCTCCCAGCACTTCATGGGAAATAAATGGGGAAACAGTGGAAACAGTGTCAGACTTTATTTTTGGGGGCTCCAAAATCACTGCAGATGGTGACTGCAGCCCTGAAATTAAAAGACGCTTACTCCTTGGAAGAAAAGTTATGAGCAACCTATATAGCATATTCAAAAGCAGAGACATTACTTTGCCAACTAATGTCTGTCTAGTCAAGGCTATGGTTTTTCCTGTGGTCATGTATGGATGTGAGAGTTGGACTGTGAAGAAGGCTGAGCGCCGAAGAATTGATGCTTTTGAACTGTGGTGTTGGAGAGGACTCTTGAGAAGCCCTTGGATTGCAAGGAGATCCAACCAGTCCATTCTGAAGGAGATCAGCCCTGGGATTTGTTTGGAGGAATGATGCTAAAGCTGAAACTCCAGGGCTTTGGCCATCTCACGCGAAGAGTTGACTCATTGGAAATAAGACTCTGATGCTGGGAGGGAATGGAAGCAGGAGGAGAAGGGGCCGACAGAGGATGAGATGGCTGGATGGCATCACTGAGTCAATGGATGTGAGTCTGAGTGAACTCTGGGAGTTGGTGATGGACAGGGAGGCCTGGTGTGCTGCGATTCATGGGGTCGCAAAGCGTCAGACATGTCTTAGCGACTGAACTGAACTGAACTGAGCACAGCCCTGCCTATCATAACAAGGCCCAGTTTTCCCCTCTGTCAGTCTCTCCCAAAGGGAGCTTCCATAATATTCTTATCCTACATCTTATCCCACCAGTGGCCTCGAATGCAGGGTAGGTTCTCTTGGCCCCACCTCAGGAGGTGGCTTCTCCCAGCCGCCCCTGATCTCAGATGTGGGGTGTCTCCTCCTGGCCACCACTGGCCTCGAATGCGGGGTAGGTCCTCCCAGCCACCACCCTGACCTTGGACACAGGGTGTCTCCTCCTGGCTGCCACTGATCTCAGATGCGGGGTGTCTCCTCCCGGCTGCCACACCTGACCTCAGACGCTGGGAAGCTCCTCCCAGCCAGCACTGACCTCAGACGCAGGTTAGCTCCTCTTGGCAGGTCCTGCACCGTCGCAACCTGGCACTCTAGGCCTCTGCCCCTGACCTCGGACATGGGGTAGCTCCTCTCGGCCGCGCTTAGTGAGCCAGCTTGCAGCCGCCTGTGCTTAGTGAGCCGGCTCGCAGCCGCCTGCATCAGAGGGCAGACAAATTCAAAACCACAATCACAGAAAACTAACCAGTCTGATCACATGGACCACAGCCTTGTCTAACTAAATGAAACTATGAACCATGCTCCACAGGGCCACCTATGATGGACAGATCATGGTGGAGAGTTCTGACAAAATGTGGTCCACTGCAGATGGGAATGGCAAACCACTTCTGTATTCTTGCCTTGAGAATTCCTTGAACAGTATGAAAAGCAAAAAGATAGGACATTGAAAGATGAACTCCCTAGGTTGGTGGGTGCCCAATATGCTATTGGAGGTCAGTGGAGAAATAACTCCAGAAAGAATGAAGAGATGGAGCCAAAGGAAAAACAACGGCCAGCTTTGAATGTAACTGGTGATGGAAGAAAAGTCCGAAGCTATAAAGGGCAATATTGCATAGGAACCTGGAATGTTAGGTCCATGAATAAAGGCAAATTGCAGGTGGTCAAACAGGAGATGAAATAGTGAACATCAACAATTTCAGAAGTAGGGAAAACCACTAGGCAATTCAGGTATGACATAAATCAAATCACTTACGATTATACAGTGCAAGTGACAAATAAGATTCAAGGAATTAGATCTGATAGACAGAGTGCCTGAAGAACTATAGACAGAAGTCTGTGACATTGTACAGGAGGCAATGATCAAGACCATCCCCAAGAAAAAGAAATGCAAAAAGGCAAAATGGTTGTCTGAGGAGGCCTTAAAAATAGATATGAAAAGAAGAGAAGGGAAAGGCAAAGGAGAAAAGAAAAGATATACCCATTTGAATGCAGATTTCCAAGAATATCAAGTTGAGATAAAAAGCCCTCCTCAGTGATCAATGCAAAGAAATAGAGGAAAACAACAGAATGGGAAAGACTAGAGATCTCCTCAAGAAAATTAGAGATGCCAAGAGAAAATTTCATGCAAAGATAGGCACAATAAAGGAAAGAAATGGTACGGACATAACAGAAGCAGAAGAAACTAACAAAAGGTGGCAAGAATACACAGAACTGGACAAAAAAGATCTTTATGACCCAGATAATCATGATGGTGTGATCACTCACCTAGAGCAAGACATCCTGGAATGCGAAGTCAAGTGGGCCTTAGGAAGTGTCACTACAAACAAAGCTAGGGGAGGTGATGGAATTTCAGTTGAGCTATTGCAAATCCTAAAAGATGTTAGTGTAGAAGTGCTGCACTCAATATGCCAGCAAATTTGGAAAACTCAGCAGTGGCCACAGGGACTGGAAAGGTCAGTTTTCTCCAATCCCAAAGAAAGGTAATGTCAAAGAATGCTCAAACTATCTCACAATTGTACTCATCTCACATGCTAGCAAAGTAATGCTCAAAATTCTCCAAGCCAGGTTTCAACAGTACCTGAACCATGAACTTCTAGATGTTCAAGATGGATTTATAAAAGGTAGAGGAACCAGAGATCAAATTGGCAACATTTACTGAATCATCTAATAAGGAAAATTATTCCAGGAAAACATCTATTTTGCTGTGTTGAGTATGCCAAAGCCTTTGACTGTGGATCACAATAAACTGTGGAAAATTCTGAAAGAGATAGGAATACCAGACCACCTGACATGCCTCTTAAGAAATCTGTATGCAGGTCAAGAAGCAACAGTTAGAACTGGACATGCAAGAACAGACTGGTTCCAAATAGGGGAAGGAGTATGTCAAGGCTGTATATTGTCACCCTGCTTATTTAACTTATGTGCAGAGTGCATAATGAGAAACACTGGGTTGGATGAAGCACAAGCTGGAATCAAGATTGCCATGAGAAATATCAATAACTTTAGATATTCACATGAAACCACCCTTATAGCAGAAAATGAAGAACTAAAAAGCCTCTTGATGAAAGTGAAAGAGGAGAGTGAAAAAGTTGGCTTAAAGCTCACATTCAGAAAACAAAGATCATGGCATCTGGTCCCATCACTTCACCGCAAATAGACAGGGATACAGTGGAAACAGTGGCGGACTTTATTTTGGGGGGCTCCAAAGTCACTGCAGATGGTGACTGCAGCCATAAAATTAAAAGTTGTATGTTCCTTGGAAGAAAAATTATGACCAACCTAGATAGCATGTCAAAAAGCAGAGACATTATTTTGCCCACAAAGACCCATCTAGTCAAAGCTATGGTTTTTCCAGTAGTCATGTATGGACATGCGAGTTGGACTATAAAGAAAACTGAGTGCCGAAGAATTGATACTTTTGAACTGTGTTGTTGGAAAAGACTCTTGAGAGTCCTTTGGACAGCAAGATGATGAACCAGTCCATCCTAAAGGAAATTAATCCTGAATATTCATTGGAAGAACTGGTGCTGAAGCTGAAACTCCAATACTTTGGCCATATGATACAAAGGTGTGACTCTTTGGAAAAGACCCTGATGCTGGGAAAGATTGAAGGCGGCAGGAGAAGGGGACAGTAGAGGATGGGATGGTTGGAGGGCATCACCTATTTGATGGACATGAATTTGAGTAAGCTCAGGGCATTAGTGATGGACAGTGAAGCCTGGCGTTGTGCAGTCCATGGGGTCACAAAGAGTCTGACACAATTGAGCAACTGAACTGAAACGAAACCACTAAACCAGTTCAGTTCAGTTCTCAGTGACAATAAAAATGGTTAAGAGCCTAGACAAGTGAAAAGTGTATCTGCTCTGTGGCTGCTGCTGTTGCTGCTAAGTCGCTTCAGTCGTGTCCGACTCTATGCGACCCCATAGACGGCAGCACACCAGGCTCCCCTATCCCTGGGATTCTCCAGGCAAAAACACTGGAGCGGGTTGCCATTTCCTTCTCCAATGCATGAAAGTGAAAGTGAAGTCGGTCAGTTGTGTCCGACTCTCAGCGGTAAATGCTCTACTACCCCTATAATAATTAAGATCTTTTGATGGGCTATATTTTCTGCATCCTCAGGAAGTTTATTATTTTGAGTCAAGTAGAAATCAATAATAGATTTGTGTGGTGTAGTTAGAAGAGAAAATGTGAAAATAGTGTCGATCTATTTGATAAGGTCTGTAAAAAAATACAGAAAAATCACTGAAGTTCTTTTATTATTACTGATCTCTTATGCTTTTTGAAGAAGATGTTTAGTTTTAGTTTCAACTAAATATGAAACATAGTACTGGGGGCAGGGGTAGTGGGCAATAGAGTTATACTAGCTCCATTTGAGAATGAAGTGACTATCAGGAATTTCTGTTGTGTCTCCTTTAGGTAATTTCTCCCCCAAAACTCTTAGGTGGGATTTTGCATATAACTCTCATATGATATTTGTATTTTATTGATTTATATAAGCTGTCCCTAATAGCTACTGATAATTATTTTTAACAACACACATTTCATTAACATACATTTGGAAAATCATTCCACAGTCATGTTACACATATTTTGATGTGTATATAGATTCTTTATATGGCATCTGTGACTCTATGGACACGAATCTGAGCAAGCTCTGGAAGTTGGTGATGGCCATGGAAGCCTGGTGTGCTGCAGGCCATAGGGTCGCCAAGAGTTGGGCATGACTTAGCGAATGAACTGAACTAATAGTTTCCGTTGCACCTTGCTCTGATGCCCACAGGTTGGAAGTTCATGATTCATATTTTTAGGAAGGAAAATTTTACAAAATAAAACTAATTTGAAGTGTATGCTCAACACAAGCTGTCTTATAAGAGAGCATCTTAAAATGTTTGTCTACTAAGCCCAAAGAAATAATCAAATTAGAAGATCTTATGAAATATTAGACAAGTGATATTACCCAACTGAGGAGGTAGAAGTTTGAAGAATAATTTGGTGCTCTACCTCATGAATGGATGGAAGAGTGAGAGCCTGGGTGATAACTGGAAAGTGGGAGCAACAGTGAAGGCAGGCTAGATATCATGGTGTGAGTACAGCATGGGAAGATCTTAAGGATTTGAAGCACAAAAGTCAAACTTTGAAATGAAAGCCTAAGGTAAGATTTTTAACTTTGTAAATTCTCTACTATAGTCTCTCTATAATTTTCAGTGTATTGCTTATAGATTCTTGGAGTAAGAGGGGATTTTCTATTAATAATATGAATATTCTGGTTTGTCAAGTACAAAAAAAGTTTCCTCTGGAAACAGTTTAAGAATGAAGCCAGGTATGACTGAGTGGAGGCTTTTTCATATACTTCTCTTTTACCTCTTGGATCTGAGGGTTGAGATAGTAGTTGATATTCATAGATAGCACTGCAGTCTGTAACTGTTAAGTCTCATGAATCATTTTACTCTTTTAGCAATGGGATGGGTCAAGTGAGTGCAAACCTTTCAAAGCCTCAAAGATTTCAAAGAAAAGTAAGGATTTCCTCTTTTGAAGACTGTTGTACAGAAATTCATTATTTTACATCAATAAAGTTAAATAATAATGCAACATGGTCAAGATTTATGAGTTTAATTTAAGGTAAAAGCCTCTGTTGTAATATGAGAATTATGTGATTCAAATAAAAATCAACATGTATACACATAAATCTATTATTATCTAAGTAAGAGTACATCATATTGCATATACTTTTTGTCATGGTTGGACATGCAATTTTCCTGTTGTAATTTCAATTTTTTTAGGAGAAAGATATGTTATCCAAAAAGGAGGAAAAAAAATGAGTTTTATAGGTGTAGTCTTCTATTAGACTGTGTATAAGTTTTGACATCCATTCAAGGGAAGTTTTTTTTTTTTCTTTTAATATGTTGTCATGGGACATTGTTAAGATAGAGAAAAGTTTATACTTATCAGGAAAATTTTACCTCACCAGAGATGTGGATGGATTCTAGTAATGAAATAGAAAGAGGATCTTAGACTGAGAATCACTTACCAATACAGTCTGGGGGAAAGGCTGTCACTTTTCCAGTGGTTTTCAAGCAACATTGTGTATCAGGTATATCTGGAAAAACTTCAAACTGTAGTTGCCTACATCTACCACAGAGACAATGATTTAAAGATACCAGAGTATTCAAGTAGGCGGTGGTCAGAAGCATAAGGATATAGTAATCTAGGTTTCTAAGATGATTGCAAACATGCCATTTCTCCCCAAATTAAAGACCTTGCATTGACCCCTAGGCATCAAGCAGTGGTCCTTGGAAAGAATGAAAAACAGACTGATTCATTTTTCTTTTTTAGTGAAAAGATAGAAGCAATTTTACTTTTTGTTTTTCTTTTCTACTGGAGTATATAGTTGATTAACAATGTGTTAGTTTCAGGTGTACTGCAAAGTGATTACATTACACATATGCATGTATCTATTCTTTGTAATAAACTAAACTGGAAAAGAATTTGACAGAGTATTGAACAGAGTTCACTGTGCCATACACTAGGTCCTCTTTTTTTTATTATATACTTTTCACATAGTTAGAATTATATGATTTATAGCCTTTCTTTCCCCTACATTCACTCATCATGAGCATCTCCTGATAGCAAACTGAATTATTAAAATTAAGATTCAGTTGAGAGTAACAACAGCAACAAAAATCCCATTCCATTAAAATCAAAATGTTTTCCTAACTGGAAGAAGTTAGTCTACAAGTACAAATGGTGCTTCCTTATATACAAACGAGGCTCCTTCTAGTTTGTTTTTGAAAGGAAGCTTCCAATCTTAGGATCATTCCATAGTCTGGATGGCTGCTAAACCTCTAACCAGTATATACTTGTAAATATAATGGTTATCCTCTTAACAACATGTAAAACTTCCTTCATCCACCTTAATTTAGAAGTGATCACCCATATTCACTTAATCTTGCCTAAATACAGGTTATGAGTCAGTATTTTTTACTTACTTTATGAACAATTATATCTACACAGCATCGTATCATTCTATATTGGATATCAATAATTACAATTGTAGGAGGATTTTTCCATTAGTGATTTAATGCTAGCAATTGTGAAAAAACACTCAAAAAGTTTTCATATTTAGGATACATACACTTTAGGTATCAGAGTTTGTACATCAGACTCTATATCTAGTTAAAATATATTTTTACTGATCTATGATGGGCAATTTTATAAAGTATAATTTTTGAAGGATAACAGTAGAATAGATTAAAGCAATGGGTCCTTCAGTTATTAGTTTGATACAAAAATTGTCAAAATTTTACTTTTTCAATGTTGAAGTAAAAATATTACTAAGGTAGAAAATAATGACTGACATGGCTAAAATTTCTACTTACTTTATTTCTCAAGTGAAAATCAGTATCTTAAAGTAACCATTTAATTTGCTATAAACAATGTATATCATGGTCATTCACATAAATAGTACCCATAGAGCAACTTGGGAAAAAGTATGATGAATTGACATCCAACAAAATTGCTTTAAAATCGGATATTACACACTTAAATCATTTTTCTTTCATGTTATTTCTAGCACTAACTTGTGCAAAAAAAAAATAGGAAAAGGAAAAGAAAACACTATAATAGCATATCACTACTATTTTCTTTTCTTTTTTTTCACTATTTTCTACCTTATTAGACAAGATAAATTGTATAATCTTCTTATACAGCACAAAGTGAGGTATAGAATCATTTAATTGCCTATGAATCAAAGCAATTTAGGAATATTTCTGATCATTATCATGGAAAGTGAAATAACTAAAATGCTCAATAATCAGTAGCAATGTCAATCACAAAACAAAGTTAAGGCACTGCAACTTCCCTGAAATACTAGGGTTCATGCAGTATTTTCACTGCCCTAAAAATATCTGTTTGCTCCACAGATTTCTTTCTGTCTCCAATCCCCAACCTTTGGCAAGCACTAATCTTTTTACTATCTCAGTTATACCTTTTCCAGAACATCACATAGTTGGAATCATACAGTATGTAGCCTTTTCATATTGGCTTCTTCCACTAAGTAAATATAAACAAGTTTCCTCCATGTCTTCATGACATCCACTTACTTTTTTTGGTAAGATTGTTTTCTTTTATTGAGTGTTGAAAGTTCTTTATATATTCTCAACACAAGTCTTTTACCAGATATATGCTTTACAAAAATCTCTGCCAGACTGTGCCTGCCTTTTCATTCTCTTAATAATATCCTTAGAAGAGCAAAAGATTCTAGTTTTGCAAAAGTTCATTATATTATTTTGTAATTACTGTTTTACCTTTTATGTCCTAAGAAATCTTTTGTCCCTAAGGTTGTAAATATTTTTGCAATTGTGTTTTCTTCTAGAATTTTTATAATTTTTGTTTTTGTATTTAAGTTTATAGTTTATTTTGGAGATATATATGTGTATCTCTATCTATCTATGGTGAGGTGAGGGTTGATGTTCATCATTAGTCATTAAGAAAGTAACCATAATGAGATATTACTACATACTTATAAGAATAGATAAAATTAAAAAGACTGGTCATACCAACTGTTGAGGAGTTGGAGGAACTAGAATTCATACCATCCTGATGGGAATGTGAAATAATATGACCACTTTAGTAAACAGTTTGATAGTTTATTAAAAAGTTATTCATTCACCATATGATATAGCTATTCCACTGCTAAGCAAATAACTAAAGCATATATCCCTGTAAGAACTTGCATGTGAATGTTTATAGCTGCTCTATTTGTATAGTCCCAAACTGGAAACAACTATAAGAGAATGAATATATTGTGAAATAGATGAATAAATATATCCATAAAATAGAATATTAGTAAACAACAATATGAATAAATATGGATACATCTCAAAGTAATTGTGGTGGGTGAAAACAGATAGGCAAATTTTGTATATCAGTTCAGCTCAGTTGCTCAGTTGTGTCCAACTCTTTGTGACCCCATGGATCACAGTGAGCCAAGCCTCCCTGTCCATCACCAACTCCTGGAGCCTGCCCAAACTCATGACCATCAGATTGGTGATGCCATCCAACCATTTCATCCTCTGTCATCCTCTTCTCTTCATATATATACATACATATATATGTGTGTGTGTACAAAAATAGTTTTGTAAATATCTCTTTTTGAAAATACCTATAGAAAACCCTTGCCAGTCTGACAATAAAACTGGAAGATCATTGACACTTCTTTCCTATTTTTTCATCCTTTTTTCCTGCCTTCAATCAGCTAAGGTTCACTCTTGTCCCAACAAATATATACATACATATATATATATGTGTGTATATATATACACATATATGTATATATTTGTGTGTATATATATACACATATACATATATATATGTATGTATATATTTGTGTGTATATATATATATACATATATATATATTGTATGTATGTATGTATTTGTTGGGACAAGAGTGAACCTTAGCTGATTGAAGGCAGGAAAAAAGGATGAAAAAAATAGGAAAGAAGTGTCAATGATCTTCCAGTTTTTTTTGTCAGACTTGCAAGGGTTTTACATAGGTATTTTCAAAAAGAGACATTTAAAAAACTATTTTTCAAATTTTAACATATGTAGCATGTGACTTTAAAGTGAAAGTAAAGTTGCTCGGTCATGTTTGACTCTCTGTGACCCCATGGACTCCTACATCCATGGGATTTTCCAGACAAGAATACTGGAGTGGGTTGCCATTTCCTTCTCCAGGGGATCTTTCCAACCCAGGTATCGAACCCAGACCTCCCGCATTATGGGCAGATGCTTTACCGTCTAAGGCACCAGGGAATAATGTGAATTTCATAGGTCAAAATATAGGCTTACTGTTCCTCTCTCAACTGCAAGATTAGGGTATTTCTGAGCTGCCTGGTTTATACAATGAAATCGTATCCTCCATTCCACATTTCCAAAATAATGTGTCCTCTTAAAAGAAAGACTTGGTATGTCTGAAAGTGAAAGAAAGTGAAGTCACTCAGTCATGTCTGACTCTTTGTGACCCCATGGACTGTAGCCCACTAGGATTCTCCCTCCATGGGAATTTCCAGGCAAGAGTATTGGAGTGAGTTGCCATTTACTTCTCCAGGGGATCCTCCCAACCCAGGAAGGTTCCCGAGTTGTAGGCAGGAGCTTTACCATCTGAGCCACCAGGGAAGCCCTACATATGTCACAGCCCAGTTCAGTTCAGTTCAGTCACTCAGTCGTGTCTGAACCTTTTCCAGTCCCTGTGGCCACTGCTGAGTTTTCCAAATTTGCTGACATATTGAGTGCAGCACTTTCACAGCATCATCTTTCAGGATTTGAAACAGCTCAACTGGAATTCCATCACCTCCACTAGCTTTGTTCATAGTGATGCTTTGTAAGGCCTACCTGACTTCACATTCCAGGATGTCTGGCTCTAGGTGAGTGATTACTCCATGGTGATTATCTGGGTCGTGAAGATCCTTTTTGTACAGTTCTTCTGTGTATTCTTGCCACCACTTCTTAATATCTTCTGCTTCTGTTAGGTCCAGACCATTTCTGTCCTTTATCGAGCCCATCTTTGCATGAAATGTTCCCTTGGTATCTCTAGTTTTCTTGAAGAGATCTCCAGTCTTTCCCATTCTGTTCTTTTCCTCTATTTCTTTGCATTGATCGCTGAGGAACATTCCCTTATCTCTCCTTGCTTACTTGACTTCACATTCCAAGATGTCTGGCTCTAGATTAGTCAACACATCATCATGATTATCTGGGTCATGATGATCTTTTCTGTACAGTTCTTCCGTGTATTCTTGCCACCTCTTCTTAATATCTTCTGTTTCTGTTAGGTCCAGAACATTTCTGTCCTTTATCGAGCCCATCTTTGCATGGAATGTTCCCTTGGTATCTTTAGTTTTCTTTAAGAGATCTCTAGTCTTTCCCCTTCTATTCTTTTCCTCTATTTCTTTGCATTGATCGCTGAAGAAGGCTTTCTTATCTCTTGTTGCTATTCTTTGGAACTCTGCATTCAGATGCTTATATCTTTCCTTTTCTCCTTTGCTTTTCGCCTCTCTTCTTTTCACAGCTATTTGTAAGGCCTCCTCAGACAGCCATTTTGCTTTTTTGCATTTCTTTGCCATGGGGATGGTCTTGATCCCTGTGTCCTGTACAATGTCATGAACCTCATTCCATAGTTCATCAGGCACTCTATCTATCAGATCTAGGTCCTTAAATCTATTTCTCACTTCCACTGTATAATCATAAGGGATTTGATTTAGGTCATACCTGAATGGTCTAGTGGTGTTGCCCACTTTCTTCAATTTAAGTCTGAATTTGGCAATCAGGAGTTCATGATCTGAGCCACAGTCAGCTCCCAGTCTTGTCTTTGTTGACTGTATAGAGCTTCTCCATCTTTGGCTGCAAAGAATATAATCAATCTGATTTCGGTGTTGACCATCTGGTGATGTCCATGTGTAGAGTCTTCTCTTGTGTTGTTGGAAGAGGGTGTTTGCTATGACCAGTGCATTTTCTTGGCAAAACTCTATTAGTCCTTGGCCTGCTTCATTCCGCATTCCAAGGCCAAATTTGCCTGTTACTCCAGGTTTTTCTTGACTTCCTACTTTTGCATTCCAGTCCCCTATCATAAGAGGTTTGATTTAGATCATACCTGAATAGTCTAGTGGTTTTTCCTACTTTCTTCAATTTATGGATGAATTTGGCAATAAGGAATTCATGATCTGAGCCAGTTAGCTCCCAGTCTTGTTTTTGCTGACTGTATAGAACTTCTCCATCTTTGGCTGCAAAGAATATAACAATCTGATTTTGGTATTGACCATCTGGTGATGTCCATATGTAGAGTCTTCTCTTGTGTTGTTGGAAAAGGGTGTTTTCTATGAAGAGTGAGTTCTCTTGGCAAAACTCTTATTAGCCTTTGTCATGCTTCAATTCGAAGGCCAAATTTGCCTGTTATTCCAAGTGTTTCTTGACTTCTTACTTTTGCATTCCATCGTCTGCCTCCAATGCGGGAAACCCAGGTTTGATCCCTGGTCAGGAAGATCCCCTGGAGAAGGAAATGCCAATCTACTCCAGTATTCTTGCCTGATGGAGGAGCTTGGTAGGCTACAGTCCATGGGGTCGCAAAGAGTCAGACACGACTGAGTGACTTCCCTTTCACTTTTCTTTCCCCTATAATGAAAAGGACACCTTTTTTGGGCGTTAGTGCTAAAAACTCTTGTAGGTCTTCATAGAACCATTCAACTTCAGCTTCTTCAGCATTACTCTTTGAGACATAGACTTGGATTAGTGTGATACTGAATGATTTGCCTTGGAGACGAACAAAGATCATTTTGTCATTTATGAGATGGCATCCAAGTACTGCATTTTGGACTCTTTTGTTGACCATGATGGCTACTCCATTACTTCTAAGAGATTCCTGCCCGCAGTAGTAGATATAATGGTCATCTGAGTTAAATTCACCCATTCCAGTCCATTTTAGTTCACTGACTCCTAGAATGTTGACAGTCACTCTTGCCATGTCCTGTTTGACCACTTGATTTGCCTTAATTCATGGACCTGACATTCCAGGTTCCTATGCAATAGTGCTCTTTACAGCATCAGACCTTGCTTCTATCATTAGTCACATCCACAGCTGGGTATTGCAACTCTTTTGTTGACCATGATGGCTACTCCATTACTTCTAAGAGATTCCTGCCCGCAGTAGTAGATATAATGGTCATCTGAGTTAAATTCACCCATTCCAGTCCATTTTAGTTCACTGACTCCTAGAATGTTGACAGTCACTCTTGCCATGTCCTGTTTGACCACTTGATTTGCCTTAATTCATGGACCTGACATTCCAGGTTCCTATGCAATAGTGCTCTTTACAGCATCAGACCTTGCTTCTATCATTAGTCACATCCACAGCTGGGTATTGCTTTTGCTTTGGCTCCATCCCTTCATTCTTTCTGGAGTTATTTCTCCACTGATCTCCAGTAGCATAATGGGCACCTACCGACCTGGGGAGTTCCTCTTTCAGTATCCTATCATTTTGCCTTTTCATACTGTTTATGGAAAATCACTGCAGATGGTGATTGCAGCCATGAAACTAAAAGACATTTACTCCTTGGAAGAAAAGTTATGACCAGTCTAGATAGCATATTCAAAAGCAGAGACGTTACTTTGCCAACAAAGGTCCATCTAGTCAAGGCTCTGGTTTTTCCAGTAGTCATGTATGGATGTGAGAATTGGACTGTGAAGAAAGCTGAGCACTGAAGAATTGATGCTTTTGAACTGAGGTGTGGGAGAAGACTCTTGAGAGTCCCTTGGACTGCAAGGAGATCCAACCAGTCCATTCTAAAGGAGATCAGCCCTGGGATTTCTTTGAAAGGAATGATGCTAAAGCTGAAACTCCAGTACTTTGGCCACCTCATGAGAAGAGTTGACTCATTGGAAAAGACTGTGATGTGGGAAGGATTGGGGGCAGGAGGAGAAGGGGATGACAGAGGATGAGATGGCTGGATGGCATCACCGACTTGATGGACTTGAGTTTGGGTGAACTCCTGGAGCTGGTGATGGACAGAGAGGCCTGGAGTACTGCAATTCATAGGGTTGCAAAGAGTTGGACATGACTGAGCAACTGAACTGACTAGGTTGTTCATAGCTTTTCTTTCAAGGAACAGGTATCTTTTAATTTCAAGTCTGTAGTCACCTTCTGCAGTGATTTTGGAGCCCAAGAAAATAAAATCTCTTCCTATTTCCATTGTTGTCCCATCTATTTGCCATGAAGTGATGGGACCAACTGCCATTATCTTAGTTTTATGAATGTTGAGTATTAAGCCATGTTTTTCACTCTCCTCTTTCACTTTCATCAAGAGGCTCTTTAGGTCTTCTTCATTTTCTGCCATAAGTAAATGTGATGTCATCTGCATATCTGAGGTTATTGATGTTTCTTCTGGCAACCTTGATTCCTTATTGGGCTTCATTCAGCCTGACAATTTGCATGATGTACTCTGCATATAAGTTAAATAAGCAGAGTGACAATATACCGACTTGACATACTCCTTTCCTAATTTGGAACCAGTCCATTGTTCCATGTCCGGTTCTAACTGTTGCTTCTTGACTTGCAAACAGATTTCTTAGAAGGCAAATAAGGTGGTCTGATATTCCCATCTCTTTAAGAATTTTCTACAGTTTATTGTGATCTACACAGTCAACGGCTTTGGGGTAATCAATAAAGCAAAAGTAGATATTGGGGGGATTGTCTTGCTTTTTCTATGATTCAACGGATGTTGGCAGTTTGATCTCTGGTTACTCTGCCTTTTCTAAGTTCAGCTTGAATATCTGGAAGTTCATGGTTCACATACCATTGAAGCCTGGCTTAGAGATTTTTGAACATTACTTTGCTAGCATGTGAGATGAGTGCAATTGTGCGGTAGTTTGAACATTCTTTGGCATTGTCCTTCTTTGAGATTGGAAAGAAAACTGAAATTTCCAGTCCTGTGGCCATTGCTGAGTTTTCCAAATTTGCTGGAATGTTGAGAGCAGCACTTTAACAGAATCATCTTGTAGGCTTTGAACTAATTCAACTGGTATTACATCACCTCCACTAGTTTTGTCTGTAGTGATGCTTCCTAAAGCCCTCTTGACTTCGCATTCTAGGATGTCTGGCTCTAAGTGAATGATCACACCATTGTGGTTATCTTGGTCATGAAGATCTTTTTTGTATAGTTCCTCTGAGTATCGCCAGCTCTTCTTAACATCTTCTGCTTCTGTTAGGTTCATTCCATTTTTGTCCTTCATTGTGCCCATCTTTGCATAAGCACATGCAAAGATGCATCTTGGTATCTCTAATTTTTCTTGGAGAGATCCCTGCTGCTACTGCTGCTGCTAAGTCACTTCAGTTGTGTCCAACTCTGAGTGACTCCATGGACAATAGCCCACCAGGTTCCCCCATCCCTGGGATTCTCCAGGCAAGAACACTGGATTGGGTTGCCATTTCCTTCTCCAATGCATGAAAGTGAAAAGTAAAAGTGAAGTCACTCAGTCATGTCCGACTCTTCGCGACCACATGGACTGCAGCCTTCCAGGCTCCTCTGTCTATGGGAGTTTCCAGGCAAGAGCACTGGAGTGGGTTGCCAATGCCTTCTCCAGAAGAGGTCGCTAGTCTTTCCCATTGTATTGTTTTCCTCTGTTTCTTTGCATTCTTCCCTGAGGAAGGCTTTCTTATCTCTCCTTGCTATTCTTTCAAACTCTCCTTTCAGATGGGTATATCTTTCTTTTTCTCCTCTACCTTTAGCTTCTCTTCCTTTCTCAGCTATTTGTAAGACATCCTCAGATAACTATTCTACTGTTTTGTATTTCTTTTTCTTGGGGATGATTATGATCGCTGCCTCCTGTCACAAACCTCTGCCCATAGTTCTTCAGGCACTCTAGCAGATCTAATCCCTTGGATCTGTTTGTCACTTCCACTGTATAATTGTATGGGATTTGATTTAGGTCATACCTGAATGTCTAATGGCTTTCCCTACTTTCTTCAAAGTAAGTCTGAATTTGGCAATAAGGAGTTCATGATCTGAGCCACAGTCACCTCCTGGTCTTGTTTTTGCTCACTGTATAGAGCTTCTTCATCTTTGCCTCCAAAGGATATAATTGGTATTAACCATCTGGTGATGTCCTGGACATTCACAGGCAAGTCTGGGGCAGTCTCTTACAGGCTCATTGCTTCTTTCTTCTGGTTCTTGGTGCACACAAGTTTTTGCTTGTGCCCTCCTAGAGTCTGTTTCCCCAGTCCTGTCTAAGTTATGAAATCAAATCCTCTGGCCTCCAAAGTCAGATTCTCTGGGGGTTCTAAGTGCCTTTCAGATCCCCAGGTTGAGAAATCTGTTGTGAGTCTTAGAACTTTCTTAACAGTGCGAGAGAGAATTTCTTTGGCATATCTGCTCTGCAGTTTGTGGATCATCTGCTCAGCAGCTCTGTGGTGGGGTTATTGTGACCTTCTCAAAGATGGCTTATGCCACAGGCTGTGTGACCCAGGTAGCTGCACCCAAAGCCCCTGCCCCTGCAGCAGACCACTGCTGACCCATGCCTCTGCAGGAGACTCAAACACTGGTCTGGCTCAGTCTCTGTGGGGTGTCTGGGTCCTGATGTGCACAAGATTTTGTATGAGCCCTCCAAGCATCTCTGGTGGGTATGGGGCTTGATTTTAAATGTGATTTCACCCCTCCTACAGTCTTGCTGGTGCTTCTCCTTTGCGCTTGGATAGGGGATATCTTCTCTTGGTGGGATCTTACATTCTTCTGTCAGTGGTTGCTCAGTAGCGAGTTGTACTTTTGGAGTTCTCACAGGAGAAGACGAGCACATGTCCTACTCCACTATTTTGTGTCTTCCACTGACAAAATAGATCAGTACATTTAATTAATTAAAGACTATACAGAATAATGACTTTCAGTTTGTGACACTGACACAAAATTCACAGAGAATTTGAGGACAAATGTGGAAGAAAATAAAGGTAAATAGAATAAAAATAAATAAATAGTAATTGACAGATATATTGTGTCTTATCTTCCTTACCAATGTTTCCTCAATAAACTAATTTTTGATGCTAAGAAAAGAAATTAGATAGGATGATATATTTTAGCAACTCACAAGCATAATTTTGAGTGTGATGTCATTAAAATGATAGATATAATAGAGCTTCAGGGAAGTAACATGGCAATAATTAAATTAATTTAAATATATAAAATAACGTTTCATTGTACTAGCTTTATTGTAATACTGTTATAATTGTTCTATCATAACAGAATATTTTTAAAGGAACCCACCTGTAAGTACTTATAATAGAGGAGTAGCTTCAATTTTTTTTACTTATTATAATACAGGCATCACATAAATTAATTAGAACACAAAGAACAAAGTCAATGGCAAGTAGAGGATTTAGGGAGGCAAAAGTTTTATTTTTTTTAACTGAAACTTGATCATAGCTCATCAGTGTACTATGACTAGTCAAGTGAAATTTTTAGCCATCAGTACTGTCTTAAAACTGACTTTATTTAGAGACAGTCTTCATATATACAATTTTAGTAAAAATATCAATAATCCAAGAGTTAAGAACTGAAACCATACTCACAGAAAGTATGAGAAACACTGGACTGGAAGAAACACAAGCTGGAATCAAGATTGGCAGGAGGAATATCAATAACCTCAGATATGCAGATGATACCACCCTTATGGCAGAAAGTGAAGAGGAACGAAAGAGCCTCTTGATGAAAGTGAAAGAAGAGAGTGAAAAAGTTGGCTTAAAGCTCAACATTCAGAAAACGAAGATCATGGCATCTGGTCCCATCACTTCATGGGAAATAGATGGGGAAACAGTAGAAACAGTGTCAGACTTTATTTTTTGGGGCTCCAAAATCACTGCAGATGGTGACTGCAGCCATGAAATTAAAAGGCGCTTACTCCTTGGAAGAAAAGTTATGACCAACTTAGATAGTATATTCAAAGCAGAGACATTACTTTGCAGACTAAGGTCCGTCTAGTTAAGGCTATGGTTTTTCCTGTGGTCATGTATGGATGTGAGAGTTGGACTGTGAAGAAGGCTGAGTGCAGAAGAATTGATGCTTTTGAACTGTGGTGTTGGAGAAGACTCTTGAGAGTCCCTTGGACTGCAAGGAGATCCAACCAGTCCATTCTGAGGGAGATCAACCCTGGGATTTCTTTGGAAGGAATGATGCTAAAACTGAAGCTCCAGTACTTTGGCCACCTTATGCGAAGAGTTGACTCATTGGAAAAGACCCTGATGCTGGGAGGGATTGGGGGCAGGAGGAGAAAGGGACGACCGAGGATGAGATGGCTGGATGGCATCACGGACTCAATGGACGTGAGTCTGAGTGAACTCCGGGAGTTGGTGATGGACAGGGAGGCCTGGCGTGCTGCGATTCATGGGTTCGCAAAGAGTAGGACACGACTGAGCGACTGAACTGAACTGAAGACTTAAGAAAAATAAATCTGAGAGAAGGTATGCAATTATATTATTAACATGTATAAACCCCTAGTTGTTATTTAACTCCTACTCTCGTAAAATTTATTTTAGAAAGTTTCTTTTCTTTGAGAAATGTATGCTCTTTTCAGATGAATAAAAAGCCAGTTATTTTACACTTGAATACTGAAGAGCTAAAGATTACTTGTTCTGTCTTTATCCATTATGTATTTAGAAATCTTAAATAAATGTAGCATTTATTCTAGACTAGTACACTTAGATATACAACTACTTTATCACTCATGAAATCATCAAGGACTCAAGAAGAAAAGCAGTAGATTGTAAAAGAGATAGCATTAATAATTTATATTTTAACCTCTTGATTCACATTCAACTATTATTTTTCTACTCACTGAAACTCTACAGTTAAAACTAATGGTAGTGAACATAGATTCACTTAAAGTAATGCTGATTCATAAACACTTCAGTGAGCCAAAAGTATAATTTAATAGCAAGAAAAGCAGAGCTTTAAACAGAGTAAAGGAGAAAATTGTATTATTAAAATGCTTGCCAAGAAGGTGAGCAATGTTCAGCTGATTCACATTTCTTGGGACATTTACTGAGAAGTATCCCATATTTCTAAAAATCAGGTCAAATTTGTTATTTCATTAATGCCCTTTTGTGATTAATTTTACTAATGAAAAATATCCATTTTCACAAAGAATGTGTAAAAATATATCACTTTTTGAGAGAAGAGATTTGCAAGGTCAATTGAGTTGTTAAATAATACAGAGTAGACACAATGTATTTTTTAGGAAAGAACACTGAAATATTGTGCCAATATGGAAAACAAAAAAACTCTTTTAGCTTTTATCTGATTGTAAAATTAGGAAGTATGATGAACAGAGAAGTCGATCTAGCTAGGTACAGATACTTCAATTATAGCATTAGTAAAATTTAAAAGTGTGTAAAAGAAAATGTCTTTTAGAAATTTTGAAGTTGCTTTATTTTAAAGATTTACAATATCATGCATAAAACAAAATGTATTTGTTTCCTATAATACAGGTTTTAAATTTATTTTGTTTAAAAATAAACAATTTTTTGAAGTGGTTGAAATCAATAAAAACTGTTTGACATTTTTCCAGAACCAGTTTTAGAACTTGGCATAAATTAGAGCTATAATTTTAAAAAATACAATGACTTTTGTAAAAATATCTACTTACTTTAAATTAATTCCAGAATATTTGTTGAAGATTCAAAATAGATGAAATTCAAGATGCTGCCATTGAGATCTCAAAACCATTTTAAAACATTTCAGCGATTCCTTTGCATACTGGCCAGACTACTCAGTATAATATAGTAGATAATGAAAAAATAAGAGAATTGTAGTCTGTGAAAGGAAAGCCTAAATCAATTAATATTCCTTTGCCTTTTTGTTGTTGCTGTTTGTTTTTTTTTTGTTTGTTTGTTTTGCAGAGAGTAAAGGTGGATTTCAAGGACATTTTGTTAGTATACGCAGCATACAAATTTAGTATACAGATTTAGTATAGATAAATAGATGATAGCAAGGGTAAATTAAAGTCTTATGCAATTATTTAATTTTTATAAATAAGAAACACTGGGGAGAGTGCAGATGTAATTTCTCAGATATATGATTTTTGTGTGTGTGTGACCTATATATGTTCTCTGGCCTCCCTGGTTGCTCAGTGGTAAAGAATCTGTCTGCCAATGCAAGGGACATGGGTACAATCCCTGGGTTGGGAAGATCCCCTGGAGGAGGAAATGGCAACCCATTCCAGTATTCTTACCTGGGAAAAATCCCATGGACAGAAGATCCTGACAAGATATAGTCCATGTGGTTGCAAGGACTCAGACACAATTGAGTGAGTAAACAATGTATATGTTCCCTAATGAATTGTCTTTCTCTCATGCTGAGGTAGCTGTGACCATCAACAGCAGTTTTCTGGAGTTCCAGAAACTTCGTGTTCCTTGACAGCTAACAGATAACTCTGGTGACCCTCTTTCTTTGAGTTTTGCAATCATTTTTTGATTGCCCATTCTCATAGAAACAGCTCTCTTCTTGTTTGAAATATCCTTAATGGCCTCAGTTTTCATGCTAAACTCTGAAAAATACATGTCATTTTTTTTTTTTAACTAGGAAGGAAAGATATTTTTTTTAATGAGGTTGACAGTTGAATTGAGATTACAAAATATCACACCTGCACATGAGATGTGGAAAGACTTCTAGACACAGGAAACTTGTGCAAGTCATGGAAATTGAAATTCCACGTTTTTGTTTTTTTTTGGCAAATTGTTAGTATCTGTTAAATGTATTGACACCAGGATGAGACTAATATTGTCTGGTACGTTAAGGGGAGAATTCTCAAAAAGATTAGATTTTTAAAATTTCACAGTACTTAGAAGTACAAATAAAATTTTCAGTTCAGTTCAGTTCAGTTCAGTGGCTCAGTCATGTCCAACTCTTTGAAACCCCATGGACTGCAGCTCACCAGGCTTCCGGGTTCATCTCCAACACCCAGAGTTTACTCAAACTCAAATAAAATTATCTCTTCCCTGAATTGAGTGTGGAATTTTCCAGACTGAATTCAACAAGAAACAGTCCAAAGAAAATTAGTAAGCTGGAATGTGGGGTTAAAAAGAGCATTTGTATCAGACTATAGGAGATAAAGTGTGAGGTATGAATTGACCCTAAGGTTGATTTTGTATATGATAGGCAGCATCAGAGAACTTTTGATGTTAAACACATATTGAACATTTTCTATTTGTTTCTCTAGATTTTCTTTTCACTCTTTTAACTCTGCTTCTTGTTTTGTACTAATGGATGTGCTCTCTATCAATGGCTTCTGGGGAGGCACTAGCATGGCCTGGAAGATGCAGGACAGATAGGGAGACTGATTCTCTCATCCTCCTCCATGCCACCTGGAGGGGGGCCACCTCACTACCAAAAGCTATAACTCTGCTGATCGTGGCCCCTGGGTTCTGGTACTATACCTTCCATTATCCTTTCAGGGCCAGCAGAGGTTCTGAATTCTCTAGAAGCAAGCCTTTCCTCACCCTGGAAGATTTTCCTACACCCAACACTTTGTGAGGTGAAATAAGTCACTTTTGGGGGGAATGAGGTGAGGGAGGGATCTAAACTGATCTAAAGCTGAGCTGCCAGGTGTGGGAAGAGCAACTGATTAAAAACCACATACCACAATGAGAGAGAGCTAAGCCTTTAATCATTTACTGTGATGGAATAAGCAAGAGTCTCAAACCCGAAAAAGATCAACTCCCCCCATTCTATTTTCCCTCTGGAAGGGAGTGCAGATTGAGGGTCAGGTGGATCAGCACTGATGCTAGGATCTTCTCACTGTTGAGGGAGCCCCAGACCAAAGGGTCTTGTGGTTTTGTGGACCCTGCGGTCAGGAATGGATGAGTACTGGGTGCTGAGTTATAGCAAGCAGAAGACCTTCCAGGTTCCCATCCTCTCAGCTCTCGGGGGTCTCAGAAAAGGTACTACAGGAAGGGACCTAGGAATTCAGGCTCCTTCACTAAGAATGTAAGTATGTAAAGAGTGCTACTGGCCACAGGGCCTGTGTCCTTGACTGCACCTCCTCCCTTCAGAGATGACAGTGGCCTGGCCATGCACTAAGTCTGGGGGAGGGTTGGCAGTTTTCCCAGTGATGTCTGCCACATAAAGCCTCTGACTGCCTGTGGTTCAAAGTCTGAAAATGTTCTACATAGATGCTCAACCAGGAGATGTGTTCCCCAGCCAAGAACCTGATCAGTGCCTTTATTAGTCTACACCTTCAGGATGGGGTCCTGAGATTGGGTTATCCTTCTCTGTGGAACACACACAGAAAACCTCCTCCTTGTGGTGTGTGGTGGTAAATGGGAGAGTTAGTCTTTGGCTGGCAGTGGCCTTAGGATTCCTCAAGTTAGCATCAGTGGCTCCTGGGAGTGCAGTGTGCTCGAGTGTAAGATGACTGTGGCAGCCACCATAACAGCAATTAGAAATACAAGATTAACATTGCAGGAAGTAAATTGGTTACTTTAGAATAAATAACATGTCATGAAGTCTGCGGATGTTTGCAAAGATTCTGTGTAATGCTTTTTATCTTTTTAAGAGGGATAATTTCAGTAAGCTATTAACTTAAGAACTCATTCCAATATTTAATTAATGGCCGATCAAATACATGTATCATGTGAATTTGTTGATACTAGTAAGGTGAATGTATGCCTTATATATTAGATAGAAATAATCTATGAGCAGATTTATAGAGAAACAGCAAAAAAAAAAATCATGTCATGACCTAATGTTACCATGATAACCATGACTACATATTTTCAAAATAACTGTAAATATGTCTCAGAAGTCAATTCAGTTCAGTTCAGTTCAGTCGCTCAGTCGTGTCTGACTCTTTGTGACCCCATGAATCACAGCACACCAGGCCTCCCTGTCCATCACCAACTCCCGGATTTCACCCAAACTCATGTCCATTGAGTTGGTGATGCCATCCAACCATCTCATCTTCTGTCATCCCCTTCTCCTCCTGCCTTCAGTGTTTCCCAGCATCAGAGTCTTTCCCAATGAGTCAGTTCTTTACATCAGGTGGCCAAAGTATTGGAGTTTCAGCTTTAGCATCAGTCCTTCCAATGAACACTGAGGACTGATCTCCTTTAGTATAGACTGGCTGGATCTCCTTGCAGTCCAAGGGACTCTCAAGAGTCTTCTCCAACACCACAGTTCAAAAGCATCAGTTCTTCAGCACTCAACTTTCTTAACAGTTCAACTCTCACATCCATACATCACCACTGGAAAAACCATAGCTTTGATTAGATGGACCTTTGTTGGCAAAGTAATGTCTGCTTTTCAATACAGTGTCTAGGTTGGTCATAATTTTCCTTCCAAGGAGTAAGCGTCTTTTAATTTCATGGCTGCAGTCACCATCTGCAGTGATTTTGGAGCCCAGAAAAATAAAGTTTGACACTGTTTCCACGGTTTCCCCATGTATTTGCCTTGAAGTGATGGGACCAGATGCCATGATCTTAGTTTTCTGAACTTTTTGAGCTTTAAGCCAACTTTTTTCACTCTCCTCTTTCACCTTCATCAAGAGGCTGTTTAGTTCTTCTTCATTTTCTGCCATAAGGATGGTGTCATCTGCATATCTGAGGTCACGATATTTCTCCTGGCAATCAATATTCTCTCTTAAAAAAAAAAGTGATCATAGTCTAGCTTACCTAATGGTAGGCAATCCACATTATTACACACAGACTATAGTTGAAAGAGTCTAAATTATTTTCAGTCTTTCTGAAAAGAACTAGGTATGGTTCTTCTGGATATGTCTTAGATGACACACCAAAGAGGCTAAAATGACACTATTTTCCCCACTTAGTTGCATTTGGATAAATATGAAATCAGACCTCTTTCATAAACATCTGTCTCATAAAATGCATAAAATGTCTCCTGCCAAAAGAAATTAATAAATTAGAACTGAAGATAAAATTTGTACATTTCCTTTCAGTGATCTTTTTATTTCCTTGATTATACAATGTATTCAGTAAGTATTGATGGAATTTTCACTCTGCTCAAAGAACTCTCTTTGGTGTTATATTGTACAAAAGATGAATTAGTTTGAGATTTCAGTTTTACAGTTATAGATCCTTTCTTTTTTTTCTTTCCCAGAATTCACATAAAAACTATGAAAGAAGTCAGATATTAAATATAAATTCTTGAGAAATAAAAGTGTAGCTGTATATCTTCTGTATACCCAGATCACAGAAAGATAGCCTCACAGTGCTAGGTAATTACCAGAAGAATCTAGCATCTCTCTCTCCATCTTGTATTGCTAAGAACATTTGAGGGTTTTGAAAAATGGAGCTCAAAACTTTATATCATTAATTTCAGGTGTGAACATGAAGCTTATATTTGACTCAACGGACTGGAATCTGGAATATGTCCTTTCATAAAAGGAAAATGATGTATCAATTTCTGTGTAATTAAATCAAATCAAATCAAAAGAAATAATGAAAAAACTTTTCAACTCCCCAAATGTTAATAAATTCCAGGTATAGCATTTGGAGCAAATAATTTGGTTCAAAACCTCAACACTTATTGGTTAGTCTTCACCAAACTGTATTAATTATGTTAATTAATGTTAATATTAAATAAATTTTTAGATTGTCTCACATACATAGTATATATTTCACATGAACATAGACATTTATGGTCTATTGGCTATTTTCACAGAATCTTACAAAAATATGCTGCTGCTGCTGCTAAGTCACTACATTATCATGATCCAGTATATATGTTTTGCAAGATAGGTGACAATTTAAAAACTTCAAAATAGCTATTTAATAAAAGTGCCTATTCTGTTTCTGAAACTGAGAATTGTGTAAAATTATTTTTGCAATAATTATTCCTGAAATTATACTGAGAATTACAGAACCTTCATAAATAATCTCATTTGATTCTTACACCTACTTTGTGAGGTATGTAGGGCAGGAAATAACCTTAAAGAGGTTAAGTGGCTTGTGCAAGGTCCAAGTATTAAGAGGCAGCAATAAATTCAGAAATCAGATCTTTGTATAAAGTCATTGCTCTTCCCAAACTAATACTCTAATGGACCTAAAACACACGAAAAGTTTGTTATTATGACGTGATATTATAGTATAGTATAAAGGAAATAGTATAAAATAGAAACAGTATATAATACAAGCTATCATATATATTTCCCTTATAAATAAAAATATTTTTCTCATTACAAAATGAAAATAATTTTATTTTATAAAAGTGTAACTAAGGAAACAGGAAAATTGCTGATGACAACTGTAAATATTATATTTAATTCATATTTTTCTATGTAATATAAACTGCATATTTTATCTATTGATTACTTCTAAGAAAACTATTTTGCCTCTGGTTGCATAATAGTTTAAGTGCTTTGAAAGAAATAATCTTGCTGTTACTAAGAATAACATCTAAATCCAAATCGGGATCAATTTCCTCTCGACTTCCTCCCCAAGTCTTGAAGAATACTTTACTGTTCCAGCTTTTGTCGTCCGCTTCTTGTCAGAAGGATGCTGGCTCTCTCTGTGCAAGTGGGAACCTGCTGCCCTTCAGTCCTACTGTGGTAGTGGTCTGCCCTGTCAGCCTAAGGAAGTGCCATCAGCTCCATAGTCATTCTTATTTCATCTTGTCCCTCCTCTGTTCTTTGCAGCCAGACTGGCCACATTTCTTCTGATATAAAATTCTCAAAACCCATCAGCCAGTCTCCTGTGCAATTTGGAAGGGTTCAAGCCATCGATAAGCAGGTCCTCTGCATACCTTTTCTGGATAACTCATCTCTAATCCTAGTTTCTGTCAAGATGCTTGATTGAATCCATGTGTTACACATTTAATCGCTATAGCAAAATTGTCCAGCAACTCCTTTCATATTAATTGCACAGCATGCGTTCTCATTTTTTGCAGTGTGGATAGACTGAGAATTTTCCAAACTTTTAAGTTTCACTTCCTTTTTGTTTTTTGTTGTCATTGTTTTTGTTGTTTGTTTGCTAAATTGTGTCCCACTGTTTGTGACCCCATGGACTGCAGCTCACCAGGCTCTCCTGTCCTTTATTATTTTCTGGAATTTGCTCAGATTCATATCCATTGAGTCATCCATTGGATGGACATGCATGTCCATTGAGTTTTTGATTTTTGCTGGTTCACATTTAGTAAGCATGTCATTTTAGTTTCCTTTGGAGAACACAGTTTCTCACACTTTCCATATTTTTATGACTTTGAAAGCTCTGAGGCATAGTCATCAGTTTTGTTTTGTAAAATGATCAATTTTAGGGTTTGTCCAATGTTTCTCTTGCAATTAGACAGGAATTGTGTTTGTTGTTTTTTGTTGCTGTTCTTTTGAGGAAGACTACCACAGAGGTCAAGTGCCATTTTTCATTTTCATCACACAATATTAAGGGTCCATCTGTCAACATGACTTGTCACTATTGGTCCTAACCTTGATGATCTAGCAGAAGCAGAGTATGTCAGGATTCTTCACTGTGTGGTCATCCCTTTTGTTCCCCTTCTCAAATGCTTTAGTATGCAATGTGCCCATGAGTGCAGAGCACCTACTAATATGTATATTATTTAGGGTTTTTCTGTATCAGAGATTGATATCTTCTCTCTCATTTATTTATGATATTATTTATTTTTCTCAATGTGGACTCATGGATACTCATTTTATACTCTTGGTAAGATCCAATGTTACTTTGTTTTGTCAAATTATTTCCATTTTAGTAATTGTGACTTTTACTTTGGTCCTGGGTCCCTTTGACACATCCTGCTTACTACAGGATATTTGAGCACTTTACTTTTCTGAACCATAAGATCTCTAGACTCTTTCTATAAAAAATTGTTGGCCCATTCTAGAATCGTGATTTCTTCAAGGAGCTCCTTTAATAGAATGACATTAGAAATCAAAATCTGGTGGTAGGTGATGTTTAACTTTCATACATTCAGTCAGTTCAGTCACTCAGTCGTGTCCGACTCTTTGCGACCCCATGAATCGCAGCACGCCAGGCCTTTCAAGGAGTAAACATACATTAATTTACAATATATTGTTGTTGTTATTGTTGTTTAGTGACTAAGTCATACTCCACTCTTTTGCAGCCCCATGACTGTAGTCTACCAGGCTCCTCTGTCCCAGGCAGTCTAGGTTTAATACAGGATGCAGGATGCTTGGGACTGATGCACGGGAATAATCCAGAGAGATGGTGTGGGGCAAGAGGAGGGAGGGGGTCAGGATTGGGAATTCATGTACACTCATGGCTGATTCATGTCAATTTATAGCAAAACAAATACAGTATTGTAAAGCAAAACAATCTAAAAATAAAAATTAATTTAAAAAATACTATTGGAGTGGGTTGCCATTTCTTCCCCAAGGGATCTTACTATTCAGTTCAGTTCAGTTCAGTTCAGTCACTCAGTTATGTCAGACTTTTTGCGACCCCATGAATCGCAGCACGCCAGGCCTTCTTGTCCATCATCAACTCCCAGAGTTCACTCAGACTCACATCCATCAGATCGGTGATGCCATCCATCCATCTCATCCTCGGTCATCCCCTTCTCCTCCTGCCCCCAATCCCTCCCAGCATCACAGTCTTTTCCAATGAGTCAACTCTTTGCATGAGTGGCCAAAGTACTGGAGTTTCAGCTTTAGCATCATTCCTTCCAGAGAAATCCCAGGGCTGATCTCCTTCAGAATGGACTGGTTGGGCTCCTTGCAGTCCAAAGGACTCTCAAAAGTCTTCTCCAACACCACAGTTCAAAAGCACCAATTCTTCAGCACTCAGCTTTCCTCACAGTCCAACTCTCACATCCATACATGACTACTGGAAAAACCATAGCCTTGACTAGAGGGACCATTGTTGGCAAAGTAATATCTCTGCTTTTCAATATGCTATTAGTTGATTTATATGTATATTTAATACATATGTGAATATATTAACATGAATAACAATTCTACATTCTTTAAATATCATTTTTATAAATTTTGAGTTCAAATCTTTGTTGATTTTATACCATGTATATTTCTTTCACAAATTATCATTTGTCTTTCAGTATTGTTCAGTTCAGTTCAATCACTCAGTCGTGTCCGACTCTTTGTGACCCCATGAATCCCAACACGCCATCACCAGCTCTCGGAGTCCACGCAAACCCATGTCCATTGAGTTGATGATGCCACCTAGCCATCTCATCCTCTGTCGTCCCCTTCTCCTCCTCCCCCCAATCCCTCCCAGCATGAGGGTCTTTTCCAGTGAGTCAACTCTTCACATGAGGTGACCAAAGTATTGGAGTTTCAGCTTCAGCATCATTCCTTCCAATGAACATTCAGGACTGATCTCCTTCAGAATGGACTGGTTGGATCTGTTGCAGCCCAGGGGATTCTCAAGAGTCTTCTCCAACACCACAGTTCAAAAGCACCAATTCTTTGGCACTCAGGTTTCTTCACAGTTCAACTCTCACATTCATACATGACCACTCGAAAAACCATAGCCTTGATTAGATGGAACTTTGTTGGCAAGTTAATATCTTTCCTTTTCAATATGCTATCTAGGTTGGTCATAACTTTCCTTTTAAGGAGTAAGCGTCTTTTAATTTCATGGCTGCAATCACCATCTGCAGTGATTTTGGAGCCCAAAAAGATAAATCCTGACACTTGTTTCTACTGTTTCCCCATGTATTTCCCATGAAGTGATGGGACCGGATGCCATGATCTTAATTTTCTTTTTTTTTTTTTCTTTTTTTTTTTAAATTAATTTTTTATTTTTTTAGTTTGTTTTGCTTTACAATACTGTATTTGTTTTGCTACACATCGACATGGATCAGCCACGAGTGTACATGATCTCCCAATCCCGACCCCCACCTCCCCCCTCCCTCCTCACACCCTCTCTCTGGATTATCCCCATGCACATGATCTTCATTTTCTGAATGTTGAGCTTTAAGTCAACTTTTTCACTCCCTCTTTCACTTTCATCAAGAGGCTTTTTAGTTCTGTTCACTTTCTGCCATAAGGGTGGTGTCATCTGCATATCTGATGTTCTTGATATTTCTCCCGGCAATCTTGATTCCAGCTTGTGCTTCTTCCAGCCCAGCGTTTCTTATAATGTACTCTGCAGAGAAGGCAGTTCAATGTTGTTACTGGTGTCATTTCCTGTATAGACCTAAACATATTAATATAATCTAGTGTGTCTATGTTTACTTTGTGACTTATATTTTTTTTAAATAATGTTTTAGTGCCCATCGAATACAAACATACTCAGTTGTACATGTTAAAATTTTTAAATTTTCTTTTTCTATATTATGCTTTGATTGGACATGGTCTTTGAAGCACAGTGTGAAATAAGGATTGACTTTCATTTTTGCAATATAAATTATCAGTTATTTTTAAACCACTTATTGAATAACTCCCCAATCATGAACCAATTTATAGTGTTTTCTCCCTGAAACATTTTATTTTTATAAATGTTTGATTTATTTGTAGACTTTAAATTTATCTGATTACTTAAGGCAATGTCAAATCCACACATTAAGATGAATCTTAATATGTAATAGATTAACCACCACCCCAAGTCATTGTTTTTCAAAACTGACTAGGCTAAAATCTTATCATCTATTTAGAGTTCAAACTTTTGTAATGGTTAACAATGATAATATATTGGATTAAACAACAAACAGGTAGATGATTTCATTCAGCTGCTGTGTATGAAACTCTATGCCTCTCCTTTTCTAAACCTACTCATTTATCTAGTCTAGTTTTAGGCATCACATTTTAAAACTTATTTTTATAACTCCTGTTTACAACAGGAATTCTGGATAGCTCTTGCTTGTACCTGTAAACCTCCTGACTCCTGACATCTGCCTCCTTTGAAGACTATTCTTTGTTTCTTAAACGATATGAATTTTGAATTGAGCTTACCTATTTCCTGATCCAAAGATTCACAACAGCTCACACCTCTGATTCTCCTCCCTATTCTTCATATACAAAACTCTGTGTGTGTGTATAGAGATAAAAAGAGGACAGAAACTCAAGTGTTAAATTTAAAACCTATTGTACTAGAATAGTAGTTTTCCTTTCCACTTGCTAAAAAGCAAATAAAAAGTTAAAAAAAGAGAGAGAGTTGGTATATTATGTAACTGCAAATAAAACAGTTCAGTTAAAAAAAAAAAAGGTTTTTAGGTTTGAATATTGAAAAAGTTTGAGGAATGGACAAGTGGCCTTGGCAGAATAGAGTTTTGGAATAACAGTTCTTTGTCTCTCTGTATTTAATGCCTTCTTTAAGGAGCTTTTATTATTCACTGAGACTGAATAACATGCCATGCAATGCGTATAAGCCATTCGTAAAAGAAAGGTTCAAAGCAGAACATAATGACAGATTTTCAGTAAACAAGAACAGGTTAAAGAGATTGAATGAAAGCTAAAAGCTAATTCCCATATGCATTCAGCCAAGAGTAGATAAATCTTCAGTCCTCAAAAATCCCACTCCTGTGCTTTTAAAACTCTAAACTATTGTGAAATACTTGTTGGTACTGGAAGGCACTCATTATCTACACAATAATAGCCTAGGAAGGGCTACATTTGCAGGCTTCCAATATGTTCAAAATTAGGACTATTAGAATCTCAAATCAGCTTCCCCCCTTTATTCTGTTATAATAGAGAATTCCAGAGAATGGGTGGGGTTTGGATTATTTACTTTATGTGAATGGATATAAACATTTATTTCACACTTGAAATATAGATTAGAGAGTCAATATTCACTTTGAGAATTATAAAAATCTATGCATTTGGGTTTTCCACTCTCATCAAGATGCCCAAATCTTCATATTTACTTTTCTCCTTCATTTTAGAGATAAGATCAAATAAGAAATCATATTTTGGGTTAATTATGGATTGCTGGAGTATAAGGTATGAAATATTTTAATAGGTGAAAAAAAAGGATGTAGAACATTTCCTCATATTGATTTTTAGGCAGGAGATAGATGGGCCCCAGGCTGGAATTTGTCCCCTCTGGACAGATACTCCAAGATAAAGAGGAGGAGGAGCTAAGTTCTACCCAGTTAAAAGACAGGCCCCATGTATTTCTCATTCTCAAGGTCAAGGAGGCCTTCCTGACTGTACATGCATAGAGAGGCTCTATGGAAGTCAAAAAGTGAGTGATGTCAACCTCCCCATAGGCCTCTTCACTAGAATCCAAAACATGGGAGGACCCCAAGACAAACCAAATGCAGGCTCAGAACCAGCAAAGCAAGGTGATTTGTCAAGGAAACCCAGAAGAAATGCCTCATATAAGTGATTCAAACTACCACGAGGGCATGACTCTCTCTGAGTATGCCTGTGTGTGCCTACTCACAGGTACATTTTTCCTCCTAATAAAGACTTTATATGTTTCTCTACTTTCTGTCTTTGTGGGAATTCATTTCTGCAAAGCTGAAGGGCCAGGGTCTTGTCACTGGTCACTGGTCTGGTGGCTAGGATTCAGCACTCTCATGACCACATCCCAACTTCAGTTTCTGGCTGGGAAGTGAAATCCTGCCTCAAGCTGCTGCAAGGCGAAGGCCACAGACAGCAGATTGTTTTAAAATTGCCTTTCTCACAAAGACAGAAATATAGATCAATGGAACAAAATAGAAAGCCCAGAGATAAATCCACACACCTATGGACACCTTATCTTCAATAAAGGAGGCAAGAATATACAATGGATTAAAGACAAACTCTCTAACAAGTGGTGCTGGGAAAACTGGTCAACCACTTGTAAAAGAATGAAACTAGATCACTTTCTAACACCATACACAAAAATAAAGTCAAAATGGATTAAAGATCTAAACATAAGACAAGAAACTATAAAACTCCTAGAGGAGAATATAGGCAAAATATTCTCTGATGCAAATCAAAGCAGGATCCTCTGTGATCCACTTCCCAGACAACTGGAAATAAAAGCAAAAATAAACAAATGGGACCGAATTAAAATTAAAAGCTTCTGCACAACAAAGGAAACTATAAGCAAGGTGAAAAGACAGCCTTCAGAATGGGAGAAAATAATAGCAAATGAAGCAACTGACAAACAACTAATCTCAAAAATATATAGGCAACTTATGCAGCTCAACTCCAGGAAAATAAATGACCCAATAAAAAAATGGGCCAATTAACTAAATAGACATTTTTCCAAAGAAGACATACAGATGGCTAACAAACACATGAAAAGATCTCAACATCATTCATTATCAGTTCAGTTCAGTTCAGTCGGTCAGTCGTGTCCGAATAAAATTAAACGTAAAAGCTTCTGCACAACAAAGGAAACTATAAGCAAGGTGAAAAGACAGCCTTCAGAATGGGAGAAAATAATAGCAAATGAAGCAACTGACAAACAACTAATCTCAAAAATATACAAGCAACTCCTGCAGCTCAATTCCAGAAAAATGAATGACCCAATCAAAAAATGGGCCAAAGAACTAGACAGACATTTCTCCAAAGAAGACATACAGATGGCTAACAAACACATGAAAAGATGCTCAAATCACTCATTATCAGAGAAATGCAAATCAAAACCACAGTGACGTACCATTTCACACCAGTCAGAATGGCTGCGATCCAAAAGTCTACAAGCAATAAATGCTAGAGAGGGTGTGGAGAAAAGGAACCCTCTTACACTGTTGGTGGGAATGCAAACTAGTACAGCCACTATGGAGAACAGCGTGGAGATTCCTTAAAAAATTGCAAATAGAACTGCCATATGACCCAGCAATCCCACTGCTGGGCATACACACCGAGGAAACCAGAATTGAAAGAGACACGTGTAACTCCAATGTTCATCACAGCACTGTTTATAATAGCCAGGACATGGAAGCAACCCAGATGTCCATCAGCAGATGAATGGATAAGAAAGCTGTGGTACATATACACAATGGAGTATTACTCAGCCATTAAAAAGAATACATTTGAATCAGTTCTAATGAGGTGGATGAAACTGGAGCCTATTATACAGAGTGAAGTAAGCCAGAAAGAAAAACACCAATACAGTATACTAAAGTTTATATATGGAATTTAGAAAGATGGTAACAATAACCCTGTATGCGAGACAGCAAAAGAGACACAGATGTATAGAACAGTCTTTTGGACTCAGGGAGAGGGAGAGGGTGGGATGATTTTGGAGAACGGCATTGAAACATGTATAATATCATATATGAAACGAATCGCCAGTCCAGGTTCGATGCATGATACAGGATGCTTGGGGCTGGTGCACTGGGATGACCCAGAGGGATTGTATGGGGAGGGAAGTGGGAGGGTGGTTCGGATGGAGGGAACACATGTACACCTGTGGTGGATTCATGTTGATGTATGGCAAAACCAATACAATATTGTAAAGTAATTAGCCTCCAATTAAAATAAATAAATGTATATTTTAATAAATAAATAAATAAAAAGTGAGTTTCCATACATAGAAACCATTTATATTATTAACACAAGTACTATATCAGTAGTGCTATTAATCAGTTTCAACATATCATATGTTAAACAGACTGCTATGGTATGTTTCTGACCACCTCCTGTATTTCACATTTTCCCCCTATTTTAACATTTCTGAGATAAAGATGTATTTCACAATTAAAGGCATTTTATAAATGTGCTGGACAGACAGTAATTAAACACAGTTGCCACGTTCACCCATGAACTCAAGCATAATTGCTGACTGACCTTGTCATCAATTGAATTGTCTTCACTGTCAGTTTCATGCATGTTGAGTTTAAATACCTGCTAAATGTCTTAAAATATTACTCTTCAATTTAATATTGAAATGAAAACTTACAATGCATAAAGTTACAAAAATTGAGACTAGTAAATAAAACTTCATTATTGCTAATAACAATCCCAATTTCATGTTTTCTTGCAGAGCAACAAAGCGACTTATGGGATATAAGAACAGCCATTATGTTATGCTGCTGAGTATTATGTTTTGCTATTGAGATACATGCTAAAGGACAGCCTATCACACACCAAGCAACAGAAATGAAGGCAGAAGAAGCTGTCAAATCTCTGGAAATAGATAAAAAGTTTCCAAGCAATGAGTGGCTGGTATGACCAATTATAGACTGCACAAGCATACAGCATTTTTTTTCTTACTGCCCATAAAATAGTGCTGTGTCATCTTTTAATGGCAATTCAGGTTCCATGAATAAGATTTAAAAAATTAGAATTCATCATTCTCGGTCTTTCCCAAGGTGGTGCCAGGATGGCACCACCATTCACTCAGTTACTAAAGTCAGAAACCTGGAGATCATTCTTGACTCATTATTTCCAAAACATAAAAACAATTACATTTCTCATTATTACCTTTACTGAAACCATGGTGCAGGTACCATCACCTGGACATTGCATCAACCTAACTTTTCCTTCTTCCATTCCAACCCTCAGCACAATCCAACATTCACAGAGCAGCTAGAACAGAAGTTCTCAACTTTGGCACTATGACATTTTGGGCCAACAATCATTTGCTGGAGGGGGCTTACTGAAGAATGTTTGCTTAGCAGCATCCCTGGTCTCTACCCACTAATGCCAGCAGCATACATCATCACCCCCAGTCATGACAATCAAAAATCTCTGCAAATTGCCAAATGTCCCCTGTAAAGCAAGATATAACCCACAGTTGAGAATCACTGAACTAGAGGGAGGGATGTTGTTTAATGCTTCTCTGCTTAAAACTCAATGGTTTCTCATTCTACATATCGTAAAATATGCACTCCCTACAGTCCCTGCTAACCCCAACATACCGTAGGTAAGCTGGACCCTGGCCCACCCCTCCAGCCTCAAGTAAAGCCACTACACTGTTCGGGTACTGCGCTCGCTCCCTCCCTTATCACCTCTCAGTTCCTAAAATACAACTGCCATTTCTGCTACTGAGATTTTGCACCAGCTCTTCCTTGTGCCTGGACCAGTCTCTTCAGGTTTTGTGCAAGCTCAGCTTAAATTTAACATCCTCAAAGATGCCTTTCCTGACTGTATGTATCTCATTATTACCAATCACAATACCTCAATCATTCCCTTCACAGCTTTTAACACAGTGTATGGTTATTTTGTTTACCTGATTATTGACTGTCTCTCACATGAAGACAAATACCTTGTCTGCCTTATTTCCAACATCTAAGCAAAATGGAATGAATGAACTTATCAGCTGGAGAACCTTAAGTACTAGATAAGCTGGTATCAATAACCTCAGCCCCACTCCCCTCTCATTCCCCACCTATATTTATGATCATTCCCTTGAAGTGGAGAGGGGAAAGCTGAGAGAAGAGGAAGAGACTAACAAAGCCCTCATCCATAAAGTATCCTTGTCATCATCATGTTCTCTGAGGCATTGGGTGCAGATTAAATGACATATGTAATGAATCTAAAGCACTGGAAGGATGTGAAAAACAGCCTATATTTAATAAATGATGACTTTATATGTAAAGCCTCAAGCACAATGCCTATACAGATAACTGAAAAATGACAGTTTTCTTGCCCCTTTTAATATCACTCTACCACCAGCTCACCCAGAATAGAGCAGGAATGGAATTCTGTACCTCAGATACACCTCTCCCCTTCTGGGCCTCCAGGAAGCCAACATACCATACTAGATGTAACATGGGTTAGTTAGTCACATGTGTATATTGACTAAGGAAAGCCAAGTAACTATTAAGCAAAGCCAACTCATCACAAAACAGCTCAGAATTATATTTCAGTTAGTTTCAGTAAACAAAATAACCACATGAATATTTAGTTTCTGAACCCAGCTTTAAATTAAACTTAGGAAAAGTATAAATTACTGTTTAACAGTATCAGTGTTGGTTACTAAAAATACCTAACACATCTAAGACAAATTTACTTACAGGAAATAAATCAGTAAGCTCTGCACAACTTTTAGCTGATAGTTAGAGCAAAATAAGTGACCTTAAATTCCTTTTTAAAATATTGCTTCTGACAGCATCCTATATATGCACCGGGGTGGTGGAGGGGTGGGGTGGCGGGGAATCTGAGGAAAGTGATTAAAGGGATATATTAAAAAGGGAACATAAAGGAAGCCAGACTGCCAGGGTCTGAATCCCCAGTTCTGCTAATTACTAGCTATGTGAACTGTGGAAAATCACTTAACTTCTCCAGGTTTCAGTTTATCTGTAAACTGAAACTTAAAAAGAGTGTCCACCTCTTGGGGTTGCTGTATGGATCCCATAAGTTAATATATGTAAAATGCTTAGGTAGTACTGCTATTAATGTTTTTATATTGCTGTTATCATTATTTTGATTCTTTGCATTATTATGGTTAATAGATGCCATACTGGATAGCACATAAACAAAACATTTCCATCACTGCAGAAAGTTCTATTAAATAGCATTGTATCAGATGACCAGATAGTTAGAATGCTTGACAAGATAATGCATATATCTCTTCTAATTTTTCAGAAAGTGCTTTAAAAAAGACACTCCAAACCCAAGTAGTCTTTTAATAACTTTGACAATAAGATAAGAAGAACTTGGGTTTTGGTCCTATTTAACAGTCAAAGAAAAGAAAAGTGGTGAAGAAAAGAGAGACTGTCTTTTATAAGGATCTCAATTCTACAAGATAACAAAAATGATTTTTATTTTCTGTCCACCTTACTCTACTAAACTCTTTCAGCAAAGACTATTCTCTTGAAAAGGAATTCATTATTAATTATATTCAAATATAATTATCAATATATTAAGAAAACAATTTGTGGTACAGTATTGTATGTGCTTCTTTAACACAATAAATCACACATCTAGACGTGGATCTAACAGTTAGCCTAATTTTAAAGCACTGCTTAGGATCAAAGATATTTTGAGATATCTGCAACATCTGTAATTTAATACGAAAATATTTCTGATTTCTATTTGTAAGAAAGCTACGGTATTGCTTACAACTGGGATTTGTTACCTACATTCAAAATTAAAGAAAATATGAAATCTCTTAGAGATTAGGAAAAATGAAAATATGATTATTTTCCCCTCTAAGTTTATGAATCCCAGGTTTTAAAAATTGCTTAAGAGATTTATTATAGAGTTTATTGCTTAAGACTTTATTACAGTTATAAAAACTTGGACTCAAACCTACCACTTCCTAGCTAGGGAAAAGTACTTAACCTCTCTACCTCATCTATGAAATGTAATACCTATGTAAGATTGTGGTGTTATTTATCGTCATGCTACTGGACAAAGTATTTGACACGTTCTCAATAAACACATATTCTATTACAATCAGTAACCAAGTTCTGTCAGGCATGTACTTGAGAATGCTCTGTGCATCAGAAAGTCAGAGACTGGAGGTCAGTTGGTCTGGGGTAGATACCAACCATTCTTTAGTTTATTTTCTGTTTTTTTAAACTTCTATTTATTTTTAATCTTCTGGTTGTACTGGGCCTTCATCGCTGCGGGCAGTCTTCCTCTAGCTGCAGCTGCTGGGGGCTGCTCTCACTGCAGTGCCCAGGCTGCTCGCTGCAGGGGCTTCTCTTGCTGGCGAGCACAGGCTCTGCGGGCACAGGCTTCAGTAGCTGCAGCACAAGGGCTCAGCAGTTTCGGCTTGAGGGCTCTAGAGCACAGGCTCAGAAGCTGTGGTTCTAGACCAGATCACTACACTATTCCTCTATATTTACCTGGAAAGCCATTCCATCTCCATCATCCCACTCTTGCCTAGTTAACTTCTACTCTTCTTTCAAAACTTACATAAGAATTTGTGTTCAGGAAGCACGTGCTCCTCAACAAACCACTTCAAGGCCATGTATTACCTACTATAAAACTTACCTGCCAAAAAAACATACTACGGAAAGTTCTTAACGGTACACTTATGCACAGGGTAGATATCTGCTACCATATGCAAGTTCTTTTCTAAGAATTGGGGGAAAGGGCCTCTGGGCAGGTGATTAGAAAATCATGAAAAAAGCAAATGGATAGTTGGTCAAGAAGAGTGAAATCTGGATTTCAGCCCTGACCAAACCCCTTGGCTGGAGCACCTTTATGCAGAGCATCACCAATTCCACAGCCAATCACGCCACCCCAGCACAGGATAACACTAAAAGACAAAGGAGTAGCACTTGGACCAACCCTGGATTTGAGAAAGGGAGAAACAGTGGGAGGAAGGAGCCATAAGGCTACTGGAAAAGGATTTTTGGAGGTTATCACACCTAAGTTCTGAGTCTTAAATTCTCTGCACATTAGGAAGACAAGAACTGTGCTTTTATGTCTTTATAAGCAGAGTGTAAGGCACACTACAGGTGTTCAACAAATGTCTGAATAACTCAAAATGACTAAAATGACATGAAGACACTTGCTAATGTTTTTTACACAAAATAAAGAAGTAAACACCCATAGCTAAAACCAAAAACTGTTAAGTACTATCTAAATATTAACATATTTGGTCTGTACATGAATCAGCTAGAGGAAAGCATGAATTACTCTAATAACCTGTTAGAAGATGAGAAAAAGGAGCCTGCTGATAACACACTCAGACTTAACTAAAGTCTTTAAAATAAAAAACTTTGCATTACCTGATTCAGAGTTGATTTTCAGAGTTGATTTCCTCAATAGAGGCTAAAAAACTTATAGAAATCTTGGAAACCCAGTCCAAGTCACAAATTTTACAATGAAGAAACTGAGGTTCAGAGAAGTAACGATTCAAAGACACACAGCTCTTTAATGGTAAAGCTACGATCAAAACTCAAGTCTCTAGCTCTACACTCGTTTTTCTCTCTTATACCACATTCTCTTCACATTTATAAATATTAAATATCCAAAACTTTTTTAAAAGCTCAGATCAACCCAGGTTTTGCCTCTTGTACCCCATTTTTATGACAGGAAAAGCGTCATCTGACCATCCTACTTTAAGAACTTTCAAAATTATGTTTTGCTTTTGGTAAAGATTCATTCCTAGTCTCTTTGCGAAATTATACATGCAAAGCTATTTTTATTTTTTTATAAATAAAAATCTTGATACAGCTATCGAATCTTCTCAATTACCAAGGAAGCATCACAATGGACTTCCAAGATGTACTACTTTCTAGAGGAAAAAAAAGAGTCTGATTTTTTAAAATATATTTAACAATAAGCACAAAACTCTGGCTATAACCCTCATCTCTCTATTAACCTGAGAACCTCACCCTCTGACCACTCTCATTAACAGAGCTTATTGTTGAACCAGCTTTAACGTGCTAAGAAGAATCAGCTAGCTCTATGTGCTGGTAAGAACCAATTAATTAATAGTCCTTGCTTCTGGAAAGTAATCTTATGATTTATCTGGATTGTAACTTTATTCACCTTTTAAATTTAACACGAATGTATTTACATACAAAAACAACAGTTAAAAGTTAACTTTTTAACTGATACATTAATCCATGAGGCATTAGTGACATTACACAGGTGAGAAAACTGAGGTTTAGAGAGGTTAAAGAATCTGCCCATGTTTACATACCTAGGAAGGAGATGAATTAAAATTTGACACCAGGAGTGTAACTCAGGCCAGGATATCTCTTGGACAACAGACAATGGCCTTCTTAGCCCTTCATTATGTGACAGTGCTTCCTTCATCTGTGAACGCACAAACTTTTTAACTATCCCCACAGTACAAAGCATACACTAGGGCATTTTCTTCCTGAAAATTAATTTAGGCTTTAACAACTAAGCAGAACATAGCTTAAGACATTCTTTAGCTTCTGTATCTTGCGTTCTGTCATAAGAATTTTTGCACATATACTACTTTGTACTGTCTAGTATCTACTAGAGAACAGAGAAAGCCTACCTCTCAGTCTCTAAATGAGATAGGAAAAAAATAATAATAACCTAATAGAATTGGCAGAGCTTCAGGATAACTTCAGGGAAGATAACTTCAGGATAGCTTCAGGGAAAGCAGTTACCTCAAAAGAGGCAATCAGGTCATATTCATGCTTGACCATGTATAAAGCACTTTTTTTTGCCTAAGACTGAGGAAACAAGCAGAGGTGTCTCAAACCTCTACCTGAACCTTTACACCAACTCAACAATTATGAAGAGAAATCTTGCCAGAGGCTAAAAACAGTACAGGTGATACTTAACTACCAAAGTCAAGGAACTACCCTGAAAAACTCTTCTAACGCTTCCTGATACATTAAAAATGATCTACTTTGGGTGGGGGAGGAGGGGGAGTGACAAGGAGAGGGGCACGTCCTCTTACCTCTGTATTTTATGGTTCCAAAGTATCCTGAACCTAATGCTCTCACAACTTCCATGTATTATCCTTATTAGCTTGGTTTGTTGCTTTAGAGGGTTTGGATTTAAAATCTCTCAACAGAACAGAAGCTGTTTAAAAGCAAAGTCTACGTATTAAACAACTTTGTATACTCACTACTAGTCATGGAGTAGGCACTCATAAATATTTATTGGAAGAATCTTAACTGGATTTCCATCACAGAGATAAGAAAACTGAGGCCTCTAGAAATCAAATGTTCTACTCAAGATCACCTGACTGTTATATAACGGAAAAGGAAAGAAAACCAAATCTCTGTCAGATAAACTTCAAAATGCAAAAGATTTCAAACAACATAAATAAAATGGAGATTAAAATGCTCTTTTAAGAGATTTAAATTGTGGGTTCTAAAAGTAAGCAGGTTTAAATCCTGACTCTCTCATTTATTAGTTGTGTGGCCTTGCAACAAGTAGTCTACAAAATATCATGCCTTATGGACCCCAACACTTACCAAACATTATTGTGCCAATAATATATCTGCAATAAATGAAAATACAAACAGGGTGAAGATATCAGGAAGACTTGAAATAGATTCTACAGCTCAGTGTTCCTTCCTTTTTCTGTTTTTTCCTTTCTTTGTGAAATATATCAATTATATAGCATAAGACATAAAATGTAAATAACAGTTTAAAGAATTATGAAGTGAGCACTCCATGTAACTATCACTAACATCAAGAAGTCAAAGGATTCTCTATAATGTGTCCCTCCTTCATCAAAAACATCAGAGACTTAATCAAACCTAATAAACTTATCTAGTTAATTTAAGATCAAATAAATTTAACCTAATCTTTAAAACAGATAATAGCAATATAACTTCTTCACAGGGTTATTGCAAAATATTTATTGCTACACAGTAAATACTCAATGAGTGTTCCTTACACACACATTATACACCACAACAAAGAGACGAGGGACGTGGAATAAAGTATGAACTCAATCTAGTGAGAGCATAAAACCCAGAGAGAAGTACAGTGCAGAGACAGAATTGGAAAGCTAGGCTTGGGCCATCTAACAAAAGAAAAATCTAAGCTACATAGGGGAAATTAAGAAAACTCACTGGGCAGTTTTGAAAGAATTTTCCATGGGTCTCTAGTTTTTCTGCCCATCTTGAAAACAGAGACACCAACTGTCTTTGATCCAAAGTTTTCAAGTATATTTGTAGAGTGAATTATCTTGGGAAAGAGAAACAGTATCTCCCTCAGAGAAAAGGAGAGGTATGCTTGTAATCCATTATAAAAATATGAGTTTCTCTAAGCTTGGGATTCCTCTCCTCTAACACAACCCATATTAAAAGCAGAGACATTACTTTGCCAACAAAGGTCCATCTAATCAAGGCTATGGTTTTTCCAGTAGTCATGTGTTGATGCGAGAGTTGGACTGTGAAGAAAGCTGAGCGCCGAAGAATTGATGCTTTTGAACTGTGGTGTTGGAGAAGACTCTTGAGAGTCTCTTGGAGTGCAAGGAGATCCAACCAGTCCATTCTGAAGGAGATCAGCCCTGGGATTTCTTTGGAAGGAATGATACTAAAGCTGAAACTCCAGTACTCTGGCCACCTGAGGAGAAGAGTTGCTCATTGGAAAAGACTCTGATGCTGGGAGGGATTGGGGGCAGGAGGAAAAGGGGATGACAGAAGATGAGATGGCTGGATGGATGTGAATTTGAGTGAACTCCGGGAGATGGTGATGGACAGGGAGGCCTGGCATGCTGCGATCCATGGGGTCGCAAAGAGTCGGACACGACTCAGCGACTGAACTGAACACAACCCAATACACATGTAGATGTCACACCTTCGCTCTACCATGTACAGAGCGGGGCTCCAAGATCTGACACTAATGCTGATGCTGTGGCTACTGTTATTGCTGTAGTGCACTGTTCATCTCTGACAAAGGAGTCTCATGACTCCATTAAACTGTAGCAGGTCAACTTGTTAGCAAGTTAAATCTCAGTAAAATCTTAGAACTTCTGCATTTTTTAACAGGCATTAGTACATAATCAATGTTCAATCAAACTGAAAGATGCCACTTCTATACTGTCAGAATGGATTTAATAAAAGCAAAACTCAACTATATGCCGCCTTCAAGAGGGACATTTTAAACACAAAGAAAAATTTTATGTAACTGGATAGAAGAAAATACACTACAGAAACAATAAGCTCAAGAAAATCAGAGTGGCTGTATTAACTGAATGTGCCTAGAAACAGAGCTTCAAAATACAGAGGCAAAAAGCAACAAAATTAAGGGGGAAATAGTTTATTCCACAGTCACAGTTAGATATTTTAACATCCCTCTCAGCAACTGATATAACTAGACCAAAAAAAAAAAAAGTAGACAAAAATGATTTGAAAAATGCTACCAAAACACCTGAATCTAACTGATATTTACAGAATAGTACACCATACAACTGCAGAACACTATTTTTTTAAGTGTGAAAAGTATAGTTATTAATATAAACCACATGATGAACCATAACTCAAGGTTCTATACATTTGAAAAGATTAAAAATTATACAGCATATATCTCAAGCCTCAAAATGAAATTGTTAGAAATCAATAACAAGATATCTAAAATAACACCAAATATTTGAAAATTAAAAAAACCCTTTTTAAATAATCCCTGGGTCAACAAAGAAATCACAAAGCAAGTTAGAAACTATTCCAAAGTAAATGATAATAAGAATATCAAAATCTGTAGGCAACTGCAGTGCTTAGAAGAAAACCTAGAGCTTTGCACATTTAAATTAGAAAACAAGAAATGTCTGCAATCTCTGACCACTTTAAGAAGCTAGAAAAGGAAAAGCCAAATACATGGGGAAAAGAAAATTATAAACAACAGGAAAAAAATGAGAGAGAAAAGACAAACGGAGAAAGCCAGCATTGTTATTTTTGAAAAGATATACAGATAAACTAAGAATTAAGAAAAAAAAGAAAGAACTTATTAATAACATCAGACATTAAAGAGATATTGATACAAACCCCAGAAACATCCTAAAGATGACAAGGGAATTCCAAAACTGACATAAGATGAAACAAAACCTATGTCCAATTAAAAACAAAAAAGAATCTGAACTTACCAAAAGTCTCCCTACAAAAAAGTTTAAAAATTTAAGTCTAAACAGTATCACTGATGAATTCTATCAGTCAAGGAATATTCGACAAGGTCTTTCAGTAAGTAGAGGGAAGACCTCCCGTACTTTTAAGAGTATCATAATCCAAATACTGAAACCTGACAAAGACATTACAACCAAAAAAAACTACAAAATAATATTCCTGATGAAAAAATATCCCCAAATTCTAGCAAAATATTAAATATAAAAGGGATAGTACACTGTGACCCAGTGAGGTTATCTTACAAATCAAAATTATTTTATCATTTGAAAATCACCACTGGTATTTGAAAAGCAGTGGTAGAATGATGAACACTTTGTTGCTAAATTTTGGGCTATTGCAAACATTTTTGTTCACATATCCCAGCATACAAGAATTTCTCTCATTAGGAATAAAAAGACAAAAACATAATTACTAGGTTAATGTACATATATTCTACTACTACAAAAGTCACTTTCTTTTACAAAATGACTGTCCCTCCAAAAGTGGTAGGCTAATTTCCCCACATTCCACCAACACTTGATATTATCAGAATTTTTAGTATTTGCCAGTCTGATGGAAGTGAAATGATTTCTTATGGTTTGGTCTTACTTTGCACTCTCCCAATTAACAATGAGATTATAATTCAGCCAAGTGAAAGGGTTGCTGTAAATCACATAAGTGAGCTGCAACCAGCATTCTTAGTTTCAAATATATATACAATATATCAGCATGAACTGCATGAAGGTTAAGTGTTATTTCTATTGTGTGTGTGTTTGTACTGGGTCACTACATAAAATGTTTTTGTAACTTTGGGCTTCCAGTAAGTTAAAAGCCATCTATGGAGCTGTTTAATTGCAGCAAAACTCTACAGAGAAATTTGGAGGACTAACTAGTGCATCATTTAGGCTCACACCGCAAAGGAATGTATCCTATAAAGAAGGTAGGACTGACTGTCCTTTAAGCACTAACTGGCAAGAACACAGAAAAGGAAGGGGAAGAAACCTAAAAGAAGCAATAAGGTGTGAATTAGTACACAGAGAAAAGATTCTATAAAACCAACTGGCCTATGACTTACTTAAAGCTCAATTAAAAAGAATCACATTTGTCAATAACAAGGTTTCTCTCAGCACTAAAACTCAAGAAGTTGGGATCTTGTCCTCTTGACTACCAAAATGACAGAAAGTTGATCCCTTCTTCTCTGTAGACACATCCTTATTCCCACCTCAAGAATCATCTCTTCCCTGGGCTTATGCAAGAGCATCCTCTTAGTTCTCTGCTTCCTTCTTTTCCATACAGCATCACAGTAGCAAGGATCATATAAATTCTAGAGACATATTTTAATTCAGCTAACAAAGATCTACCAAGCCCTTACTTTATCACCTCTCTATTAAGAAATTTAGCTGTATCTCCTGAACAATTTTAACTCCTGGTTATAGTCTCTAAATCTTATTAACTAACTTGCCTTCTTTTGAAGATATTTTGCTTCTTAGACTGTGAAACCTCCAATATATCATGACCAATTTTTGCTCCCCTCTTTGTCCACCAGTTGACTAGGTTCAATCCCTGGGTAGGGAAGATTCCCTGCAGAAGGAAACGGCAACCCACTCCAGTATTCAAGCCTGGAGAATTCCATGGACAGAGGAGCCTGGTGGGCTATAGTCCATGGGGTTGCAAAGAGTAGGACATGGTTCAGCAACTAACACTTTTCAATATCTGTACTCCATTTTAAATAATTATTCTTTTTCATAATTCTCTCTTCAAAAGTAACTGGACCAATCATATCACAGCAACTGTCTGATGTAATAAGTTTATGAATCTACCTGCCACTTAATAGGAGGGTCATCTTAGTCATTTAAATTTCTTAACATCCCTGAGATTCAATCTCATTCCTAAAATGAGTAAAACAATAGGTATCAAGTAATAATGAGAATTGCATAATCTCCACTGTCCTTTTTTTGCCTTTCTTTTTAATTTTTATTTTTAATCTCCTCTATATGCAATAATTGGCGCAGACAGTAAAGCTGCTGTCTACAATGTGGGAGACCTGGGTTCGATCCCTGTGTTGGGATGATCCCCTGGAGAAGGAGATGGCAATCCACTCCAGGACTATTGCCTGGAAAATCCCATGGACAGAGGAGCCAGGTAGGCTACAGTCCACAGGGTCGCAAAGAGTCGGACACGACTGAGCGACTTCACTGTTCACTATTACTATTCACTATATGCAATAAAATATTTTTATAGAGGGAGGCACTTCAACTGAGGCACCAGGAAATACAAAGAGGAAAAGGCATGAAGACAAAATAAGTATGAGTAAACTTATCAAGTGGGGTTACTGCTTTGCCTAAGTGGTCTTCTTGTATATAAAGATTCTAAATTGTAAAGATACTTCTATCCCCATGGCAAGCAAAATTCTAACAAACCACAGTGACTCACCCTCATTAGCAATCCTCCAGTGCGGTAGAGACCTGTAATTATAATGGGGACTCCTGTGATTGCTATATGGCAAATAGATTTTTGCATATGTACTTAAGGTCCCTAATCAGTTGAGTTCATCAAAAAGATCATCCTGAGTGGTCTGATCTAATTAGATCAGCTTTAAAAAGGAGTCTCCTAAGGGAGTCCAAAGGACAAAGACAGAGGAAGCCAGAGCAACTTACTCTTGCTTGCCTGGATGAAAGCAATAAGTCATGACGTGAAAATGCCTATATGAACATGTGGTAAGGAAGTGAGAAAGCCTTGCCAACAGCTAGAAAGAAAATGGTGACTCCAGTCATACAGCCACAAGGAAATTCTGCCAACAAGCAGTGAGCATGGAAGAAAGTCCTAAGCCTCAGATAAGAACTGAGCCAACACACCCAACATCTTGATTTTAGCCAGGTGAAATGTGGAACAGAATGCCCCGCTACAAAGTACCCAGATTTCTCACCTATATAAACTGTGAGATAATAAATAGGTGTTGTTGAAGCTGCTAAATGTACTCTGCATTTAACTTACATGCAGAGTACATCAGGAGAAACACTGGCCTCGATGAAGCACAAGCTGGAATCAAAATTGCCAGGAGAAATATCAATTACCTGAGATACGCAGATAACACCACCCTTATGGCAGAAAGTGAAGAACTAAAGAGCCTCTTGATGGAAGTGAAAGAGGAGAGTGAAAAAAAAGATGGCTTAAAGCTCAACATTCAGAAAACGAAGATCATGGCATCTGGCCCCAACACTTCATGACAAAAAGATGGGAGACAGTGGAAACAGTGGCTGACTTCATTTTTTTGGGCTCCAAAATCACTGCAGATGGTGACTGCAGCCATGAAATTAAGACACTCCTTGGAAAGAAAGTTATGACCAACCTAGACAGCATATTCAAAAGCAGAGACATTACTGCCAACAAAGGTCCATCTAGTCAAGGCTATGGTTTTTCCAGTAGTCATGTATGGATGTGAGAGTTGAACTATAAAGAAAGCAGAGCACCGAAGAATTTATGCTTTTGAACTGTGGTGTTGGAGAAGATTCTTGAGAGTCTCTTGGACTGGAAGGAAGGAGATCCAACCAGTCCATCCTAAAGGAGATCAGTCCTGGGTGTTCATTGGAAGGATGATGTTGAAGCTGAAACTCCAATACTTTGGGCACCTGATGCGAAGAGCTGACTCACTGGAAAAGACCCTGATGCTGGGTAAGATTGAGGGAAGGAGGAGAAGGGGACGACAGAGGATGAAATGGTTGGATGGTATCACGGACTCAATGGACATGAGCTTGAGTGAACTCCGGGAGTTGGTGATAGACAGAGAGGCCTGGCATGCTGCAGTTCATGGGGTCGCAAAGAGTGGACAAGACTGAGCAACTGAACTGAAGCTACTAAATGTGTGGTACCTCGTTATACATAAAAAGAAAACTAATACAATCCAAAATTTTTCATTTTAGTGATAAGGAAAGTAAGGCTAAAAGAGCGACACCCCAAAGATCAAATACCTAGGAAAAGTTTAAAATAACTTCAGTCCTGTGTTCTCTTCCGACCACAGCCCCCTTAAGGCTTTAAGACAGTTATTCAAATCAACAGTACTTGTACACTGTGTTCCAAGGAACCAATTCTAGCAACATTTTCCATATGGAAAATAATAATTTTCCATATTTCACATCTATTTCAATACCCCTAAGTTTTGCCAGAATATCAAAACTAAAGTGGATATTGAGGAATTTCCAATCAAAGTAGATTGGTTGTTAAAATGACCATTGATAGACCACCGGAGTAAACTTAATGTACATTTTGAAATATAAAGAAAAAACCGTAGCAAAACTCTGTCGGTTTTTCTAGTACTTTATTTAGATAGCAAACTACTTGAGTTATAACTATTCTCAAAGACTGAAAGCAAGTAAACAACATTCCCGAACTTCTTGCTATTTCCTCCCTGGAGTAAATTTTTTTAGCCTGAATTTTTCGTACAGTATAAATATGAGTACAAGGTACACTATTTAATACAATACACAAGTTGTTATTTTCACTGTTCTGAATCTTTATTTTCCTAAGTGCTTCACCATCAGAATTTGCAAATTTCTTAAAAAGGCACATGAAACTAAAAGATGGAGTCAAATACCACGCAAGTCACAAATCACACAACTTCTTTATGCCATGTCAAATACTTTCATAAACACTACGTTCGCGAAGAGATGAAAGAAAAACTCCTCTCTAGTCACAATCATGAGAATAAACTATACACATCATCTTAACATCGACTAACAGCAAAGAATTCGCTATCATCGCATACAAACAGCCTTGTTTTGAATTGATAAGTGCCCAAAACCTTCCCCTGCTTTACACTCCCGGGGCACGATTTTCTGCAATATGAAGAGAATCGGTAACATTTCAAATGTAGGCAGAAGAGGTGACGTGACAATCCTAAAACCTGAAAATTTCTCAGTCCCCACAGCACCCAAGAAGCACTCAGTTTGGACTCTCCAATCGAGACCCAGGTTCAACTCCAAGCACTCCCGTTTCCCAGCTCTTCACCCCGCCCCCACCCCGAGAAAGGAGGGAAAACAACTTTTATTGGCCTCGTCTCCCGGGGGGCTGGAAAACTAGCGGGGCAGTGCTCCGGCCTGCACACGTTTCACAAGGAGGCCTCCGTCGGGGGCGGGGAGGGCAAATAGCGGGAAAGCCCGGCTTTGACGTCCCCTCTGCCCCAGGCGCCAGCCCCCCGCTCCTCCCCATTGAGAAGAGGCCTGGGCCGGTCGCCCCGCCGAGCGACCCCCAGGCCCCTCAGCCGAGGCGAGCTCGTTGTCATGTGACGCCGCCGCCGCCGCTAAAACACCGCAGAAACGCAGGGCGGCGGATGGCATTCGCACCAGCCCGCCTCGGCCCGGCCCCGCCGGGCGCGGGCGAGTCCCGAGAGTCCGGGCGGGGGGGCGGAGGGCGGGCTTGGCGGCGGGCCCGAGCGCGCCACAAAGGCTTCCGCGCCCGTCGCCGTAGTGCCCGAGCGGGCGGGGGCACAATTTTCGGGGCCCGCGGGAGGGGTGCGGAGCGACTAGGGTTCCGGGGTGCCCGCCGCGCCCACAGCCGTCCCCGCTGGCGCCCGGACGGCCGCCGACCGCCGCGCCCCGCACAGGCCTGCGCGGCCTCCCTCCCCCGCGCGGGGCCCGCGCCCGCCCGCCCGCTCTCCGCTCGCGCTCTCTCGCTCTCGCCCGGCCTCCATCTTGGATCGGCGCTTCCAGCCCCCGCGCCGCTGCCGCCGCATTCCCCCTCTTTCCCGCCCCCCGCCGCCGTCGCCGCCGCCGCGCTCACCTCAGCTGCCCATCCGGGCACCGCCAGCCGTCGACCTAGTTTCCCCCCAAAAGTCTCCGGTGTGTTATTCCCGATGTGGGGGGGTTGTTACGGGGTGGTCGCCGGGGGTTCGGGAGCGGGGGCCGCGCCTTCAACGGAGCTGCAATCCTAACCCGCCATCTGGTGGCATTTTCCACACGCCAATGGCGCCGCTGCAGACTTGGGTCCGGACCGCCCTCTGCTGGCCGCCGTGCTTACTGCCTCGCTGACGGGACGGGCCTGCCCGGAAAGGGGAGGGAGCTGAGGCGCGAGCTGGGGGCCGCGGCGGGGACGCGCGCGAACGCTTTCCTGTGGGGATTGCGCGCACGCGCACCAGCGGGGCGGGAAACGTGGCCGCTGCGTGGCGGCCCGGCCCCCGCACGGAGCGCTGGCCCAGCTCAGCCAATCGCAAGCGGCCGATACCTCTCCGGGAGGGGGCTGTGGACGGTTCGTGGGCCGCCCTAGGCGGGCGGAAGGATGGCGGCGGTGGCGCCTGCGCGCCCCGCTAGCTGAGTTGCCGCCCGCCATTTTTGGAGCTTTTCCGAGGCCTGGGAGGGAAACCAGCCCCTGGCCCCTTCACCGCGGCCCCTCCCCAGGTCGCGGGACTAGCGCAGCCCCACAGCCCCTCCCGGCCCTGCTGCCCCCATCCCCCGCCTCTGCAGAAAAGCGCTGTGCAGGAAAGCGGAGGGGTGGCAGCGCTAAAGCACGCTCCCGCCTCTCCCGGAGTCAACCAGGGCCTCAGAGCTTAGCCTTGTACGAGCGATTTATTGTCTACTGTTGACGAGATGCTTTCCCGGGCGAGGGTGAAAAGGTTTTGAGAGCTGTTTGGGACCTCCCTCGGCGTGCATCTAGACGCAACACTGCGCGCCCAGGCCGATTGGCGTCGTCACTGCCTCTAAAGCAGATCCTTTCCGTGGTGCCGGCTTTGCATAAGGCGGCAGCATTGGCTAGTTAGTGAGAAAAGAATGTAAGTAGATTGAGAAAATATAGCCTCGCTTTGGAATCAGATTTCTCCTTCCACAGCCTAGGACTATTCTCAGTAGCTCTGAAATGGACGGGAGAATCCTAGCCTTTTAGCTGCCAAAAGGGAAACAATTGACTAGCGTGAGATCACGACCAAAATATGCCTTTGAATGTCGCCTTTTCCCTACTCTCCCCCCCCACCCCGAGCCTCTGCCTGATTGTGGCTTCTACCTTTCACCCACTCAAAACTTTCAATACAAAAGTGAATCCTTAATCTCCCAGGTCATCAGCCCCATTTATGACTAAATTCTCTTGTTACTGTAGCCAGCCAGCTCTATTTCTGTATTGCCTTAGAATCGCTCGACTCCTTTATAGTCTTAAGGGTCAGTCTCCAGTAAATTATCCGTATTTCTGATTTCTCTCTCAAAGGTCACACTGTGTGGTTTTTCACTGGAGGAAGCCCCAGGTCTACCTGGATGGCTATGAAGTCGTGACTGCACTCCCACTTATATATATATATATATATATATATATATATATAAACTCATCTTTGGATGAATTCCTATCGTATTCTCTACAAACTGTTTCTCATTTTCCTTGTTAAGGTGCCAGTCCCGATCCATACTAATAGATAAAATCATCTGGTTAACAGGGATCAGAGCCATGGAATTCCAGTTTGATATTCTCTCCATCTTAAAATATTTGTTGACACGCCGTGTTCATGACCTTTCAAATTCTCACCAAATTAACTCATTCTCCCCCTCCCCTTCTCCCCAAAATCAGTGCTTCTTCCAGGACTACCTGTGTCGTCCATTCCTATTTCCGCCTTCCACCACTACTTTCCTAGGATCTTCTATCTTCAGTATCGTAGCCATTGGCTTCTTTCTGGTTTTCAACAGTTTCCAAGGGCTTCTTAAAAATGTGTATACTACCTCCAGTTACTGTAATATCAACCGTCTTTTCACTGTCACATTTCTTAAAAGAAGTAGTCTCCTTCTTTTGCTTCCACCTTATTCCTTACCTTTTATCAATCTAACCCATAATGGCAAACTGAATTTACACTTTAAAGTCTACAAATTCTAGCTTTCAACCATTTTCTCATCCTCTTTTTCTTGGCACACCCAATCCTTATCCCCTTCTTGAAACCCTGTGCCTCCCCCTCAACTTTTTAAGACAATTCCTGGGATCTACAACCTACCTGGTTTTCTGGTCTTTGGTATTCCTTTGCTAGTGCCTCCTCTTTCTTCCAACCCATAGGTCAACTCTTAGCTCTCTGTGGTGTTCTCTACTACATTATTGCCCTTCAAAAGTCTCCTTAAAATCTCCTTAAATTACTATCTGTTCCTGATTTTCCCTTAGCATTCCTCATATTCAGCTTTCTTGCCAGGAAGCTCCAGTGCAAAATTCAACATTTAAAATAATGCATCTTTATTACTCAAGTTTCTGATTCCTCTTAGTAGCTTTGTAATATCAGGTACATTCAACTTTTATCTATTTGATAAGATAAAGTAAAAGTGGTTCAGTCATCTGACCCATGGGCTGTAGTCCATGGAATTCTCCAGGCCAGAATACTAGAGTGGGTAGCCTTTCCCTTTTCCAGGGGATCTTCCCAACCCAAAGATGGCACCCAGGTCTCCCTCATTGCAAACGGATTGTTTACCAGCTGAGCCACAAGGGAACCCCAAGAATACTGGAGTGGGTAGCCTATCCCTTCAGCAGATCTTCCCAACCCAGGAGTCATACTGGGGTCTCCTTCATTGCAGATGGATTCTTCACCAACTGAGCTATCAGGGAAGCCCAAGATAAGGTAGAAAGTTTAAGTTGAGTCGCTTAGTCGTGTCCGACTCTTTGCAGCCCCATGAACTGTAGTCTCTTCCGTCCATTGCCATTTCCTTCTCCAGAGGATCTTCCAAACCCAGGGATCGAAACCGAGTCTCCCACATTGTAGGCAGATGTTTTACTGTCTGAGCCACCAGAGAAGTCTATAGGTCCTACAATAAGTTGACTTTGTTGAAGAGCCATATGTTTCCCAGGAGCCTCTGCTTTCATGAAATTCTTAGCTAAGAGTCCAAAGATCTCAGCAACGGTTGTCAAACACCACAATTTTCTTTTTTTTTTTTAATTAATTTTTATTTTTTAGTTTGTTTTGCTTTACAATACTGTATTCGTTTTGCTATACATTGACATGACTCAGCCACGAGTGTACATGAACTCCCAATCCCAACCCCCACCTCCCCCCTCCCGCCCCACACCTTCTCTCTGGATTATCCCCATGCATCACAATTTTCATCAACAGCTTCAAGTTAGAGGTATGAACAAAAATGTCAAAAAGAATACCTAAAACAAGTGTGGATAGAGCTTAGGATTCTTAAGTATTATTTGGGGTAGGGAGTAAAGTATCAGTAGAACAAACATTTGACCTGAAATGAGACCTGACCCACTTTGAAGATTCAGGTTGATAGGTTGTCTAAAGAGGAAGCACATGCCTATTAGACATTTGTTTCAACTCATCTCTTAGCCAATCTGGTCCAAAAGTGTATAATACATAAAATACTAAATCTGAAAGTTTTATTATTATAAAATTTTAACTGCATTACAGAATTACATGTAAATGTAATATAAATGCTTTTCAGAATAAATTGTTAACATTTATTAACAAACAATGTCAAGACTTTGCCTTATAAAAAGGCTAACTTGTGGCTATTTAGATGGCAGAACTCCTTTTAAATTTTGGCTGAACTTACATCTTTTTCCTTTCTGGATAATTTAGCATGAAAAAGATTTCAAAGTTATTCCATTGACCTCAGAGTCCTGCCTAAAGTGAAAGACATTCGGCCAGCTTCATGACAGGAATGATGGCATTCCTTTCACAGAAGCCTTTTTTTTTTTTTTTACTGGTAAGGAAACTTAAATATTTATTATTTCTAATTTTAATATACAACTTAAAAAGATTCCCTGAGGAACTGCCTACTATCATAATTTTTTTAATACTTTTATTTTTTTCTAATTTTTATTTTTACTTTATTTTATTTTACATTACTGTATTGGTTTTGCCATACATTGACATGAATCCGTCTCGGGTGTACATGAGTTCCCAATCCTGAACCCCACCCCATATCAACTCTCTGGATCATCCCCGTGCACCAGTCCCAAGCATCCTGTATCCTGTATCCTATCGAACATAGACTGGCGATTCGTTTCTTACATGATAGTATACATGTTTCAGTGCCATTCTCCCAAATCGTCCCACCCTCTCCTTCTCCCACGAGTCCAAAATTCCGTTCTATACATCTGTGTCTCTTTTGCTGTCTCGCATACAGGGTTATCATTACCATCTTTCTAAATTCCATATAGCTGTGTTAGTATACTGTATTGGTGTTCTTTCTGGCTTACTTCACTCTGTATAATCTGCTCCAGTTTCATCCATCTCATTAGTACTGATTCAAATGTATTTTTTTAATGGCTGAGTAATACTCCATTGTGTGTATGTACCACAGCTTTCTTACCCATTCATCTGCTGATGGACATCTAGGTTGCTTCCATGTCCTGGCTATTATGAACAGTGCTGCAATGAACATTGGGGCATATGTGTCTCTTTCAGTTCTGGTTTCCTCGGTGTGTATGCCCAGCAGTGGGATTGCTGGGTCATATGGCAGTTCTATTTGCAATTTTTTAAGGAATCTCCACACTGTTTTCCATAGTGGCTGTACTAGTTTGCATTCCCACCAACAGTGTAAGAGGGTTCCCTTTTCTCCACACCCTCTCCAGCATTTATTGCTTGTAGACTTTTGGGTCGCAGCCATTCTGACTGGCGTGAAATGGTACCTCATTGTGGTCTTCATTTGCATTTCTCTGATAATGAGTGATGTTGAGCATCTTTCCATGTGTTTGTTAGCCATCCATATGTCTTCTTTGGAGAAATGTCTGTTTAGTTCTTTGGCCCATTTTTTGATTGGGTCATTTATTTTTCTGGAATTGAGCTGCAGGAGTTGCTTGTATATTTTTGAGATTAGCTGTTTGTCAGTTGAGAACCCTTTCTTTTTTTTTAAAGCACTGTTAGGTTCACAGCAAAATTGAGCCTGCACACATGTATAGCCTCCCCTGTAATCAACATCATTTACCAGAATGATACAGTTGTTACTGAGGATAAACCTATACTGACACATTATAATCACTCAAAGTCCACAGGCAATTCCCTAGGGTTCACTCTTAGTACTGTACTTTCTATGAGTTTGGACAAAGGTGTAGTGACATACGTCCATCATTATAATAGTTTTTTCACTGCCCTAAAATCCTCCGTGCTCTGTGTATTCATCCCTCCTCTTCCCTCATCCCTGGCAATCGCTAATTTTTATTGTCATATGGCTAGGTAGCCTTTTCAGTGGCTTCTCTCACTTTGTAATATGCATTTTAGCCACTTCCATGCCTCTTCCATGTCTTTTGATGGTTTAATGGCTCATTTCTTTTCAGAGAATAATTCATTGTCCAGATATACCACAGTCTTATTTATTCATTCACTCACACACACGTAACTGAGGGACCTGTTGTTTGCTTCCAAGTTTGGGCAATTACGAATAAAGTTCCTGTGGACTTCCCCAGTGGCTAAGTGGTAAAGAATCTACCTGCCAATGCAGGAGATTCAGGTTCAATTCCTGGGTCAGAAACATCCCCTGGAGAAGGAAATGACAACTCACTCCAATATTCTTGCCTGAGAAATCCCATGGACAGAGGAGCCTGGTGGGCTACAGTCCATGGTCGCAAAGAACCAGGCACAACTGAGTCACTGAACAATAACAGCAAACATCCCTATACAGGTCTTTGTGCAGACATAAGCTTTCAACTCCTTTGAGTAAATACCAAGGAGTGTGATTACTGGATCACGTGGTAAGAGTATCTTTAGTTTTGTAAGATACTGCCAAACTGTCTTCCAAAGTGGCAGTACTATTTTGCATTCCCACCAGCAATGTAAGAGAGTTCCTGTTGCTCCATATCCTCATCAGCATTTGGTGCTGAAAGTGTTCCAGATTCTGGCCATTCTAAGCAGTATGTTATGATATCTCATTGTTGCTTTAATTTGCACTTCTCTGATGGCACATTGTGTAGACCACCTTTTCGTATGCATATTTGCCATTGTGTATCTTCTTTGGTGACATGTCTGTTAAGGTCTTTGGCTCATTTTTAAATTGGGTTGTTTGTTTTCTTATAGCTAAGTTTTAAGAATTATTTGTACAACAGTCTTTTATCAGATATGTCTTTTGCGAATATTTTTTTCCCAGTATGTGGCTTGCCTTCTGATTCTCTTGGCATTGTTTTTCCAGGGCAGAAGTTTTTAATTTTATGAAAGTCCAGCTTATCAATTATATCTTTCATAGATTGTGTCTTTAGAGTTGGATAATACATAAAAAGATATCACCCTACCTGTGGTCATTTAGATTTTCTCCTGTTATCATCTAGGAGTTTCATGGTCTTGCATTTTACAGTTAGGTCTATGATCCATTTTGAGTTAATTTTTATGAAGGATCTAAGACCTATGTCTAGATTCTTCTTTTGGGGAGGATGTGGGTATGCAGTTCTTCTAGCAACACTTATTGAAAAAACTATCTTTACTCCACTGTATTACCTTTGCTCTGGTGTCAAAGATCAGTTGATTATATTTATAGGAGTCTTACTTCTGGGCTCTCTATTCTCTTCCATTGATCTATTTGTCTATTCTTTCATGAGTACCACAGCTGTCTTGATTACTGTATTAATACTAAGTCTTGAAGTCAGGTAGCATTAGTCCTCCACCTTTGTTCCTCTCCTTCAATATTATGCTAGCTATTCTGGGTCTTTTGCCTCTCTATATAAACTTCAGAATCAACTTGTTCATATTCATAAAATAACTTGCTGGGATTTTCATTTGTATTGCATTGAATCTAAGATCAATTTGGGAAGAACTGACGTCTTGATGATATTGAGTCTTCCTAGCCATCTCTTCATTTATTTCATTCTTTTCTGATTGTGTTCATCAGAATTTTATAGTTTTCCTCATATCGATCTTGTAAGAAAAACTGCTTGAAGTAACATTTTATTCATGATTCTCCCCTTTCCCATACCTTATAATAGAGTTCTAGACACACCTCTCGATATTAGACTAAAGAAAAGTCTTCTGATTATACTTTATCATATTTCACTTTGACTACCTCCACAAACCACATGGATATCTGTAACATAGTATTTTAGGGATCGTGACCACTGTCTCAATTTACTCTTCCCAAATCAAGTATTCTTCCTTTGCATTTTTCACTTGGCTACAGAATATTTCCTGTTGCTTATCAGCTAGACTTTTGCAAAATCATAAATGGTTTTCCTTTCTTTTCTACTCTTGCAATTAAGGTGTGCTGCCAACTGGTGGCAGTAATGTGCTGTAGTGGTCTATCAGATTAAACTGACTTTTTCCATTCCATTTTTTAAACATTTTAATTTATTTATTTTTAATTGAAGGGCAATTGCCTTACAATATTGTATTGGTTTCTGCCATACATCAGCATGAATCAGTCATAGGTATACATAGGTCCCCTCTCTCTGGAACCTCCCTCCCACCTCCCACCTCATCCCACCCTCTTTTTTCCCAACTCCTTCTAAACATGAAAAATCAATTCTGTCCCAGACCAGAAGTCCTCCCCTTTCAGAATCAGTAAAACTGGGTTCAGGAAAAACTCTGTCCCCCAAAAAATTGAGGAAAAAAACTACTCAGACACTTGAAAAAAGAAATCTCGTAACCAGAGCTAGTAGCGGTAGAATTAAGGACTCTTAAATGTTATTTGGGCTTCTGTGGTATCTCAGATGGTAAAGAATCTGCCTGTAATGCAGGAGACCTGAGTTTGATCCCTGGGTTGAGAAGACCCCCTGGAGAAGGGAATGATTATCCACTCCAGTATTCTTGCCTGGAGAATCCCATGGACAGGGTAACCTGGCAGGCTATAAATCCATGGGGTCACAAAGAGTCAGACATGACTGAGAAACTAAGTAAATATCATTTAGGGTAAAGAGTAAAGTATCAGTAGAACAGCCATTGGCTTAGTCCAAGTATCTAGGGGTCCTTGGAATTTCATTCTAAAAGTTCTGAAAGGAGGCCTGACATATTTCAGGGAGTCAACTTTGATAAAGGTAGATGTCTCAAATATTGTTTCCATATAAACAGAGCAACCAGTCTCTAATGTTTTTTTCAAAGAAGTGTACAAATGGCAACAAAGGAAACTAATTATACTGTAACAAATCAAACTGCACAAAAGAATTTATGATGAAAAGCAACAAATCTCATGCTAATCCTTTCTACCTCTAGGCCTGTTTTACATGTTTTTGTTTGTGATTATTCAGTATTTCTGAATATGCTCATATCAGTTTTAGACAGTATCTAAGGACACGCTCATAGAAGATAAGGATTGTGTTAACAACCAGTCTTCTGATACTTCAGTTCAGTCGCTCAGTCGTGTCCAACTCTTTTCGACCCCATGAACTGCAGCACACCAGTCCTCCCCGTCCATCACCGACTCCCGGAGTCCACCCAAACCCGTGTCCATCGAGTCAGTGATGCCATCCAGCCATCTCATCCTCTGTCGTCCTCTTTTCCTCCTGCCTTCAATCTTTGCCAGCATCAGGGTCTTTTCAAATGAATCAGCTCTTCACATGAGGTGGCCAAAGTATTGGAGTTTCAGCTTCAACATCAGTCCTTCCAATGAACGCCCAGGACTGATCTCCTTTAGGATGGACTGGTTAGATCTTCTTGCAGTCCAAGGGATTCTCAAGAGTCTTCTCCAACACCACAGTTCAAAAGCATCAATTCTTCTGTGCTCAGCTTTCTTTATAAGTTACATTAGTCTCAGCTCTGTTGCTGGTTATCTTTGTAACTTTTAACAGAATACTGTGAAAAATCCTCTGTCGTCCTCTTTTCCTCCTGCCTTCAATCTTTGCCAGCATCAGGGTCTTTTCAAATGAATCAGCTCTTCACATGAGGTGGCCAAAGTATTGGAGTTTCAGCTTCAACATCAGTCCTTCCAATGAACGCCCAGGACTGATCTCCTTTAGGATGGACTGGTTAGATCTTCTTGCAGTCCAAGGGATTCTCAAGAGTCTTCTCCAACACCACAGTTCAAAAGCATCAATTCTTCTGTGCTCAGCTTTCTTTATAAGTTACATTAGTCTCAGCTCTGTTGCTGGTTATCTTTGTAACTTTTAACAGAATACTGTGAAACTCTAGATAATACTTCAACCTAAGATAATATTTCGATTCTAGTATTAATACCACCATTCTTCCTTCCCACCTTCTACTCACCTCTCTTAAACACAGTCAATATCATTTGTGTTTTGTCTATTAGTTGATTCTAAATTAACAGCCAACTTCCAAGCTATGAAAAGTGCCGGGATTACATTTTCTTCTCTAGGCTACCCACTCCAGTATTCTTGGGCTTCCCTTGTGGCTCAGCTGGTAAAGAATCCACCTGCAATGCGGGAGCCCTGGGTTGGGAAGATTCCCTGGAGAAAGGAAAGACTACCCACTCCAGTATTCTGGCCTAGAGAATTCCATGGACAGTTCATGGGGTTGCAAGGAGTTGGAGCCAACTGAGTGACTTTCACTTTCTCTTTCTTTTTAAGACCTCTATCACAGCCACTAGAAAGCCACTCAAAACATGCAGAGGAAGGATCAAATAAATTCTCTCCCCTTTGCCCAAATATGTGCATCATACTTGGACCATAAGCTGCTCATTTGGCTTTATTGCTTCTAGAGCTTCAAGTTGTACTTTTTTTCCTGTATGTTTTACATAGTTTATCTAATCGAGTTTTTCTGTTTTCTCTATCCTTTTACAGAGATGATCTCTTTCTTTTGTTCTCTGGCGATGAGACCTGATTGACCTTTGGCCTTCTACCCCTACTTTGCCTAACTGTTCTTAAACTCTATTGTACTGCTAAGAGCCTCCCTTTACTCTGCTCCAAAGTTGGAGCTACTCTTCTAGAATCTTGGTCTATGTTCTTGGTAAATCTTCTTGTTTTTCAGAAGAATATCCTCAATAACTACATATAAAAGAATAGGAAGTAATGCTGTCAATATAACTGAATTTACTTTCCCTTAAAACTCTTAAGGCATTGTCTAATGTATTCTAGTATTCAGTGATACTGATAAACGGGGTGGAAGTGTGGTCTTCAGTTCAGTTCGTTTTAGTCACTCAGTCATGTCCGACTCTTTGCGACCCCATGAATCACAGTACGCCAGGCCTCCCTGTCCATCACCAACTCCCGGAGTTCACTCAGACTCACGTCCATTGAGTCCATGATGCCATCCAGCCATCTCATCCTCAGTCGTCCCCTTCTCCTCCTGCCCCCAATCCCTCGCAGCATCAGGGTCTTTTCCAATGAGTCAACTCTTCGCATAA